>CM061918.1:61123530-61223530 GCA_031002005.1 Vandiemenella viatica | reverse complement strand
CGAAAAACCACTCCGACCATACTGATCTGAGTTTTCCAAGATTTTCCCATATCACTGGGATGATTTCTTAAAATAGCCCCCTACTTTTAGTGGAATCGCGGAGTAACAATAATAATAATAATAATAATCTATATCTATATAAATGAGAGAGTTTGGATGTATGTTTGGAAGTACTGTCGCCCTCAATCACACCTTAATAGTTCAACAGGTTAAAATGCAATTTGGCATGGAGTTAGTTAAGTGTATGCGAAGTGACCCCGAACAAACGAATAATTCCTTTAGAAATTGCAATTACAAATTCGCAAACTCGAAAGAGTTTCCTATTTCGTACACGGTAGTTCCACATTTACACTTTGCTTTCTACGTACACTTCTTTTCAGATGTAAAAGCAAAAAGCTTCTGATATATGCATGTGTGTGTTCACTTTAAAAGCTCTAAAACTGATGCACTTGAGGTAAACTTTTCATTCAAGAATAAAAGCCAAGGAAGCAATTTACCATATTTTCAACCCCAAAGGAAACATTTTTCTGCTGGTAGTGCTCTGAATAGTAACAAAAATTTTTATGCCATAACACACTTTCAAGCGGACGAAGTCGCGGGTAACTGCTAGTAATAATAATAATTGTAATGAGTTAAGATAAAAAGGACTGAAAAAAACAAACAAAGATATTTAGTTTAGCCTTCCTACGCCCCACGCACTCATACCAATTACACATTGTTTCCACATTAACGAGGGTTAATTTTTTCACAAATCTCGATTACATGTTTTCTTCCTTAGTAATTTAACTGTTACTGAAATCACATTTTGCAAAATGACAAAAACTATAAGAAAAACTTTTTTTCTTATGGTATGACGCGTCGTAGACATTAAGGACAGATGGCAAGGAAGGGCCTTTTGAAGGAACCAACCAGGCATTCGCCTGGCGTAATCAGGGGAAACCATGGAAAATCCAAATCGCGATGGTCAGACAGTGATCTGAACTTAGGTCCTACCTAATACGGGTAAACTTAAGGAATATCTTTGAAGCTACTTAGTAAAAAAATTATGTATCTTTGGTTATTATGAATCTGACATTTCATCACAAAATTCAAGTGTCATACTGTGATAACGTTAAGAGTTTTCTGCATTGTTCAGTTTTAACAGGCTTATTTTGTTGTTTTAGGTGAAACTATTCTAGCATGAGTAAAACAGACTGCAATTTTTATCTCCCAAATACCGTGCAACTTATGTAAAATACGAGGCATGTTTTTTAAGTGAGTACCGTTTTAAAATTAAAAAAAGACGTGCAAATATATCTCAAAAATTTTATTTTTACATGAAAGCCTGTACCTTACATTACTTTTCTACATAATTCCCTTCAATATTGAGGCACTTGTCATAACGTAGTACCAGTTTTTGAAAACCCTTCTCGTAGAAGTCTGCCGCCTGACTTGTAAACCACTGCATCACAACTGTTTTGACTTCGTTATTGTCTTCAAGACGCTGACCGCCCAGGTGTCTCTTCAAGTGCTGGAACAGATGGTAGTCACTGGGCGCCAGATCGTACGGAGGATGATCTAGAGCTTCTCATCGAAAATATGTGGTGAGATCTTTGGTCTGATTAGCCACATGTGGACGGACATTGTCATGCAGCAAAACGATGCCCTTGCTCAACTTGCCACGTCTTTTGTTCTGGATTGAACGGCGCAGATTGTTCAATGTCTCACAATAAGCTGCAGCAATAGTTGTTTCATTACGAGGCAGAAATTCCACAAGCAATACTCCTTTTCTGTCCCAAAAAACTGTGCACATGATTTTCCGGGCAGAAATCGTTTGCTTGAACTTCACTTTTTTGGGTGAATCTGAATGCCGCCATTCCATGGACTGTTGCTTTGATTCAGGTGTGACGTAGGCCACCCATGTCTCATCGCCCGTAACAATTTGGCTTAAGAAATCATCACCATCGTTGTGGTACCGCTCAAGGAAAGTCAATGCACTGCCTAAACGTTTGGTTTTGTGCACATCCGTTAGCATTTTCGGTGGTAACCATCGTGAGCACAATGTCATACAAAACACTACGAGAAACATTAGGAAGTCATCACACAAGGAGGAAATCGTAAAGCATCTGTTTTCTCTCACTTTATTGTCCACTTTCAGCACCAAACTTTCATTAACAACCGAAGGACGCCCACTCCGTTCTTCATCATGCATATTTGTGCGGCCATCTTTAAATGCTCTCACCCACTTTCTCACCATTCCATCACTCATAATGTTTTGTCCGTAAACTGCACAGATCTCATGATGAATATCGATCGGTTTTAGGCCTTTAGCACAAAGAAATCTTATAACAGCCCGTACTTCACAGTCGGCGGGACCCACGATTATCGGAGGCATCTTAAACACTCAGTGAAGAACGTAAACAAGGAAGAATTAGACTGTAATGGCATCAGTGCGTAGGCAAGAGATGCAGGTACCCAGTGCGCATGCGCGGAACGCCGACCGTAGCGCTGCAGCCACGGTGTGACAAAACGGCACTTACTTAAAAAATACGCCTCGTACATTGGAGTTGATGACCACCATAAATGAACAAGGAATGAAGATCTCTTTCATCTGACTAAAGGCACGTATTGGGATTCCTAGCAATGAGAGAGTGGATTCTCTAGCAAAATTAGCTTCACAAACACGTAACCCAGTGGAACTATTAACACGTGACGTAATTCCAACGTCCGCCAGAAAACAACTGAGGCCTTTAACGATATGTCGCAATCCACTGACCAACACACGGGAGGTCACTATAGGCTGATACATCCGCAAATACCAATAAAACTGGGATATCTTAAAAAAATATGCTACAAAAAAGCTGTATCCATTATATCGAGGTTAAAATTCAATCACGGTAGATTCAGAAGCCACTTGAGGATTTTTTTTTAGTAATCTCTCAACTGTGTCAATGCGACGGGCAGTCGGATTCTGATACGAACCACCTCTTCCTCGGATGAAGAAATTTCATAGATGTGTCTGACACGCTCTGAAAAGATTTAAAACAATGGGGTATAAGCTACCCAGTCAGTATAAGTCATCTTGCGCTAGGAAACGTCTCAATATACCAGAGGATGGTGCGCTTCGTTACAAAGAACAACATAGAAATATAACTGGATGAACCCATGATAATTCTCGATATTGCAAACAGTTATGATTTACAGAACATTAGGTTTTTACTATTTTATTGAAATAATTTATTCAAAGTACTGGATTATAATATCCTTGCCGTTAAATCTCTGACTTCATTCTTTCGTAATGTTTTTTGAACTTGTAATGTTCCAAAAACTGTGAAGTGAACTTGAATTATGAACAATGACTTATGTATATGCGTATTAGATAAGCTTTCATGTGAATGTGTGTATGTATTTATATATATAAGGAAGTAACACTAAGTGTAACGTCCCTTGACTATATGGCCGACAAGTGTCAATATTTATTTATTATATCGTTTAGCCCGCTAAGGAGCGCGTGGAACCATTAATTTGCATTATTCTTCTTGCTGTTCTTCTTATTTTCCCAAAACCTCCTCATCCTTTCGCTGTAGGCTTGACGTCTCTCTTGTGTCCATGCATTTCTGAGTTTCAGATTTTTTGATGTTGGGCTCTTAGGGGCAAATTTATGTGAGGTGATCAATTGTCTGTATTTACTGTCTGTGGATGTCAATGGGTCAAGGTTGGCTTCTGCGAGGTCCTTCTGGGTTTCTACATACCAGCGTGCTTTGTTTTGTCGGGGACCGTTGACGATGTGGAAAATTTTCTTGGTAAGTCGTGAGTCATCCATTCGTGCTATATGTCCATAAAATTTCATGCGTCTTTTACGTGCGAGTGAGGTGAATCTTTCGGTCAGTGAATACAGTTCTTCTGAGCTTTTTCGCATCCAGATGCCATCTTGGATTTTTGGGGCCGAATATTTTTCTCAGTATCTGTTTTTCTATCTTTTCTCTTCCTTTCACATTTACCGTTAATGATGATGTCTCCGTCGCATACAGTGCTCCTGGAAGAACGACGGTGTGGTAGTGATGGAGTTTGGCTTTGGTGGAAAGTGATTTCTTATTGTAAGTATTCCAAGTAATTGCATATGCTTTTTTCAGTTTTTCAGCACGGTTTTTGTGGGCTTCTTTCTCAGCTCCAGTATTCCCAATAATTTATCCTAAGTACTTAAAGTGTTTAACTTGTTTGATAGTGCCCTATTTGGTCACGAGTGGCTTCAGGTTTGTGCTTTTGGAGACCATATATTGCGTTTTCTCATAAGAGATTTGGAGACCCGTTTTGATGGCTGTCTCATGAAGCTTCTCAACATCATGTTTGGCTTCATCAACAGTTCGTGTAATTACTGTTAGATCATCCGCAAAAGCAAGGCATTTTATGTTGATTCGTTTATCCTTTGTTCCCATATATATTCCAGATATTTCTTTTCTCCATAAGCTAATGATCTTGTCTAGTACCAAGTTGAACAGGGGTGGTGATAACCCATCTCCTTGTCTTACACCAATTTTAATTTCAACAGATTCAGAGATTTCGCCCATAAATTAAACTTTTGAAGTTGTATTTGTCAAAGTTTGTTGAATTAAAGTAGTTGTTTTATTATCTACTCCATATTCACGTGTCAATAAAATTAAAAAACTACGTTTGTTCAGTTTTCAGAGATAATGGAGCCGAATGATTGGATAATTCGTGGGTTGTGTTCCAAAAACAAACATTTCTGAAACAAAGAAACATAACAAAAATCGAAACGTATGCTTTTGGTGCTTCGATGGAAACGACTGCACAGAGGTGTGGTAGGTTGCTCTCGATGCTGGACGAAAACAACAAATGTTGTAATCAGTACATCCGCTTGCTTCGTTGGTATTTAATGAGAGGATTTTGGAGACCATGGAGATCTCGAAAATTAGGTTGGTAGCGCAGAGATCCTTAATTACGTGTTACTCCAACGCCATCTGCAGAGTTTAATCTCACAGTTAATGGAATAACAAATACGCCAGCTTTGTCGCCTTAATGAGGTGACTCATTGCATCCCGAACCAAATTCTTCCACAGTTTTAATTCATTTTCATATGTCGAGATATGATGTCGTAGCACTGAACATAATCTCATTTCACTTATTAAAAATATTTGTTATACAACCAGATTATAGACAAAATCAATTACAGTATCATGTACAAGAAAAATTTTCATTTTCACTGTAAATTATCATAAAGTATACAACATTTTATGGTTTTAGCAGGCATCATATTAATGAAATATTCCACTTACTTTATCGCGATTCGCGCTGCTTTTTTATGTATTATTACCGACGTTTCGGCGCCCAACCTGGAGCCGTCATCAGGGCTGTGTACAAGTGAAAACCATCAAAAGTGATACTTCACTTGTATACAGCTCTGATGAAGACTCTAGGTTGGGCGCCGAAACGTCGGTAGCAACACATTGTAAAAAGCAGCGCGAATCTCGACAAAGTAAGTGGAATTTCAGAAAGTATGTTTGCAGTAAATATAGATAAATAACAATATCAGAGCAGCAGGATTTTATTAATCACTCACTATGAACGTCGAAGTGTTATAATATAATTATCAATTTTCTCCTATGCTGGGCTGATTCCTTCATATCACAATATCTATTTTAACTTATGACATCTGCTTTCGGTATTTTAATTGCCGTCTTCTAGTACAGTTATTTTCTTCTACTAACAAATTAAACAATACCTCGTGTCCAAGAATGTAGCTCACCATTCTGTTTCTTCTTTTTATTAGACTCTTCCATAATGTTCTTTCTTCATCCACGATTTTCATAATATTTTCTTTTCGTACTTTACCTAGAAAACAATACGCAATAAAAAATTACAGACTTACGGGTATAATAGCACCTTCGGACGATCTCTTGTTCTACAGAACACAGGAATCAGTCTATATAAAATACAGGCTAAACCTACCCCACTAGACATTCCGCAAGGGCGGAGGCTGAAGACTGCTGAGATGCGATTGATGAGGAGAAGAGCTGGCTACACATTACGAGAAGGAAATATATCTGATGAAATCTTTAAAGAACTCAAAGTTAAACCAGTTCTCCAAACTGTGCATAACCACGGAACATCTCGAACAGGCGATATGCTACGAATGAAGACGGACCGGATCCCACGAAGAATCCACCAAGAGGCGGGAGAGATGTAAGGAAATGGACTGAGATCGTAACACTGGATAGGAAGAAGAGAAAGACCTTATCCGTCATGTCATCTTCTGAAAGGTATGTTCCGAGGGACTTTAAGTGACCACTGTAGCTACGATACACTTCCTTCCTTCTGAAGGATTATCACGATATCAGTTGCGTTAAATGCCAGTTGGTCATCTCACCCCGTTTCTTGAGTTTTAGGATTTTTAATTTTTTAAATGACGGACGGTTTTAGAGCTTCGAATAGATCAACTGACTGCTCTTTGCTGTCCTAAGCCAACTACACGTTTAAAACTAGTAAACAGATTACTCAGAAAAATAAGTCTTGCCAAGTAAAGAAAATTATTGGTAATTTTACCAAGCGACAAGTTTATCGTTGCTGTATGATAAAATTGTAGAATAGTCGCGCCTGAACAGGAAATTTATTTCGAAAAGAGAAATTGCAGTGTGCAGTAGTGATGCAATAAGCGTTAATTTTCAAATTTTTGTGTGCCTGTTTTCGCATCACGAAAAAACTAATAAACGAATTTTAACGAAACTGTAATTACTAATAGCTTATTTCGTATGTTGGTAATATAGTCTACAGAGGCCAAAAATGTAAATTTTCGTCTGGCTGCGTCAGCATCATGCAAAATTAATGAACTGAATTCAAATAATCTAACCATAGTGCAGCATACGGCCTCGATTAACATATATGATGTTTTTATTCTTATTTTAACATAATTTTCGCAATTATACATAGGTTAAAACCAAATATTTTGATACTTTTGTATTTCTGTGTATAGATCAAGCGAAAACTAAAAACTGGTTTCAATTAAACTTCGCATAACGAAACATCGAAAGTATAGTTCCCAAATATACGCAAAAGGTTATTTTACTTGCCAATAGGTAGCAATATTGACTTTTTCTACACCGTGTGTTCAAATCGAACTAATTATAACGAATTAGTTCAATTAGGGATTTTATATGATAGCATAAATACATAGGAATAAAGCTGTTAGTTACTTTACTTTTACGTACTCAAATATTACTTCGGACTCTTTTATGCTCTCAAAACCTTCTAGCATTCAAAGATAAATAGTAAAAATGTCAGAAACTATTGATGACTTTTTTTTTTACTATCTTACAACCTAATTTACAAAATAGCGTTTAGGATTACACACCAATTGATCACGGCGTGTTTTGGATGGTTTGGCCCACTCACCATCCCTCACACTCGTAAGCCGCCAGTTTACAAATTTTTAATAATTATTACAGTTGTTGAAACATACCCTCGAATTAAGCGGAAATTATCACTATTAAATCAACAAATAAAATACGCCGTTCTAATAAGACACGTTAGATTTAATACTTGTCTGATACAATCACGTCATTACACGCTTGCTTTTCATTAATTCGGTAAATTATAATAGTTTGCGTATACTAACAATACCAATTGACGACACATTTCCTCGCTCGCCGCTCTGGTCTCGCTTTCGATTCGGTTCGAATCCCCGTCTGGGCATCCAGATTTGGGTTTTCCACGGTTTCCCAAATCACTCCAGGCAAATGCCGGGATGCTTCATTCAAAAGGCCATGTCCGAATTCCTTTCCATTCCATGTCTCCAGTCCTTTTCCGCCTCTAATTATCTCGACGTCGACGCAGCGTAAAGCCATAAGCAAAAAAAAAGTCTTGCTCGCCCAGTGAGCGACCTTCGCCACATGAATCTACTGCTCAACTGTAATCGAACCAAAGATACTACTCAAGCATTCTTACTAAAGCTACCACGATCATGGAGGAAGGAAATATATGGAGACGACGCAAGAGACCTTCACCACGCATTGAAGTGAAACAGGGCGGAGGAGGAGTGGGGGGTCATGGCCGGAGTGGAGGGGGCATGGCCGCTTCCATACAGACACGGGGAATATGTACAAAAACCTCAAGGGGACTCTAGGATAAAGGTGACGCCACAATCTGGTGATGGATTATTATGTAACTCGATATGACAAATAAAAAATGAAGAATAATTTTTTTTGATATCCTGCTTAGTTTTCGAAATATTCTGTCCCAAATGTGAAATGATTTTGGTTGAAATTCAGAAGAAAAAATTGGTCAAAGTCAAATTTGATGATGGATTCTTATTTAAAAACACGACACAAATGAAAAATAAAGAATAAAAATTTTCGATATCTCACCTAGTTCTAGAGATATACTGTATCAAAAGTGATGTGTCTTGAGTTGAAATGGAGAAGAAAAATTTCGCAAAAGTCAAATTTAATGATCGATTCTAATGTAAAACGACGAGACAAATCGAAAATAAAGAATAAAATTTTTCGATATCTTGCTTAGTTTTCGGAATATACTGTGAACATCGCAATTGTTTGGAAGCGCAATATCGCCGCTACCGCTACTGCATGCGCGAGCCTGCTTCACCAATTTAACGTCACTTCTCCTCCATATATTTCCTTCCTCCATGACCACGATCACTACGCCACACTACTATCTTTGGAAACCCTCGATATCATTTAATTACAAACATTTATACAATCATGCAGAGTCTTTAGACTTAATGAACAATTAAAACAACAATACAGCATAGTAATAATGACAATAACTAAATCAGTAGCAAAAAAAGTGATGGAGGGGTTGTAACAACTCCTTTTTAAGGGATCCAACAATCAAACGACTGGAGAACTACACATTCTATTGCCAACTGTATTCCACAAATCCTCTAAATGGCGAAGCATATAGTTCCTTTTTCTGCGCCAGCTAAAAATCGGCTGTGGTTGTCGTGGAGACGGCAATTACCGAAGCCTCCCCCTCCCCCCTGTGGCGACATTTTAATGCCACCGCAGACGCAGTTAATCACATTTAGAGGTCTTTAGCGCTGATGACGCGGTCGCATACCGCAATTAGAAGCGTCTTCCCTTTCAGAGGATTCCCCTAAAGCGGAACTCATTTTTAGCACAAAAGGATAAAAGATGGAGGCGGGAGGAGCAGTCACAAAGGGGACAGAGCCGGGGATATCCAAAGGTTAATTAATTGAGTCGCGGCTAAATGCTGGAGGGATAAAACCAACCACGCTAAATGTTGCAGGGAATTATGAGCGCAGCCGGGTCAATACTGTCGCTATACGACTCACGCAGAAAACGGCTTAGCCAATAAACACCGCGGGGAAAGAGGATCACTTTCACTCGACAGTACGAGAGGTATTTACGGAAACCTTACACTTCGCAGCATCCAACCGTTTCATATGACTGACTGCAGAGTTAAAGTGACTTTTTCCAGTTGGCCCCCTGCTGTTGAGTAAATATGCATTGCCACCATAGTTTGAGCAATTCAAAGATTGATCTTTATCTACTAAAAACAGGTTTTTGTCTGTACTATGCAAAAAAAAAAAAAAAAAAAATAATAATAATAATTAAAAAAAAAATTTAAAAAAATCTTATTTCCTTTAAGACAAGCAATTCATAAACCAAGGAAACAAATTGTATATGAACCCAGTTATTGCCTTTTTTGTATCTTTGTATCCATATTATACCTCAACGGCAAAACATTTAAATTTTTTTTCTGTATTTTTGGCGCATTTGTACTCCTAATTGAAACTATGTCCTCAATGATCTGCTTCATATATTCCTCTTCGATTCCTTCGTTTCGTTGTATCTTTTACTAAAAATTAACTAATCCTTTTTTTTTGTCCATCAGTTCACGACTGGTATGATGCAATCCACCATCTCTCCCTATCTTGCGCTAACCTCTTTATCTCAACATAAGCTGCTTTATATATTCTAATTTCTGTCTTCCTCTACATTTCTTACCTTCGTCTTTTCTCTCCACTAACAAATTAATCACCCACAGCCACAGCCTTTCTCTTCCACAAGCTTCTTTACTCACCCATCATTTGCAGAATAAATTCATTTCGTACTGTATTTGTCCAGTTAATTTTCAGCGTCCTTCTATTGCACAGTATTTAAAATGTTCCAATTTTCCTTTTTTCTGGTATTCCTAAACTCCACACCATAAAGCGCTGTGTTCTACCCATAGATTTTTAAAAAGTTATTTCTCAGTTCTTGATCAGTGTGTGGAAAAAAAAACACTTTTTCATGAACACTCCTTTTGCTAGTGCTACTCTGCATTTAACATCATTACTGCTTGGGCGATTGTTGTAATTTTACTTGCTAACTGAGTTTGCTTACTTCTCTTATTGCATCCGAACATATTTTTATATTATTGCTATCAATTGTGCTATATTTCACCACCTCCGTCTTGCTTTGGTTTACATTTAATCTAAAATCTTCCTCCTGAAATTTTGTTCATGCCATCCAGTAACTTCTCAATACCCTCAGTTTGTTCTGCTAACAGAACAATGTCATCAGTAAATCGTACCATATTGGCTTTTTCTCCTTGAACGCTATTGATAATTCAATAAGTCTTAAAATGTCACCTAAAATCTAGTCTTGTCTTACTGTGAGACTCATCCACAAACCTCTTGTCTCGCCTGTTCTTACTACAAAAATGCAATTGAACATTATTTTTGTTTCATTTCACCTGGGAGGCGGCGTGCTGTAGGGCATCTACGACCCTTTTCGAGCTAACTAACCTAAGCGAAGGGGATGGGAAGGAAGTCGCCTGTCGCCTTTGAGAGGAACCATTCCAGCATTCGGCTAGAGTGACTACGGAAAACTGCAATTAGGATAGTCGGACAGGGTTTTAAAAAACTAACCTTCCGAATAGGCTGGGGCAAAATATATTGATGTATCGAAACATCGATACTTTTCTTAAAATAATCGACATTTTTGGTCGATATTTTTATTCTCGATATATCAAAAATCGATAGTTTATTTTGAGTATCAATTTTAAAAACCGATTCCACATGTTTTGTTGGAACGCAATTTAGTATCCAATTTAATACGTTAAATATATATTGGATAAATATACGTACAAACCCGATCTTCTAATAACATCTTTAAAAAAAGTGAATTCGTCGTAATTTAATAGCTTTTCGTCAACGGTTAAGAGGTTAAGAAAAGCTGTTAAGTTTTAACAGGTTTACGTTAACGTCATTTTCTGTCAATATATTTGAATACAACGGTTAGGTTTTTTTTATAGTTGAAGAATATTGATTAAGCATCTGTGTTGCGACGTTGAGGGTTGACTTTAATTAACACCTTCTGTTTTAAACTGGTTTTTCATTGATGAATATCAGTTAATGTGTTTTCGAAATACTTAATACGCCAAGCCTCTTGTGTGTCCTTTGAAAGAGTGGCATCTGCAGATAACTTGACGACACCGCACAGCGGGAGTAGATTGACGGTAGAACATATAAAACGGAGAGTTCTTTTGATGTCTACATCAGACGAATACTGGTTTTTATAACTGTTTTGTGGGTTGTTTCTGACTTGCAACTAAACAAATGCTTTTGATGGCATACGCGTTTCGCCTTTATTCAAGGCATCTTCAGTACCCTAGATAAACATATATACACACATATATACAATGATGTTGTTTGATTTTGTACAGTTTTCTGAAAATATTGAGTAGGTACTTACAGTTTTTATATATGCATTAACACGCGCAAGTTCGTGTTTCCATACCAGCTACACTATTCGCACTATCACTACTGTCCAAAGTTTGTGTATGCTGCATTATAGGTAGTTTCCCCGTCCACGAACTGTATATAAAGTTTGTTGTTGTTGTTGTTGTTGACATCCAAAAGTCGTGAGCCAAAGATTGTGTTGTCGAACTATTTGTTATTTTGAATCTGCGGTCATTAGCTGTGTGTATTCTGTGGCGGTAAGTTTGATTATAGGATGTGTGCTATATATTCCTGTTTTGAACAATGTTTGGTTTGTTAGATGTATATATTCATTCATAACTTTTTTACCATTATTGATTTCTTTTTGTATGTGAAGGTTTTCCTGAATTGTCAGCATGTTTTTGTTGTGATAATTAATCTTTAGTATTTGCATATCTGTTTGTATATTGGTGTGTGAATGATTGTGTTGTAACAAGTGTTCGGTGAATGTTCAGTGGTTGGTACATCTGAAAGCTCTCAGGTGTTCCTTGTATCTGGTTTCAAATTTCCTGGCTGTTTGCCATACGTATACTGTGGTTTTATAGATTGTAAAAATAGATAAATTCATAACATATTCCGTAACTTGTGAATGTGGTTCGAATTATTTAAATACTCGTATTTCGGGAATATTTCTAGATAGACTGGCTTCAGGCAAAAATATCGATATATCGACATTGTTTTTTTTTATACATATCGACATTGTTTGAAAATATCGATACGGAATTTGTCGATATATTTTTTTATTGTCCCATCCTTACTCCTAAATGGCAGTCAGCCGGGAGATATGACGCTTTACCAGACTCGGTACGTAATTAAATAAGGGAATGTTTATACAGGAACTTATATCACACATAAACTGACTGCGAGAGCAATCAGATGTTCGCAGAGTGACTGTGTCTGTATTTCGGTCCAGGCATCGCACAAAAAGTTGTCTGCGGGCCTAAACGAATCTTCACATAGTAACGTCTTAAAATTTGTCGCAGTAAGTTTCATAGTTTGAGAGAAAACCCGTAAATTTAGCAATATTTTTTTTCCTGCAAACAATTTTGTATCTCATACATTTTATACCCCACTCACGGCTTATTAAAGCTTTTATGAAACTTTATGGATCAGATCATCACAATAAATTGATATACAGTTCAACATATCAGGTGAACAAAATCGTCAGCCAGAAGCGCAAAAGATAAAACTGGCCAATGTTTTCGTCAATACTATTTTCTGCGATGCCGTGAATTTGACATGGACCATCGTTGAAAAGCTGTGCGTATGAATAAACAGAATAGAATCTGTTTATTTTCAATCCAAATTGCCGGTAACTTGATTGATCCCTCTCTGTATTTCATCTCGTCAGCGCACTGTTGCAACCGGTGGATGAAAACAGTTCATTGCGGAACGAAATTCCCTAACAGTGACTGGGAGTGGAGAGCCTGTGATGTTGGAAAAAAATTCATTTTGTGATGTTGTGAGCACCGCCACCAACATTCGCTGACCAGTGAGGGTAGACCCCGTCATGAATATTTCGAAATTTAATCTGCATTTAAATCAGGTGGGTTGATGTGTCAAACAAATTGACCCTCGGCAGCGGGTAGAGTCGCGTTTGAAGCTGCTGCCAATTTCTCGCTTACTACGCAGCGAATGTTGGCCATCAAACGTCCACTTCTCATCTGGGACCGAAAATAGTGCGAAATTTTAAACTGTGGACTATCTACTTCTTATGATCGCGGTTACCAAGGGCCACGTTTACTCATCCATCTCTGCAAATGAAGAAGGGTGGACTCTCATCGCCTTCTGCAATGTGACAGTGTTAATGTTTTTGTAAATCTGTATGGCTGTGATAGTCTGCTCAGTATTTTTCAATCTTTTTCAATAGGCGACGCCTTTACAAGTAAAATTTTTTTGGTGACCCACCACGTTCGGAATAAACTTTGATCACTCCCCAGGTCCGTAATAAAACTGTCAGTGATTTCATAAGCTACTTTCTATTGAGACTACAGCTACTGATTGAGAAATAAAATGCTGTGCAAGGTAGTCGCGGGCAGTGATGTATTTTTTGCCGTGGTGGCGGCGCGGGAGGCGAGAAGGGGGGTCAGCGGCCACATAGGAACAGTTTGTTTCGTTGACTGTAACCAGTTGTCCGAGTATGCCAGCGAGTACAAACTAGCTTCGCTGCGAGCGAGGATAAAATGCAGTTCTGAAAAGATATGCGCAGTGATCCACGTCTGATACAAGAGGCAGTGGAGGCGGCCTCGATAGCGTAGGTACCAGAGTACTAGCTCCGCGTGCCGAAGGCTCGAGTCCGGTCAAGAGCATGGGTGTTTAAGTGTTGTGTGTGTGTGTGTGTGTATGTGAATGTCGTGTCTGTCCTGTATGTCCATACCCAGTAGCAACAATATATTGGAGAATCTGCTATGCTAGAATAGTCATGCTAATCAAACTGAGCTGGCTATATGATCTATGTAGCCAGATGCCACTAAAAATAAAAGTGGCGGAAGAAAATCAAAACTGAAAAAAAGACTTTCTGACGACAATTACCTAAAGTATGGTAGACAGAGTAGAAATAGTCTCCAATTAAAATATAATCTCACAAATACAACGAAGATTTTACAATTTATTGAAAGGTAAACAGGCACAGCCTTCTCACTGAAAATTTTGTATTTTTATTGTATTGTAAGACCTACAAACCTAGTATTTTTTAAACATTTATCTGTCTTGCGATCGCGACCCCTCGGGCAAGACTTGGCGACTACCTGTGGGTCCGCAAGCCACAGGTTGAAAAACACTGGTGTAGAGTGTGGATGAGAGATTTTTATTTTACTTTTTTTCTTTGCGCCTTGTCGACGTCGAGGTCATTAAAGGCAGGATGGGACTGGGGACAAGGTACGGGAAGGAATTTTGCCGTGGCCTTTTGAAGGAAGTATCTCGGAATTCACCTGGAGTGATTTGGGGAAACCATGTAAAACCCAAATCTGGATGCCCGGACGGGGATTCGAACCGACGTCCTGCCGAATGCGACGCCAGAGTGTTAACCGCTCACGCGCCTCGTTCGGTGTGGATGAGAGATGAAAGAAGAGAGAAGGTGGAACACATAATAGGGGCCACCAAGGTCAACGTCTATATGGTCGAATCACCATCAATAGTGTCGTATGCCTTCACTCCATACGCGCTGCGAATAGGTTTAGGAGTTAGCTCACAACTTTGGTGCACAATCTGGTGATTATAAATTGTGGACCACCATCTCTCCTACACTTGAACCAGCGAAACCCGTGTCAGTACCGAACACTATCACAGTACAACAGCCAAGTGAACAACCCGAAGGGCTATTGAACCATCTATTTTGGGAAATTTCCTTAGCTTCATGCACTATATGAGCTGATGTCCGTTACGTTTGAACATATCATGTTGCCGGCCTCGGTAGCGTAGGGTCTAGAGCACTGGCCCCTCGAGCCGAAGGTCGCCGGTTCGAGTCCGGCCGAGGGCATGAGTGCTTAAGTGTTGTGTGTCCTGTCCGTCCTGTGGTGTCCATACTTAGAAGCTACAATATATATATATATATTAGATGACGGATTCACTGGAAGCAACGATAATCACATTGAGCTGGCTGTATGGCCTCAGCTGCCGAATGCCATTAAAAAATAATCATGCTTTTATCAGCATCGTTTTCCAGGATTTCCTTTACCTGCAACAGATACGAATAGCCATTTTAATAACTATTCCCTATCCATGACATGTTCCCTAATAATCATAGGCTTGTTCTGTCTCCATGGTTATTTGCTTTGCCCATCTTATTTTTTTTTTTTTTTTTTTACGAGTCTTTTTCCATTTCTTCTGCCTTTCGGACGATGTAGGTTAATTCAAGCTGGCATTGGACGCTCTTCAATTCTAGCTATGTGATCGTGTCTATCATATTCGTACTTGTCTACGGTTTTCGTAACATACGGTGTTTCCAGTTACTTATCTAACAGCCTATAGTGGATCAAAAAACACAAGAAACGCACGTGGGGTGCCGCGTCTGATGTTAGTATTTTAGAACGAAATTGGGTTGGACCAACAACTGTGAACCAGTGTGAATAATCGATAATCCGATAGTTAAATTTCTCCACTAACTCATTTATCAAAAAATTCATCGTTCGTAGTGAATTCTAGATGCATTCAACTATTTGGTCCACTGAAGAATTTTGATAGTGAAGATTCTCTAGGTAAGTTCGTAGAATATTATGGAAAATGAAATCGATCACACTTGTGAAATCTCCATAACTTTCTTTAGTCTTCTTTGAAATATTGACCAACCGTAAAGGTCAGTGAAACCAATCTTTTATTGCCGGTAAGAAGGGTTAGGTTCAACCTGAAATGAAAAACAATAAATTCGTACTGTGATTAAATATTTGTTTAAAAAAAGAAATTTCATCAAAGGACATTCATGAGGTTACGGTGGAAACATTAGAGGAAGATGCACCTGTCGAGAATTTGAAATTTTACTATTCGGTGAATACCAGCGATAGGCCGAAGGTAAAGAAGGTTGAACAACCTACATTACCCTCCCCACTTCACTAGAAGTCCAAATGAACTGCGCAATGTTTCGTTGTCCATAAGCGAGATCACCCGTCTGACCATTCTGTGTCGTGACGCATCAATCTGTTGGCACAAGTATCTTCATACACAGTAAAGAACAGCTGATGTTCTTTCTTGTACCACTGAATTTAGGCCTTTGTCTTGGATCTTAAGTTTTCGTTGTTTCTTAATTCCCTTAATTTATCAAGATATTTAGCACTGGATTTCGGAGGTACCACGTGAGCTTTTACACAAATACAGAATTTTCAGTAACTTTAGGAACATTTCGGCGATACACAAACTCTTGAAGTTACGATCGTAAAGACGTACTCCACTAAAACTTACCCAATTCATTTCCATCATATATTGACATTCTGCTTCAGCCGAACAGCAGTGCTATAATCAGGAGAAGTGCATTACGTTCACTGAAATCAGAGATAGTAGGATTACAATACAGATACGTATTCCAGTCATCGGAAACTGCAGTTTTGCCTACTGTATGTGCGTTAGGTGGAAAATGGTTATCTCTTAACGTCTCGATGATGTAGTACACCAAAATTACACCTCGTATACTGGAGCGCACAATAAATAATGAAAGCTTTTTATATAACAGCCAGTAAGCTCAATGTATTTCGCGAATCGTGTTAACCATGCACGAGACATTTCTCTGTGAGGCTAGTTTATCAGCGGGTTAGAAGCGCGCCCTGGGGTCGCGAGTTGACCCAGAAACCCTGTGTGTCGGAGGGTGCTCTGCTGAGGCCCGAGGCCGTTGGCCCTTCCGGAGCCGCCGCTGAGTGACGTCACGGCGTCGGCGGCACCACGACATCGACCAGCGACGCCGTGACGTCACAGGGACGCCGCCGCGCCGCGCCGGGCGACTGCGGACGGGTCACGTGGTGCGCAGCCGGGGCAGCCGCGAGGCGCCACACACACACACACACACGACTACACGCACATAGACAAAAACAAACACACACACCCACAACACAAGAACACACACAATACAATACTCACTCACACATACACAAGAGAACATTCACACACAACAACACACACGCACAGTCACACAGGAACACACACACGTACCAACAAACAAATACAACGAACACATACAAAGAACACTCACACTCACGCACACGCACACATACACACACACACACACACACACACACACACACACTCACACACACACTCACTCACACACACAATGGGCTACAGCGCACGAAAACATACACACTATAACACATACTCACACATACACAAGAGCGCACACAATTAAATACACTCTCACACATACATAAGAGAACATTCGCACTCAATAATACACACACACTACACACACAAGAACACACACTCATACAGAAACACACACATGCACCTACACACAAATACAACGAACACATACAAGGAACAAGCACGCACGCACGCACGCGCGCGCACACACACACACACACACACACACACACACACACACACACACACACACACACATACACAGGGCTACAGCGCACAAAAACATACACACTCACACATACACACAAGAATACAAACAAGAACACACAGGCATACAAGAACACACACACACAGGCACACTCACACACACGCACACTCACACAGGAACACACACACGCGTACCTACACACAAATACAACGAACACATACACACACATGCAACGAACATGCACGCAAGCACACACGCACAGGGTTAAACGCACAGTAACATACACACAAGAACACACACACTAGAACACACAAGAACACATATACGTGAGATTACACAGTATCACAAGCAAGAACACACACTCACACATACAAGTGAGATTACACACAAGAGCACACACACACGCATACAGGAGCACACAAACACGGGAACACACACACACAGTATCACAAGCAAGAACATACACGCACCAATACACAAATACAACGAGTACATACACACATATATAACGATCACGCACACGCACACACAGGGTTAAAGTGCACAGTAACATACACACACAATAACACACACTCACAGCAACACACACGCACACTCACACATACACATGAGAGGACATACAGGAACACACACACACACACTCACTCGCTCGCTCAGAAGCATACGCACACGTGTGCTTATATCTATTGCATCCATGTAGTCTATCATCTATTCACTCAATCTTTAGGTGGATTTTTTTTTTTACTTGTGGCTTTATGCTTCGTCGACGTCGAGGTCATTAAAGGCGGGAAAGGACTGGGTACAATGAAATATGGAATTCACATGAGGAGATTTCCGGAAACCGTGAAAAACCAAAATCTGGATAACGGGATGATTATTCGATTCGCATCGTCCCTACTGCGACGTCAGGTGGAACGAATCTGTACGCCCTCCATAACGTTATCTTTATCGTGCGCATCAGTTGCTGGGAACATACACTCGTACCAGAAGAACACTAGAATCGACAAAATACTCCAGCATCAAAAGGAATGACCATTGCTGACCGATTACAACTGTTGTAGATAAATTACGACAGGTATGCATAGCAGACTACAAGTATTATCTAACAAGCTAATACAAGAAAATAGTCAAATCGAAAAAATATGAGTCAACACGTTTCTTAATCGTCAAAATAAATGATGGTTTAAAGACACGTACGTCCTGACCGAAAAAAAGAAATGACCTAAACAACCGTCGGAAGCAGACGAATTTAAGAAGTTTTTATTTTGCATCTAATTGCCATTTCACATTGTTAAAAATAAGGATTTAAAAAAAAAAAAAAAAAAAAAAAAAAAGAAAAAGAAGAAGAAGAATAACATAGGTAGTTTATTTCTTATTTTATAATATATTCCAACATTACGTCACTATACCTGAAGTTTAGGAAGAAATCAGAGCCAAAAAAGGTGAGAGAAATGGACGGCTAAAAGATGACCAGGAGGATGGCAACTAACAAAATATCGGCACAGAGTCTGAATGCGACGTGAACGACCGAGGTTCGATCCCTCATGAATCCGAGGATATTTGTTTGAAGTTTTACGTCCGGACGACTCCGTAGGACCACTCAGCATGCTGTCCAAAGAGTACACAGGTGGAAACAGCCCAAACGCGGTGCTGACCACGCCACTTCCCATCTATAAGAGTGCCGTCGGTTCCATAACGGAATAAGATGCTCTACCTCCGGTTTAGGCCACATATGGGTGTAATACGGTGGCAATCTCGCTACTCAACAATATCTCTATTTCACAAAATTTTGTCTTACATTTGTTCTCATTTTCATGTGCAACAATTTTCTCTTGGTAATAAATTCTATACCAGTTTACCTACAATAGAAATTTTCTCATCCCTTTCTTCTGCTCAGCTAGTGGTTGTGAATTGCATTGGAACTACTCTGAATTTTTGATTTTCAAACAGTGAATCGCGCACCAAGAGTTACAGCAGATTCACTAATTCAAGTTTTTTCCCTTGCAGCCACATTACCATTTACGACGCTAAGTTATAATCCAGAGTGTGGACACTTAGAAAGAACAGAAGCAAAGAAATTAATTTCTCCAAATAAATCACAACAACAACATGCAGGCCTGAAGTATGAATTTCGCACGAACACAACATCTCCTTTATGTCATATGTGACGTAGTCAAGAATTAGAAAGAAGGGCATAACATTACGAATTTTCACATTTTCCCTGTAACATCTCTATCATTTAAGATTAAACTAACTTGGTATCAAATTTTCGGAAATGACATCTTTCTGTACTTCATCATCTGAATTTATAGCACTCCAACAAATTTTAGATCGGCCTTCATGATATTGACTATGGTAACATGACTTAAAGATGTCAGGTTTGTTTTACACTGGTGTATACAAGTATTTTGTAAATATAAACACTAGAGTAACTCAGATACTAGTAACAGAAACCATCTTTGCTCAAAACGCAGTATTGATTGGGGTACTAAGGCAGGTATTATTGAGTATAAAAATTGAAGCATCGAGAAGACATGGCGGAATGTCAATGTGACTTCGAACACATGCACATCGGCGGATATGTAAACAATTAGAGTTGCAATTCACTGTGTCAGGTGGAAATGCGTAGTGTTGCTCGTGTTTAGTGTTGTCGCCAGGCCTGCTAGGGTGTACAAAGTGATCACAGTGAAGGACGCGAAGACGCCGCGTACTCGTGTGAAACAGCGTTACCAGAACCTGACAGAGTGTGAAAGGTGCCTCATTGTGGGTCTCCATTCGCCGGCTGGTTGAAACCTGAAGTATTCAGATTTGCGGGACAGTCGCATGTGACAATGATCCGATGTTGGCTTGCATGGGAACGGCATGCTCGTCGTCAACGGTCCGGTCTACCACCTCTGAAGACCACAATGGAGGATCGCGGCATGGTGAACCAAGCTCATCGAAAATCCTTCATATCTGTGCTTGCCATATAGAACAAGTAATGGCCTCCCTCAACATTCTGTATCATCCCACACCATTGGTCGGAATCTTGCACAGCGAGGAGGCCGGACTGCTGATGAATGGCATCTCATTGTGTTTAGAGATGAATCGCGGTTCTCCACTACCGCGGAGGATGATTGCCAGCGAGTATGGTGGTGACCTGAGGATAGATACCACTCTCCCAATGTTTTGGAGACGCACAGTATGAGAAGCCTTCGGTTATAACTTCAGGTCATCGAGGGAACACTTGACGGCACAGCGTTTCGTCACTAATAATCTGCATCCTGATGTGTTATTTCTCGTGCGGATGCTCTTTTTATGAGCTGTCTGCGTGATATTTAGGTACTCCTGTGGCCAGTAAGATCCACCCCCATTTCACGTGTGCGACAAGCACAGACGTCAAATCCGTATCCAGAGTATCAAGTAACAGTAACAACAGATGTGGATCAGAATACCTCAGGAGATAATACAGCTGCCTTATTACACCCCCCCCCCCCCAACTTAATAAGTACATGCGTCCAGGGCAGAAAGGGGTGCAAAGTCATACTTATAAATGGGGCCTTACTGCCAAGTTCTTTATCAATTTGATTCGATTTTTTTTTGTGCTCAGATAAATAACATCACATAATCTTTCAACATGTGATGTTTCATTTTGTTTCCTCTTTCAGTTTTGGGTGCTTAACTTTTTTGTCAGGCTGTGTATTCCTTAATATCAAATCCAAGAAAGCGCGCTGATACCATTTGGTACCAACAGAAAGGCGACAACTGTCGGTAATTCTGATCGCTGACAATGGGTGATAGTTACCAGGCCCCTAAATCCTCGAACACGTCATATGACAGAATCAGACACGCCGCCAATGATTGGGTTTCACCCATCCCCACCTAACTTAGGCACAGTACGGAGGTTGTATTAAAGTCGAATCTGTTACTCTCTCTTCCCATTTTCACACATTCGTAGTTGATAAAGGTAGCATTAATCATCGGCGACGATCGCCAGCAGCATTCTGCCTAATCAAGACTGAAATGCAAGGCTTCTCTGAGAAGAAGAGCACGTTCGACCGTAGCCCGCGAAACCCGTTAGCTTACCTGTCCGCTGCCGTTTGACTTACGACAGTACTTTCCTCTGAGCAACACAGCTTAACATGTGCTACGAACCGTCGAAGCCTTCACAGGTGTATTTGATATACATAAAACAAGTTTTCCATAAGTTCAAATGTACAAACGGCACTGCTGTAAATTGGGCTCAGAGCGGGGACGTTCCATGACCGATCTACGTGACCACCAATGAACAGCATAATGACCGAATTATTTATGACATTCAACAATTTAATTCAGTTTATTGATAATTTTTTTGGAGTGGAACATCCTCGGTCTTGTTAGATGCAGTCTGACTTTATTTCTTAATGTAACGAGAATGCGAAGTGGAGTGACTTCGCCCAGCAATCAAAATGTTACACAAGAGAGGGCGTTATTGTAGGTCAAGTGACATAATTATCGCAGCAACTGGAATCGTGGAGGTCGAAAGTCTCTCGACTATTACAACGAGCGTGGTGGGTGAGCGATAACGGTCGGGGTTTGTATTCGAGAGGTCGGGATTTCGACTCCACATCTGGCCAACCAGGTATCGAAAATTCCGAAATGATTACAAACGACGGTTGCTTAGAAATACCATGACCATATTCCTTCCCGCTTCTTATCTTCAGACCATCGTCACTACTAATGACTTCGACCATGCTAAAAGCCCTAACCAAAAAAAGAAATTAGCACCAATTTTCTCATCATGAGTCGAGGCCACTAAACTTTTTTTTGCTTATGTCTTAACGCCTCATTGATGTCAAAGTCATTAGAGGCGGAAAATGACTGGGGTCAAGAAACAGGAAGGAATTTGTCCATGATTTTTTCAAGGAACCATCCCGGCATTCACCTGGAGCGATTTGGGGAGACCATGGAAAACCTAGATCTGGATGGCCGGTCGGAGATTCGAAACCGCGTCATTCCGAATGCCACGCCCGAGCGTTACCACTCACCCACTGCGCTCAGTCATAAAGAGACAAGTCACCTACGAAACAAGAATTAAATATAGATTCCTCGTGGTTCTCGAATGGTTAAAACAGGTCCACATGGCAGCATACAGAATTTTTCAACTCTCTGCAGCGAGGAAAGACTTATTTTCACTATTGAAATGAAGTAATTACCTGAAAGGATGTTTTTAAATAATACAAACACCTGTTTAATGTAGGCAGTTAGCGATTCGCTTGAAGTATTTGCACGGCGTACAAATTTTTTTACAGATATGGAATTCCTTGCTTGGAGTCATCGTGAAATACAGGTTAGCATGGTAGAAGGAAATTCTCTTCTTTTTTTTTTGTAATAGTAAATAAAAATAATTTCCGAAAAGATTCAGACTGGTCATTTAATCAGCGGAGTGTCTTAAATATTCCATAGTTTTTATTGTGGAGTAAAGAAACATCTAGCGACATCACGAAAAGTGTGGAACATCATAAATAACATGAAACCATAGATCAAAATGGAAGAAACAATGTTGGTAGTCTAAGAAGAATGGATGAAACAAGGTGAGCGGTAGGAATATGGATTTGGAAATCTGGGAAATTGCAACGAACCTACTAAACAAAGACCACTAGGCTGGTTTGTAAAATGAGATAGGTTTGCTTTGGTGTGTAGCACACTAGCCGCTATCAGGAAACACATTTCTCTGTACGGAAGCATTGCTCACACAATGCGGAGAAGTCTCACTAGCTGCACCTCGGAGTCTGAGCATAGGATCGATACGAGTCTCGTCTCCACGTGGCCAACACGTGGACGTGCCTCCCGTGACGTCATAGGCTCGTGACGTCGTGACCCCACCTGCAACCCGGCCGGGTCACGCGTAGTCGACGGTAACGTCTCCGTCAACCACACCTAGGGAATCGCATCCAGTAGTCCTGTAAATGGTAGCCACATTCGAGTAGAACAGAACCCGACCCTGGCGGGCCACGGTAGCGTGGGGTTTCGAGTCCGGCCGAGCACAGATTAAATTGTCTCTTGGGATACAATTGAATAATCAGTCAAATACTGGAAGACACATTAATATAAACATGATGCTCATATAAATACAATGAATGCAGGATGAATGACAAAAGGCATTCGCGGACGCTTGTGGTTCGATATTCGATATCCAAATTTCGTGTTTTTGTTTTGTTGTTGTTTTTTGTTTTTTTGTTGTTTTTTTTTTTTTTTTTTTTTTTTTTTTTTTTTTTTTTTTTTTTTTGCCAACATAAAGCTTACAGCAGTCACAAGTACAATAGTTTCCATAATATATTTTACCAATTTTTTTTCTCATCTCAAAAGACCTATTGTCTTCTTGTTTATACATCTTATTTCATAAATACCTACAGATAAAAGCATACACTCTTATAAGAAATAAAGATCAATTTTTACATAGTTTTGTTATATATAATTTAACAATAGAAAATGGAAGTAAAGTCCAATAGTAAATGTAAGAAACGTAAGTGGTTAAGAAATACCGAGAAAAATATCTGATTTCAGAAACGTTCGAAATAATGGAGCGACATGTTTCAATTAACACAGCGGTTTGCGGGCTACAATTAAATAAAAATATTTACTTTTCCGAAGTATGTAATAAGCCTTTAGTATACTTAACTGCCGTTGTTGGCTTACAGTGTATCAAGTATGTTGGAAGGGAGATTTTAACGCTCGAGAGCTCTTTTATAATATGATTCTTGAGATGTATGCGCTATGTAACTGACGTCCCAAAAAATCTGGTCCACAGAATAACAACTCTCGCATTCCAATATGGCATACATGACTTTGGAACTTTTAAGGTATATGGATCTTTTTGTAATCAAATAATCTAACTATTTGTGTTATTTCTTCAAATAAAAATCAGACAATCCGTGAGTTGTTAATATACAACTTTTTTTTATTATTTTGTATTTTCGATATTTTGCAGGCCTGCAGTGGAGCTGATTGTAGGAACAAAACAGATATGACCGAAATACTTGTAATGTTCTGTTTGAACACAGTATGTTTCGTAGAGAGAAGTAACGATATGAGTGCTTAATTTCGAAGAAAGTTGCTAAGAAATAGGACGACACAGTTATTTTTTTAAAAAAACTTTTGCTATAAAATACATAATTTGTTGGAAGTTAGTAGTTAGTGAGACTAAAATTTAGTGTAAGAATTATTTTTTTTTACAACTATATCCATAATCTGCAGTTTGGTGAAAGCTGTGGAGGGCAGAAGATGCTATGTACAAGTACCAAAGCTAATCTCTACTCTGCGCATCCTATCCGTAATGGTAATAGGAAAGAAAGAACTAATAGAGACATCACTGCGGTACCTAATCTATCTTTTCTTTGAGATCCAAGTACGTTAGGGGAACTAATCCTTCGCTATATTCATAAATGTAGCTATACAGGGATACGTTAAAGAGCGTTAACTATTGGACTCTGGAACAAACTTTTGTGGCTTGCGCAAATAAGTCCAAATAATATTTAACAGTTTTTCCTTGTCTTCAATATTAATCATAACATATATTTAAACGAAACATACATTTAATATACCTTGTAGTCGTGAACAATTTTTTTTTTTTTTTTTTTAATTTCCACGTTAGTTTACCATATACTAACATAATTTTATTTAAAATGCTCGAGATTGAAAGTTATTCCATTTTTTAAAGAACCTATAATAAATTTGATTGAAATCGCACGATTTTAATAGGTCGTTGAGTGTCATAGATCCTCTTGCCAAGCAAATGCCGTCTGATGTACTACAAGAGAGAAATGTGCTTCCTAATTATATTAGATAACCACACGAATCGTACTTGCCCGGTTTTTAAATTACATCTGGTCGTATTGTTATATATAAGCTATAGTGGCCGAGTCGTTAATGCCTCTGCCTGAAGATCGAAAGGTCTCCGGTTCGAATATCTGTCTCGGCGGGGAATTTTTATAGTCCATTAACCCAACATTCACATTTGGTACAACATGCTGTGTTATGTGAAGTATGCTTCCATGGGTCGGATGCCCCCTCGAACTGTAGATCCCCTCTACCTGGTAGAATTATCAGGTTAGTTTAGGTAAAAAGAAAAGGAACTGGCCACCCTACCTATAAATACTAGACTAAGTATACCTCCTTCAAGAGGGTTCATTGAATGCCAAGCTTAGCTAAGGGAGCATGCACAAACTACATAGCTCGGTCCAGGGAAAGTGGGGGGGAGGGGGTTGTTAGTTGGAAGGCTGAGCTACGTGGAGGGAGGGGGGGGGGGGTTTCCGAGTCAGGGCATGTAGCTTTCCTTTCATAACATTTTTCACAGTTAAATGAGGAACAGAACACACAAAAGCATGAGAATATTTATATCCCTCAATTAATTATCTCCGTATGTAATTTACAATAGTCTGACAAGAGAAAACAGTGAAAAATGTCTTCTGGAATCAAAAGGGAAAAAAGCTATGTGGATGGGGGGAGGGGGGTAGGAACAAAAGCCATGTAGGGCTACGTGGGGGGGAGGGGGTTCACAGGAGGCCAAAATGGAGCTACGTGGTTTATGGACGCTCCCTAAGCTTTCATCGTTATTCCTATCACTTATGCTATATTGCATGATCATTATCGTGCTTTAGACTAGAGGTTCCAAAAGTTTTTCTTACCGCTCCCCACCACCCTTCCGTCGAAAGAAAAGTTCGTACACCGCCCTTTCGTCAAAAGCAAAGTTCCAACTCCACCCTTCAATAAAAAGAAAAGTACCCACCCCGCCCTTCCATCAAAAGAAAAGTCCCCTTGCCACCCTTCCCTAAAAAAAAGTTTCCATGCCACCCTTCCATCAAAATAAAAGTTCCCACGCCGCCCTTCCGTCAAAAGCAAAGTTCCCACGCCACCCTTCCATCAAAAGAAAAGTTGCTATGATGCCCTTCCCTAAAAAAAAAGTTTCCATGCCACCCTTCCATCAAAAGAAAAGTTCCCACGCCGCCCTTCCGTCAAAAGCAAAGTTCCCATGCCGCCCTTCAGTCAAAAGAAAAGTACCCACGCCGCCCTTCCATCAAAAGAAAAGTTCCTATGATGCCCTTCCCTCAAAAAAAAGTTTCCATGCCACCCTTCAGTCAAAAGAAAAGTACCCACGCCACCCTTCCATCAAAAGAAAAGTTCCTATGATGCCATTCCCTCAAAAAAAAAAGTTTCCATGCCACCCTTCCGTCAAAAGAAAAGTACCCACAGAGCCCTTGCGTCAAAATAAAAGTACCCACAATTCCCTTCCGTCAGAATAAAAGTTTCCGCACCACCCTCTCGTCAAAATAAAAGTTCACACGCCACCCTTCCGTCAAAAGAAAAGTTCCCACACCGCCCTTCCCTTAAAAGAAAAGTTCCTACGTCTCCCTTACAGAAAAAGAAATGTTCCCATGTCACCCTTCCATCAAAAGAAAAGTTCCTATGCTACCATTCCCTCAAAAAAAAGTTTATATGACACCGTCCCGTCAAAAGAAAAATACCCACGCCACCCTTCCGTCAAAAAAGGTTGCCATGCCGTACTTCTGTCGAAGAAAAAGTTCTCATGCCATCCTTCCATCAAAAGAAACGTACCCACACCGCCCTTCCATAAAAGAAAAGTTCCCAGGCCCACCTCCTCACCACAATTTTACTATTAAAAATATAAATGCCTACTTCTCAGCAGTAACAATGACCTCTCAGAGGAAACTCACTAAACTACATGATGTTAGATCAAAGGTTTTCAACTCTAAGATGCTGTGAAGGAGACACAGCACTTCCGACGGTGTGGTGCAAGTCCACACGTGTGGTGAAGCGACCTGTCCTGCGTCCCTGCCTCTATGATATGTCTACAGTGGTGCACCCTCAACTTTGGAAATCTACACTTAAGATTATTGTACCATTTACGTAGTATATAGAATTTGTGTTTATCTTTTACAATTTTGTTAAGTATAAAATTTTATTATATTATTATGAAATAACGGTTCGTCGTGGACTCTAGTGAACGAATCTTTATAATGTACAGATAAATAAATAAATAAAATAATAAGTAAATAATACTTAAGCCCTAATTCCTCCCCTGGAATTTCATGCCATCCATTAATTTCTCAATATTTTCGAATATCCACCAGTTTCTACTTCACACGGAAACAGCAAATAGTGACAGATGTGAAGAGCAGATTAAAGGTCTCAGAAAATTCCAGCCGGACGTAAGATTGCAACCGTGGACGTTTTGAACCCAGTCAGACACGGCAGCAATTTTTACTGCACGATATGAATAATTTGGACTCGTGAAATTCTTTATTGTGGTAGGAAACTGCACGCGACTTTTCGATTTCGTTTCGTACATTCGATTTCATACATAAACTTCCACTTGCGTGAGACTGAAGACCAGTTGCAAGCTGCCGAGACAATGGCAGCCCAGAAATCGTTTCTCTAACTGCTGTGAATCACGCGAAATATGCACCGCCTGTTCAGCCGTGTAAACTGCATCACAGCGGACGATGCGAACTGGACTACAGTAGCAACCTTGCGCACGATAAATTGTAATTTCCTACTTCTTCAGAAAATAACTACTGGCAACGGATCCAAAACGTTATCTTTATTGCGTGACTGTCTTCCTGTTACGGTCCTCGTAACATGTAAAACAAGAGTCGTCAAACTCTCAAGATATCGCTATCCCTCTTTCCGCAAGCAAATTGTCTAAAAATGAATATGCTTGACTCACGTATCCCTACTTCCTTATGCTCCATACGCTTTGATATGCATCTATAATTTTGTTTGTCCACACGTCTTTACTTGCATACAGGGAGAAACTTTAGAAAACACTATGACAACATCATCATCACCATTAGTTTTATACAGGGCGTTCGCCGGGAAACGCTACCCTCCCAGTCTGTTGCCGTCGGAAACTTGCTGGGACAGTGGAGACAGCAACTCCCGCCACACGGCGCCGTGAATCACCGCACTGTTTAACACCTCCGCTGCCCCAACAGTGTTGTGAATAAACGTTTCTTTGCGGTTTGGCTGGTTTGGGGCATCATACTCTTACTAATCTGTACCGTGTTTGAGAGTGAGTAAAATTATGGTACGTTACAGTTTGCAACAAAGAATATTTCTCTACGATACATATGTGAAGAAGAAGTCGTTTAAAAAGTGTCGCAGTAAATTTCGTCGCGAATATCCTGGCGCTTTACTGCCAACTAAATCAACAATTCTGCGTCTGGTTAAAAAAGTAATAGAAACGGGTTCATTTTTTAACAAAAAGAGACTGTCGGTCAACCGTATTCTCACAGAGGAGAAAATTGACGATATCGCTTTTCGACTAGAACAGTCACCCAAAAAATCATTAAGTCAGTTAGGGCAGCAGGCAGGCGTATCTAAGACGTCAGCTTGGAAAGTAACAAAGCTAGTTCACTTAAAGTCGTACAAAACAATTGTGGTGCATAAAATTACAGAAATAGACCAGGGGCCTAGGATTAGATTTTGCAACTGGTACCTGCAGTTGATCCGCAACTGACGTCACATTTAAATGCTTAGCACATACAAGTTTATGAAGCGTAATTATTATGAAATTGTCCGCGGCCGACGGTCGAACAATGCCGGAAGCTGACCGCTCGCTCGCCGGGATCAGTTTTTTCCTTGTAGCGCTAACAGTGGGTTGCGTTTCCCGGCGAACGCCCTGTATATCCTAATGCAGGTTTTCACATGGCTGCTCTCCATGTTCTTCTGCCCTTCTCTACAAGTCAATCTCGTTGCCGTTTTCTTTGATGTTTTCTGTGACCTTGTACCTCCTTCATCCTCTCACTCTACAACTCCTTTCAAAGCGTCTGTTAACAAGAACTCCCATTTCCAGTTCTTCTTCCTTTCTGTTATGACTTGCATTAGTTTGCTCCTCTCTCCAACCCTTTCCAACAGTTCAACATTATTCACTTTTTTCCATCCAACTTATCCTGTCCATTCTTCTCCACATCCCCATCTCATCGGTTTCCCATCTTTTAGCCTCAGTGCCCACATCTTTGCATCATAAAGTGCCACACCCTATGCAAAACATTTGCCAAATATTTTCTTCAGCGCTTTATATACTTTCCCAGTTTTTCCAGGCCATTTATTGCCTCTTCTTATTAAACGCTTCCTACGCTACACAAATACGAGTTTTCACCTCTTGGTGGTTTCTCAATTCCTTATTGATTGTGCAGTACTTCTAAGTTAATTCAGGGGTCCCCAAACTTTTTATCCTGTCGACCCCATCATAGTATATTAGACTCCTTATCGACCCCCAAATTAAGTATTTTTTTAAAAAAACATTAAATCATTTTTGACATTTATAAAACAAAGCAGTAAGGAGACCTGCATAACAACACAACGAAAAATTTACAGTTTCCATATGTTACAAAATCCAACCAATAACATTAACAGGAAAAGGAGACATTTTCAACTGTTATTGTAATCTCAAAAAATAATAAGAAAATTATGGATAGGTGGAATAAATTTCGAATAAAGGTCTGCCAAATAGAAAAGTCGATTCTTGCACTGTCATATAGCGATGGATCCACCTTCCCAATAAACACTTCAGACGAGCGTCTGCAAACCTCTCGACAACCACCTTACCTTAGTGTGTCAAAGTAATTGGTTGAAAGTTTCATCATTTACTTCACATAACTTCGCAAACAGACTGTAATTGAGAGGGTGAACTTTAATTTTATTTATAAACCTGATTTTTACAGGAACATTCCTATTTTTCCCTAGATAGTTTAATTAATTATCTTTAATATTAAGCGACCGCCTTTCGACCCCCATGTATTTATCGAACCCTGGAAAATTGCTATCGATCCCAAGGGGTCGATATCGACCACTTTGGGGACCCCTGAGTTAATTGAAGGTTCTTAAGCAGCCTTCGTTAATCATTCGATACTCCTCACAGTCTTCATTTAGACGTTTCAGCATTTTGTTTACAGTTTATTCGCTTTCATTCTATGATAATAAAGTCGGGAAAAGATTTTAACGTTGCAGCTGAAAATTTATGCTTTATATCCATAATACAGTTGTAGCTTTCAATAGGGAAAGTACCTAAAAAAAATTATCACGAGTAGTGAATGGAAGTTTTCTTCCGTTTGAGGAGCAGGGATGGGGGGAGGGGGAGTGATAGAAATTCCGGTTCGTAATGGTTACGAATGAAAACATCCCCGCAGTATAACCGCTAATACTATAAAGCTACGACTTTCGTCGTAATTTCAATCGAGAATTTTCAAGATCTATCCCATTTAGGACATAAAACATTGCTGTCAAGTATTTGTGGTGAAGCTATGTGGTGTCGGGCATGAAAATAAAAAGATTTCCTCAGATTTAAGGCATATAGAAAACTAGTATACATTTAGAAAGGTATGTTTTCAGCAATCTGATGATATCCATAATCACCGTATGAGCGAGTTAAAAGTGTTGGGAACGGAAGAAAGTGACTTAAGGTTTAAGAACAGCTGCTGCAGCAACAAGCATAACTCGCTAGTGTAGAGTAGGACTGTTGAGAATATATCGATATTATATTTTGAAAATATCGATAGTTATAAGTGATATTTTTTAGGACGATATATCGATATTTCGATACCGAAATCTGGCTATCGGCTTCGATATTTTATTTAATAACTTATAATTTTTCGTTTGCTCTGAATGACACTATGTGCCTCAAATTTCTGTTACGCATAGAGATCAGCAAGCTTAAGTAAATCTTACCAAGTTTGTATAATTAATTTGTATTTTATAGGTACCAAGTCTACTCAGATGATGACAACAGTGTAGGCAAGGCATCGCTCACCCAGTACGAATAGAACGTGAGCCCATTGTTTGAAATGAGCGTGTGCATTGTCCAGGGTAGTCCAACTTGAAACTAGTGTGTTAGCAGGAATAGTGGGAAGTGTAGATAACAAATAGTTGTTAATTCGCGAGCTAGAAATATAAGACAATTCAGAATAAGTATCAACATACAATTCTAAATGAAATACCACAAAAAAATCTTATGAAAAAAAGTTATGTAATTTGCCCATAATGCATGCTATGATAGCTTAACTTTATCCAAATAAATGCCTAAACAGTATTGCTTATTAATCTTAAAAATACACAAAAAAGATTTGCCTCGAACCTCTTTCAATTTTTATAAATTTTATGAAAATTATAACACGCATAATGGTCAAATTAAAAAAAAAAATCAGCAATCATCACCAGCAAGAGAAACCATTCGAAAGTGAAAGCTTGGTTAAGAACAACATATATTTATCAGTAGACAGCCTTACATTTACAAGATTTGTTTTTATGATATTGCATTTATAAAAGTATCGATATATCGATACTGTTTTTTTCGATAATTTTTTTCTACGATATATCGACATACGATATTGATATTTTTTAAAATATCGATATATCGAAAATCCGAAATTTTTCAAAATATCAACAGCCCTAGTGTAGAGACGCTGCCGTCACGATACAAGTATCGTCGATTTGACTGCGACCTGGTTGGTTTAAATGAAACTTTGCGTGTTATGCAGATCGGTAACACCTATGATGTGATGATAATATTGGAGAAAACGGAAAAGCATGCAGCAAGCGAAAAGAAGTGTTCACTTACAACCATTTCTAGGCGAATATAGCCATCGCCAGTGTTGTTTCTGCTGTCCTGTGGATGGCTAAGATTAACAATGTAACATAAAGCCAGGATTTATAATAGTACTAGCGTAAGCCCGTGACCCTTTTTTTGCGTATCATCACGGGTCTAGAACAGCTATAGTTTTAGGGGTCAAAGATTATGTACGATTTGACTAAATACGAACTTGTCCTATGTTTCACCCTTAGGGCGAATAAAATCTCTTGGGCTTGAAGAACTCAGAAGTATTAACAGACATATTAATCACGGACAGGGACGATCATGCTATCGTAAAATAGTTTCAATGGTCATAGACTTCAACTTGCTGAAATACGAATTTGTATTTGACCCTAAATGTTCACTTTGTAAAATTTGAAGAATATCTGTTTTCTTCGAAAGAATGACGTTGTTCTATTATTGAGACTGGATAAACATTCATAATATAATAGTTGGTCGTAGTAACTGTAATGGCCAGAGAACTTAATACACATTATTAAATCGTTGAAGCTAAAGACATGATCTGCAAAATACTCAATTCGGTAACATATTTGGTCTGATGGTCCTGTTTAAATAACCTAGTAACTCGCGTACAGCGAACATGAACAAAGGCTACTAACCAAAGTCAGTAAAATACGTAAAAAGTAAATAAACCGTAATGTATTAACTATGATCTCGAAGCTACATTAGAGAAATATTTAATTAAATTGATATTTAGTGTATGCTGGCGTGGAAATTGGCATTCGTAGTCACAACAGAGATTATGAGTAATTTATGTTTCTTTAATTAGCGACATATTACTAAAAAGCAGCTCGACGTTTTTTCAGCCGTAAATGTTATCTATTTCTTTAATTATGAAATGCTACGAAAAGCAATCTTAATCATTGTATTATGAGAGTTAATTTGGCAGAAGTTGCTTAGCTATTAAGTTGTGGACATTACCTCGAATTTCTTCTACGACATGTCTGGTTGTTGTTGCGCTCTGTTTGTAAGTGAAGGCTGGTTCGTGACGTCACCATTCTCCAGCCAATCGCTAGCGAGGTGACTGGACCACCTAACGTAATTATATAGTAGATATTACAAAAACTACGCAGGACTGCTGAGGGGTCTCAAGAATTAATTTCAGCTTAGTTAATCTACAGGGACGTCCATCTTCGCCAGTCTCAGCATTAAAGCTGGTCGGTTGGGGGTTGTTGTCCTGAGACATTTCCTCCCTCAGTCTTATCTTGAGTGGTCTTCTCTTCACTTGTGATTGGTCGTCTTGGTGGCGTATTATTAGTTGGTCCTTAGCGCTCCGTCAGCACCAATGGCCTGCTATGTTTGTCAGCGGCAGTTTCGTATTCGCCGAGACAACTGACCAGTGGATTGGCAGAGTGATGTGCTGCTCTGTAGAATTTATAGGCATGTTGCCGGAACCTGTCAATGAGCTTCTCTGTTCCCGACGCCTCATGGACTGCGACGGTGGGGAAACGGTTGGGCAGATGTAGTGCCCGCTTCAGTGTTCTGTTTTGCAGCACCTGCAACTTTCTCAGGTGGCAATTAGCAGCGTACCCCCAGACGGGGCAAGCATATTCAATTACCGGCCTAATCAAGGAGCAATAAATGGCAACTCCTAGGTGAGGTACCAACGAACTTTCCCGGTTAAGTATAGGGTAAAGAGAATGGAGCCGAGCACTTACCCTTTGCCTGATGTCCTTGATGTGAGCTCGCCATGTCAGCTTACAGTCAAGTGTTACACCAAGGTAACGAGCAGTTGGTGCCCAGGGAATGGTTTTACCTCTGAGCTGAAGTTGCGGGTGAGGTAGTTGCTCACTACGGCGTCCTAGGCGTCGCGTCAGCATAATAGCTTGAGTTTTGACAGGGTTTATACTTATCCGCCACCTTCTGGCCCAGGCTATCGTCTGCTGAAGAGCTTCCTGCAATCGTCTCGTCGCGATGGCTCTGCTACGGCTGGATGTAAAGAATGCCGTATCGTCGGCGTACGTGGCTGTTTTCACATTCACAGGTGCTGGAATGTCGGCTGGTTATAAAGAACTGGTCCCAGCACTGAACCCTGTGGTACACCTGCACGAATGCGCCGTCGTGTTGACATGGCTTCACCAACCCTGACGCAGAATGTGCGCCTTGACAGATAGCTGCGGATCAATTTTACGTAGGGTCCAGGCAAGCCCCATTCGTACAACTTGCAGAGCAGACCCGTATGCCACACTGAGTCGAATGCACGGGCGACATCGAGCAACACCAAACCACAATAGCTTCTCTCGTTGAAGGCCCTTGTGGCTGCCTCTATAACACGCATCAACTGCTGCGTTGTGGAGTGCCCTCTACGGAACCCAAATTGATGATCGGGTATGACGCCTGCAGCCTGGATGTAGGTGTCAATACGCTTCAGCAGAATTCGCTCGAACACTTTGCTGAGCGCGGGTAGCAGGCTGATTGGCCGGTAATGCTGGGGAAAGATTGGATCTTTCCCAGCCTTATGAATACCGACCACGATGGCATGCTTCCATGCTCTAGGGAAAGTCTGATGTCGCAGGATGGTATTGAAGAGCCGCGTCAAGTAGTTGATGGCTTCTGGTGGTAGATTTCTGAGTGCTCGATTGTCCACTTGGTCATGCCCAGGTGCCTTTCGCGGATACAACCCGGCGATGTAGCTAGCTACCTCCTGCGGCTCAATCGCAATGATGTCATGGTCATCATTGGCTGACATGTACCGTCGCAGTCGGCGACGTACTGCTACAATGTGGCGGTCGTCAACGTCGTCATCGACGGGCTGGAAATTTTTCTCAAAACTGTCAGCGAGCGCGTTAGCCTTGTCTTCCGGTAGAAATACAAGACCACGCTCGCCGTGGAGTGGTGGTATCGGCTTCCTCCGGCGGGTGAGTCGCCTAGTTTCGTTCCACATGCTGCCATCGTTTGGTCGCAGCATTGCAACACGTGCGGACCACTCACGATTTCTGTGTTCTACCAACGCTGCCTTCAGCTCTCGCTGCAGTTGATTGAGGAGGCGGCGAGTGGCACGGTTCCTCGTTAGTTTCCACTCCTTGGCGATCCGATTTTTGTTTCTGATCTGCGCAATGAGGTGCGGTGGAAGCTGGCAGGAACGTTCTATGCGTGTATGAACAAGTGGTGTGGCGACTTTTGTAGCTTCATTTACGGTGTTGGTGAAGAATCTCAGAGCCTCCTCAACATTTCCTTCCACTGTACCGCTTTCCAGTTTAGTCGCTACGACTTCCCTAAACCGGTCCCAGTCGGTCCGCTTGTAATCAGGAATTGGGTGATTGTTTGGCTGCCACTCTCCAACGTCGACCTCAAGTAGCACAGGAGAGTGGTCCGAAGATAGTCTGTTAAGGGTTGTTGCCGAAACAAAACCTGTGATTCCCTTTGTTATAACAATATCAAGAACATCAGGCCAGTTTCCATTTGCAGGATGATGCGTTGGTTCTTCAGGTGCCCATACACATAGGTTGTGGCAGTGGGCCAGGCGTCTCAAGAGGTTACCAGCCGGATTGGCAGTTCTGCTATGCCAATCCTGGTGCTTTGCATTCATATCTCCACCAATCAGGATTTTACCAGGAAGTGTGATAAGGGCGGCGATGTCTGCTTCTTCAAGCACTCTGCGTGGTGGTCGGTAGGCTGCGACGACGGTGATAGCGCCTGAGGATGTTTTCACCTGAACCGCGACAGCCTCTACCTGCTGAAGAGGAGGAAGAGGTACTTCACAGTGAGGAATATCGCGTTTAATGTACAGCGCAACACCCCCACCGGCCGTCAGTCGGTCTTTCCGGTAGCAGCAGTAGTTTGGTGCTGCCGCCCGTAGGCAAGGTTTCAAGTGGGACTCGCTGACGAGGCAAATGTCCACATCTTCTTCCCGCAAAAATTGTCGAAACTCAAGTAATTGTCCATGAATGCCGTTAGCATTCCACACACAGAAAGTGAGGCTATGAATGTGAGGCCTCCTATTCATGGTTGTGTTGCTGGGTTATGGTGGTGTTGACAAGCGCCGACGTCACTGCAGCTGTGATGTCCGAAGACATTCTATCGAGCCGCGTTAGGAGGCTGACCATCATGCTAAGTATATTTTCAAGCATATTGACTAGTCTCCCGAGGTTTGTCCCGTTCGTCTCTGCTGCTTCATCTGGATGCTGGTGTGGTAGACCTTGTCTTTTCTGACGCTTTGGTGGTACAGTCTGCAACGCCATCGGTTGTTCGGACTTTGCAACTGGGCCTTGCTTCACCGGCTGCGTCGAAGTGTCTTGGTGCTGTGGCTGTTTGGGGGGAGAAACATGAATCACATCTTTGGTTACTTCAGCGAAGGATAAGTCTAATTGCACTTTGGATGATGCCAGTTTCTTGCCCTTCTGCTTCTTCGTTTTCTTCAATTTCTGTGGATTCGGTTTCGTTGATTTTGATATTTCACTGATCTCCGACATTTGTTGTTGGTTTGACTGCTGTTGTAGATGCCTCTGAGGAGCCTCTGTCCCCACTCCTCTTTGACGATCGCGGGCTCGCTTATAGGCTGGACAGCCTTTCCAACTGGCAACGTGGTTGCCGTGGCAGTTTCCACAGATTGGTGGGTCACGGCCCTTCTGCGTTTGGCAGTCTTTTGCGTCGTGTTGCCCTGCACACTTGACGCACACCGGACGCATTTTGCAATGGCGTGCCACATGGCCAAACAACTGACAATTGAAACATTGCTGCGGTCCAGCCGACGATCGCAGTTTCTCTGTCGATACTCTGAGGTGGCACAGCTTGTCAACCTCAAATATTGTGCGATTTAAGGGCAGGTCTGGTGATACTACTAGGAAAAGCGGCATTACATCGTTACTGCCGGGGCGACGAAGTTGAGCAACAGACCTCACTTCGTAGCCCATTTCTGTCAGCTCTTCTTTCAATGTCTCTGTTGGCAGAGTCCTGGGAATGCCACGAAACACCACCTTCAACAGTTTCACCGCTCCGGTCGGAAAAGTGTAGTACGGGATATTGCACTGTTGAAGGAGAGAAGTGACGGCCACAAAGTCTTCGGTAGTAGTCATGCTGAATTTGATTTTGTCGCCACCTGCGGTTTTCGCAGCGAATGGACTCTTGATGACATCTGCCACCCGATCATGAAGGGTCTTGTAGTTTTCTGCGAATTCCACTACTATAGGTGGAATGGAGTCGCATCTCGTCTCCTTTCGCGGCGTGTCATCAACAGTCAAGGCAGTGAAACGATTTTCTACTTCCATCGCCGCTGGGTCCAATGAAGGTGGGGGCTTTGCTGTCTTCTTCGGCATTATGAAACCTTCCTGGTCTGGCTGCCAATTCTGGGTGCGAGAACGACGTCCTTTGACTCCATTCCGCCCGGAGACCGAGGCTGCAGTATTGTCAGCGGCTTCGATAGTCTTCTTCTTTTGTACCTTGGAATTCTTTGGTTTCTTGGCTGAACCAAGTTTCGTCACTGCCAGGCTGACTCCAGTAGATTTACGCGTCTCATCCTTCCTGTAGTTGACGGCGCGTGGCTGTTTATTGTTGGTCCTCTCTGGTGGAGTAGTGGAACGCTTTCTTGGGTTTAAATCTTTGCTCACCGCGTACACGTCACCATGTATACGCTGAATGTTGAACACAGCGGCTGGCATAGCATCTTCATCCATTTCGATATCCATTTGCTGATTCGTTGCACTTGTCACAACGTCCGCTGGCAAAGACGAGTTCAATGAGGCGCTCGACGTGCATGGCGCTGAAGTGCAGAGCGGCCTTTCCTCGTCACCCATCCGTGCGATCCCTCTGGGCACTAACTGATGGGTGGCCGAGCTTAATTCGCTGCCTGCAGTCGCGAATCAGTTATTCAACTTCGACACACAAGTGATTTCTTGTCACTTTTGTAAACAATACCTATATTTAACAATCACACATTCACTCAAAAATGCACACACATAGTCAATTATTTTCAAAAGTCATCACCAATAATCACACTCACAAAAATCACAATCGGTCATTCCATCCAGTGACTTATATATGCGACTTATCTCGTATATCCTACAGGGACGTAATAGGGAAGGTATTACTTATAATAGACCATTTACCTACTGCCTGCGAGAGAAACGAAAAAAATACTCTGTTTTGGCCTCGAACTATCTAAGCGTATCCTAATAAAACTTTTCCTCTGTTTATTTGCGATATTCCATTGATGACACTCTCCTCACATAGACGTAGATCAAGCGCCACATTAGCATGCGCTCAGACCATTGCCGGAGACCGCCTCAATACCTTAATCAAGGTGGTCGGAAGGCACGTGGCTACGGCACTTGAAAGCGCTCCACGATTACCTTCCCAGACCATCTCTGCTATTTGAGAGAGTTTAAAGGCAGAGCTTCATCTCACCGGGCAACAGTATTTCAGACTAGACGTCAGCGAATCTCTCTGCGGCTTGAATTTTTTAGAGGCAACAACTCTTTTTAACTAACTTCCGAAAGGATCAGTTTTCTGTGCGAATTGTCATATTTCTGTATACGTCACATACGAAAGTTTTGTTTTTCCCTCACGTGATTGAAAAGCGCATTGTTTTTCTGTCACTGATTCCAGTTTCATGTTTTTACGTACTAAGTAATTTTAGAAACAAACATTTCTGTCAAAAATCATTTTGTTATATTTTATTAAGAACTAGTGTAAACCCGTGGCTGTTTTTTGCGTATTGTCAAGGGTCTAGAATAGTTCCAGTGTTTACGATGAAAGATTATGACAGGTTGACCTGATCTGGCCAATTATAAGCTTGATCTGTGTTTCACCTTTAGGATGAATAAAATCTCTTGAGCTTGAAGAACTCAGAAGCATTAATAGAGGTAGGTGTTAAACACGGACAGGAACTATAGCGCTATCGTGTAACTGTTTCAAAGATCATACAGTCGAACTTGCTTAAATACAAACTTGACTTGTATTTGACCCTTGAAGTTCGCTCTGCAAAATTAAAAAAAAAAAAAATCCTGTATGCTTCGAAAGCATCACGTTGTTTATTATTGAGACTGGGCAAACACTCAAAATGTAAACGTTGGTCATAGTATCTCTGACGGCCAGAGAACTTAATACACATTACATATTATGAAACAGTTGAGTAACTCCGCAGAAATAAGTTGCCAGAATAGTCTATTAAGTGACACATTTGGTCTGATGTCCACTTAAAATAACCGAATAACTCACATACAGCGAACATGAATAAAGACCAATAACGAAAGTGGTCAGTAAAATGCCTAAAAAGCAAATAAACCTTAATGCATAAATTTTGGTCAAGCAACAACATTAGTGAAAGTTGTAATTAAACTGAAATTTATCCTAAGCCGAAATGACAATTGACATTCGTGGTTACAGTAGAGACTATGAGTAATTTCCTTATTTTTTTTAAGATTCTTTAATTAGTAACGTGTTACTTAAAAGCAGATCCACATTGTTTCAGCGGCAAAATTTATTTAAAAAAATGTATAACTATGAAACGCTATGAAAAGCAAACTTAATGAATATATTATGCCAATTAATTCGGTAGCAGTTGTTTGGTTATTAAATTGTAGACATTACCACAAATTCTTTCTAATGGTATCTCTGGTCACTGTTTTGAGAGCGAAGGCTGACACGTGACACCGTTCTCCAGCCAATAGCTATCGAGGTGAGTGGGTGCCCTAACGAGATTATATAGTAGATGAGAAAGCATTTTGATGCTATGCGAATAATGCAGAGATGAAAAATTTACAACTAACCGTTGCGGCATACTTCACACGTGGCAAAAATGTAAAAAAGCGTCAAAACTTCAACGTTTTTTGAACGCAATACAGGTGCATTCGTTTTACTTGCAACGTGCGATTTACTACGTTGTTGTTTCATTCAATAAACAATAATAGCTACACACAAAAACTAATCTTTTTAAAGAAATGAAGAAGAAAGCTACTATTTTTAGACTACCGCTGTCACAGGATCACGAATGCTAAGCATTAGAAACATATTTTCTTACTATCATTATTTTTTATTTATGAGCTAAGCTCCGTATAGAATATCAATTATGTCCAATACATCTTTTTTGGCGAGGAAATAAAAACTATTCTAACAAAAGAATACCATTTCGATGAAACGAGATCTGTGTTATTCGAGGAGGAAAGAACTGCGTACATAGAATGAAAAAAAAATATTCTTCAGAGTTCTTTGAACGTACCGCAGAGTTTAATAGCTATGGATCGGCATCATTGAACGCTGTGTGTTTTATTAACGATCAGGGAAGTGAGTTACAAATCCATAAAATGTTATAAATCTAATTACGCGGGTGGTTTGGTGGTTCAGTTGTTAAGGCGTCCAACTGGAGATAGAAAGGTCCCCGGTTCGAACACCTGTCTCGGTGGGGATTTTCATAGGCCCTTCATCCGTCCTTCAGCTTTTGTACAGCTTGCTGTGTAATATGAAGTTCGCCAGAACGCTTCGGTTGTTCGCCTTCTACGTAAAACTGCAGGTCCCTTATACCCGTAGGATTACCGGGTTAGGTAGCCACGGCTCGGCGAATAAAAAGTTCTGTCAGTCGGCGGCCGAACAACCCTTCTGAATCTGTCTGCAAACAATGCCATACGATAATTTTAAAAAATAAAAAATGCAACTCCGCCACGATCTCGTATACCTCATGTTGAGTAGCATTAATCATTTAAATATGGACCACTTTGTTTCCTTTCTTACATTGCTGAACGCGAATGGCCTTGAAGTTGCGCTACTTATTCGTCGTAATAAAAACTAACGCAGACAAATTGTTCGCAACTCAGAAGTTGGGAACACTGCTGCGCGCGCTGGTATCGCGTGTCGCCTAATTAGTATACAGCCGGCGGTGCCGCCGGCACTGCGGGCGTGTGAACAGCGCAGGGGCAGCAGGCAGTACAGTAGACCACCCCTTTCTACTTTAGTATGGTGGATCTACCTCCCAGTGCTAAATTCTCCCGTTTTCTTAATGAATCGTCAAAAATTTTGTGTTGAGAACGATGTGTATACGAATTTTTGACGTGTCAATCAACCAGTAGCCGTCTGTAGGTAATCTAACGCGAGATCAAGATAGCTCCGCAGGAAAAACACAACTCGTGCATTTTGATACTGGGCCAAACCATGTTCTACAGAGCAAGACGAAGAATTCAGAAAATGATCACTTGTCCACAGTGAAAATTAAGATCTGGACGATGAAAAGGTCAACAAAATACATTTTTTTTAAAAATCTGCTTAGCGTCTCTCTAACAGCGAGGTCTTTAGAGACGGGAAAGGATGGGGAGCAAGGAATGAGAAGGAATTCAGCCATGGCATTTTGAAGGAAGCATCCCGAATGCGAGGTCAGAACGCTAGCCGTTACACCACCACGCTCGGTAACAAAATACAAAGAAAAGTTCGGAGTCTTTTTGGAAAATACTATCACCTCACAAATTGCACGATGATAAACTATATAAATCTAAATCTAATTTACATATTTGTGCATACACAACAAGGTTAAGGATGAGAGCCCAGTATCTTTGACTCATGGTAGTCATATTACTAATGAATTGTAAGTAATTTTATGTAATATAAATGTAACACTTTATTGTGAAAAAATATATATATTCTTAAAAAAATAACGCGTGTCTATATAGGTGTAGATCACGTATCGTCATCTTACACTTAGCATTATACATATAATTTGATATATAAAGATGTATCAGACCAAACAAGCGGCATTTATCACTTTATCTGAAACAATACGTACAATTTAAGGGATTCAAAATCTAACGAATTTCATCCGAGCTGACCGAGTGATTCATATTCCAAGAATCACCGAATTATCAAACTTCTCAAAGCAGATAATCCCAGTACCAATCTCCAGATACCCTGATAATGTCTCAGCTACCACGGCAACAAATATGTTAACGAACACATATCACAAATTAATTCATCTTGCTCAGAAGAAACGTGGTACTTATGTCGTGTGAGATCAGCTTTCCGGAGTCTGTTTATCGCCACTAAGGGAAACATTCCTGTAACAGTTCCCCTCGTTGCCGTCAGTGGACTACGAAAAATGACCTGTAATAGTAAACTATTTATTGCTGAACGAAGAATCTGTTGACAGTAAGTCAGAATGTAAGGGAGCAAGCAGCGGTCAAAACGTTTACAATGAGTAGTGAAGGATTCAGAGACCACTGTCGGTTGTAGGAAAAATGTGCTAAAACAAACAATGACAGGATGAAAAAAAATTGCCAGCTTCGTCCATTAATGTATCTTCCAACACCGGTGAAGTCAGGAAATTTTTAAGAGTTGTGCTTAGGCCATAGTGAACGATTAGGGCACCGGTGCTTTACATTGACCCAAATAGAATTAAGATATCCCAAAAATTGTATAATAAACACTCTACGGCGCAGGTAATAAATATAATAAAGTAAGTGATTACATGCCGACTCATAGTAGAACACCAAGAAGTAAACAGATAGATGTAGAACTGTAAAATAATGGAAATTTAAAAGATCATACAATTTAAACTGTTGTGTATAGAACTGTAATGTAATGTAAATTTTTAAAACTGTAAAGGAAATGAAACGTAAATTGTTAAACTATGTAAATAGAACTGTAAAGTAATGAAATGTGAATTGTTATAAAACGCAAAGAACTTGGATGTGTGGCTGATAAGGCCGAAAGCCATATAAATAAATAAATAAAAAGAGTTGTGCTTGATCATATGAGCCATGCAGGAAGTCGCATGGTTCGAATTCAATGTTAAACTGCAGGTCAAGATATCACAGAGGCGGAATGCGCGAAAAATAGAAACTCTGTCACCAGGTCGCAAGACCGCACGAATTAACTTCAGTTGATGGATCTTTCATTCTGCTGAGGAACTTTTCGAATATATAACGTGAAGTACATGGATTGAGAATCATTACTGGAGATCCAGCTGTCTACAGCACAGTATTATAAAAACACTTTTAAAAATTTCAGAATAAAGATATAGCCACATACTTTAGATATGTCCTGTTCAGTGTCCCGGATATTGTAGTAAAATATTTGGGCCAGAAAATAAACAGTTGGCTGTTGATATTTGACGATATACTCGACATGCCGGCAGAAACGTCAGGTAATAACAAAACTGCCTGTAGTTATGACAGAGTCGGCAAATCTTTTTAAACAGCAGTTTCACATCTTGGCTGTAATGAGAGCTATTAGGGTCAATGTTTGATTACATACTAGCCAAACAGACTTTGCGCGATAAGTATTTTTTGTGTTTTGCTTCTGGCTTCACGCATCGTCGACGTCGAAGTCATTGCAGGTCGGTAAGGACTGGGGGCAAGGAACGGGAAGGAAATCGGCCATGGTATTTTGAAGGAACCGTCACAGCATTCGCCTGGAGTGTTTTGGGTAAACTTGGGAAAATCCAAATTTGGCGTTAAGTCAACACCACACCGGACTCGAGGAGGGAGGATGGGTCCGGTTCAAACTTTCGACCTGCCGTGTCTTATTACGTGCATAGGTCGGATTCCACGTTAATCTGTAGGTTTCACAAGGCTGCCAGATCTCTGACCCAATAAGTTAGTATGCCTCCTTCGGGAGGATCCAACCAAACTTCGGCTTGGGGACCTCATTACGATTTTAAGGATTTTTTTTCCGTAAAGAATGAGACAAACAACAGACCAGTTATGAAATACATCGTTATAAATTACGCAAACAGATTAGCACTTATTTCAAAGAACACAGTACGCTCTCTCCACTATAGCGGTAAGACACACGGACTATGAACGTGGCATTAATTTCACTGATACCAGCATGTAAGCTCTTATTTTCCAGTAGCATACCAATGTCAGATGAATACAATAAGACAGCGTTTCTCAAGGACTCTAATACCAGTAAAATGTTGAAAATAAACGTGGTGACTGCTAACTTAGATGGGCCTAATTTTTTACCTATGCATATTTTGTTTACCATCCTTATCAACTGTTATCGGCTCGTACCGGCGTCCTATACCTATACTAATGTCCCCATAAAATGGTCACTAACTTAAACCTCAAACGACTACCGCCCTCTTTTATGCTGAATGTAAACGTATTAACTGAATATGCTGTTATAGTAATGACGCAGTCATACCCTAGAAATGCCAGAATTGTTGAAATATTCATGGATTTTGAAAGTTTGATTTACAGATATGTCTTATTTTCTCGTATATCCGGATACAGTACTAGTAGACCTAATTTAGTAATTTTGTTTGAACATTTATGTTATGATATCTTGAATTAAATTAAAAATAAATGTTTAATACTCTTCCTGCGCACCACAGGTTGAGAAAAACTGCAATAATACACAAAAAGTTAATAAGATTGAAAGATACTATAAGAAGTTGTAGTCGAGGTGTTATTGTATTAATTGAACCTACATTTGCTGCTAAATTGTATCCAGTAATTATCTGTAATTTCACTGTCTTCCAATATCCGTTTTAAAAATACCCCGTTTCATGAAAACCAATAGACAATACTAACGTGGCGTAGTTGATGTTAGGACGTTCACCCCAATGTCGTGTTCAGAAGCGAGCCTGCCTCGTTACGTGTCACTGAGTGTTTGTTTTATTCCGCGGTTATCCGCTCGCGATTCAACGCTCCACTGAGTAATTCACGTAGTCGCCACGGTCGAACTGCCACAATTCCATGAACATGCACGCTTTACACTTGACAGAACCTTAACCACGCGAATAAAACCCTCCTCAACCCGTTATACAGTGTGCAATCTAAAAAGAATTAGCAACACAATGACCGACATGCTGCATGCCACTTGAACGATGACGTAATAGAATTTTTTTGTTTATGGTTTTACGGTTTTTCGACAACGAGATCATTAGAGGTGGGAAAGGAATGGGTGCAAGAAATTGGAAGGAATTTAGTCATTGACTTCTAAGGAACCATCCAGCCATTTCCCTGGAGTGATTTTGGGAAACTGGAAAACCAAAATCTGGATGGCCGGATTCGAACCCAAGTCCTCTATAATGTGACGCAAGAATGCTACCGGTGTATTACTGCACAAACATACAACATGCGGGGATGGTTCCTCACAATAGCCCATGGGCGCTTCCTGCCATATCCCGTATAACCCTTCCAAACCATAACCCTTTTCGATAGGTGCAATGCACCCTCCGCCACACACTTTTAGTGAATCGCGGAGTAATAATAATAATAATAATAACATCCGCGACTCCAATAGCTTCCAACACCCTATTGCAGAAATTTCTCTTTCTCCAAATTTTTTTTTGGTTCCTTAGCAATTTCAAATTCGTACTTGTCTCAGGATTTGCATATCGCGGTAGTCATGGCATTTTAACCTCGATTCTATAGCGTCAATTATGTGTCATACACCTCCTTTCCTGTGTCGGTCGCAGTATGTCGTCGTTGAAGGAGGAAGTTCTTCTAATCTAGATGTTACATCGGGGGTACCTCAAGGAAGTGTAATAGGACCACTTCTTTTCATAATTATTATAAACGATCTCAGAGACAAAGTGAAAAGTCTTTTTAGATTGTTTGCTGATGATGCAGTTATTTATATGGAAGTAAGGAATTTGGCCGATTGCTTAGAAATTCAGCGTGACCTGGATGTTATTTTGGCATGGTGCGGTGAGTGGCAACATACGCTAAATTGTAAAAAGTGCAAGACAATGAGCATAACTAACAAAAAGAAACCAATTGTTCAGAAATACGAGCTAAACAATTCAGTTATTGGTATGGTTGATTCTATAAAATATTTAGGCGTAACAGTAAAAACGAACATGAAATGGGACTTACACATTAATTCGTTAGTAGGTAGAGCTAATTCTAGGCTGCGATTCATAGGTCGAATCTTGAAAAATTGTAATGAACAAACAAAGGATATAGCCTACAAATCTCTTGTGCGTCGACATTTCGACTATTGTTGTGCCATTTGGGATCCGTTTCGTAAGAGGTTGATCGAAAGTATAGAGAAAGGACAGAGAATAGCCGCTCGATTCGTGACCGCTTGTTATAGTCCTTATGAAAGCGTCACAGCAATTTTTTTTTATCTGAGTGTTAATTTCTGACTAGCTAGACGTGACGTCGAAATTTGAGGAACTTAATAGAAATGAATGAAATAGTCTTGGAGAATATAACTGCACGGCAAAAATGGAGCAGGTAAACTTGCAGTGAGGGGATGTAAATATTGAAGGAAAGTTAATAAAATTGTAGTTTAAAAAACTAAAAACGCGCTTTCGTAGTAATGTGAACTAAAGGTTAAAACAATCTTTAAATATAAAGATTTTGTTTAACAGCGATAGAACGTCCCACAATTAAGGATAAATTTATTTTTTGAATAAGCTTAAGAATAGAATAAAGTCACTGATTACAAAATTAACTTTAATGTAAAAAAGAGTGGGGTGCCATATCAGTTGTCTTATATTTTTTGTCGTTGGCTGTTTGTAGAGATAGAGTCACTGTCAAAAGTTATGTAGAGAGCACCCAACGCTTTTTTTTTACATTAAAGTTAATTTTGTAATCAGTGACGTTATTCTTTAAGCTTATTAAAAAAATTAATTTATCCTTAATTGTGGGACGTTCTATCGCTGTTAAACAAAATCTTTATATTTAAAGATTATTTTTAACCTTTTAGTTCACATTATTACGAAAGCGTGTTTTTAGTTTTTTAAACTACAATTTTATTTTTAACTTTTTAGTTCAGAGTGTTTCAAAAATATGTTTCTTACTGTTGGATTTTCTTCGCCAATCTCTCTCTTTCTTTGTGTTCTGGTTTCATTTTTATTATTTATTCCCACAGGTAACGTATAATTATATGGTCAACCCCAGAAGATGTTCATTTGCAGGTTATATGTGGAAGACTACTCTTAAGTAATTGAAAACGAAGTTTTGAATACTCACTATTTAACATCACATTAAGCGACTGCAGACGCTATCGTAGCAGCTTGTATCAAAGTATCATCAATTGCGCATGTGCAAAAGGTTGTTTTGTTGTTGCTGTCAAAGTAATGAGAATACAAGGTTACAGCTGTTAAATTATTGTATTGTTAAAAGTTCTTAAATTGTGTGCAAAAATTCGAAAAATTAAGACGCCTGAATGTTAAATTAAATGGATATGGGGATATTGGTCGGGAAATCTCCGAAGGGACTGACGAAGGTTTCTTGAATTGACGCGCTTGTGCAAAATGTCGCGGCTGCATTTGCCTAACTTAGCAATCCCATCAGGTATGGGGTACCTGCAGTTAACGTCAAATCCGAACCTTGGGTTATCCTAATCTTTGCCACTTAAAATATCCTAAAAATTCCAACCGAAACCGGAATTCGAGCAGGGAACGTCTGTTCGCCAGTCACGCGCCTTAACCAACTCAATCACCAGGAGGATGCGGAAGGTGGGTAAAAATGAGCCATATCTGTCATAAGACGGTTAAATCACTTCAGTGTTCTTACTGTAAAAGTAATGAGATTACCAAGACGTAGATAATAAATTATCGGATTGTCATCGGTTCTTAATACGTGTATACAAATTTAGACATTCAGGACTTCCTGAAGTGGGTGAAAATTAAACTGAAATTTGACATTACATTGAACCACTTTTAAGTTGTTACTGATAACATGGTGAGAGTGAAATTATTGAATTTTTATCGGTTCTTAATAAGTGTGAAAAATTTCAAACGTTTCGGACGCCAGGAAGTGGGTGAGCACTGAAATGAAAGATTCCATTAAAGGCAACCATTTTTTATATTGTTACCGTCAAAGTAACGAGAATAGCAGGACGTTGCTAAAAGACTACTGTATTGTCAATGGTTCTTAAAACGTGTGCAAACTTTTTCTATTATTACTGTCAAAGTAATGAGAATATCAAGACATAGCTATAAAATTATTGGATTGTAATCAGTTATCAATACTTACGCAAAATTTCAAACAATTCGGACATAAGCTGCCGCCCAGATTAGACGCTGGCTCTGTGATGCACGCTGGCTGCCGGATGGTTAGCCAGATAATAAATTTTAATGTGTGACTTTAGTACAAAAGTGTACTATTTTATTGAAAAGTGTCTTTAGATTTATGTAATATATTTTAACTAGTTTCTGAAGAAGACTCCCTTAAGGCTGGTCAAAACCGGTCAATAAATTCATTGAATATTTGCAACAGGTTTGGCTGTGTTTTCATTGTACAATATGGAATTGGGTTAAAATTAAATTTCAAAATTCCACGACATTCAACCATTTTTTGGTTGTTACCGTCAAAGTAATGAGAATAGCAGAATATTGGTATGAAATTATGGTATTGTCACCTGTTCTTAATATGTGTGCGAAATTCCAAACAGTTCGGACATCTGTAAGTGGGTCAAATTCGAGTTGTAAAATTCCGTTACATTCATACATACAAGTCAAACTAATAAAAAGCGTGTAAAAATAGGCCCATCACTATCCAATAGTGAAGGGAGGCGAAAACCATCATTCTTGTGGCTGTTATGACTGATGGTGCCTTTATGAACTGAGCTGTTTTCATTAGCGAGGGCAGAGCACGAAATATTTTTTATTTTTTTTTTTTTTTTTTTTTTTTTTTTTTTTTTTTTTTTTTTTGTTGAATATATATGTATATTCGAACTTCCTACTGCGGACATTTTGATACCAAGAAGCGTATTTATCATTACTTAGGGCTGCTTGGGCAGCTTACGTCGAAAACACTTGATCGTAAGTAACTACGGTATAGTCTGGACCTGCTCGATGAAACCAGTATTCTATCCAACCTGTTTCCAGTCTTCTGTGTATCCACGCTATCGTCCCCTGGCGCCCAGGCACACCCGCAATGCAGACTGGAGCGTCACGTACCGCGGGACAGTATACCAGCTGCGTGACTCCAAAATAACCGCAACGTGCGAGCATACGGAACGAAGTTTGTTTGCTGCGTTGCAAAACTTCTTTTACAGCTATTTCTCCGCATTAACATTCCGCAAGCCCAGCAGGTAGTTCTCCCCCACTTACAGGACTATAAGTCCTGTGAAGGCTGTAAGCACCGACTGCTTTAATGCTTCATTAGATAGGAGAAATAATAGGTTGCGATAGGATAATTACATTGTTTTGGAACACTAGAGGTGGGGTAACCAACATTCATTTTTCAACAACAGTGGAGTTTTAATACAAAGAATATTAATTTTTATGGTGAACGAACTGCTAGACAAGAGCTAAAACCTTGAAGACGCATGTTAAGCCCTCTCAGCTTGCTGTCAGAAGAGTAGCATGTATCTGTTGTGTTCATGTTCCTTGTTCCTCCAGGCTTTAGTTACCTCAATGTCGATGAGCCATAATCGAAAACAACATGACAGGTGCTAGTTACACTCGAGCATTGACGTTTCTGTATTAAATTGAATTCCCTTATTTCTTTTTAAATTTTATTAAAATTTATTTAATTAATTTTTATACTGTGTTTCAAATTATATAGATACAAATCAAATACAAAAATCCAAATTTTCAAAAATTATTTTCCCATCATATATTCACTATTTGATTCAAGAGATTGTGTAAGGATTGATTGAAAAATAACCTGCTGAAGTATCAAATTTGTGGAAATTGTTCATTTAATAACTGGGCAGATACGAAAAATACAGAAAAATTGATTACGCTGTGCTATAATCTTCTCAGGCTTATATTTCACAGTAAATTTTAAAGATTTTCCAGACCATTAGCTTCGGAAATAAAGGATTGAATTAGATTTTCCTTCAAAAATGCGAAGAAATAATGTAATAGAACGTGAAATCCGGAGACTGCACTACGTTCTCCAGCTACCTAAAAAATGTCACTAACCTATTGAAATTTGAATTAATTGCCTCCTCCCATTTAATGTCCTCTTTACATTTCCAGCTCTCTTTTTACGGAAAAGTCGCACAAATTAAATTTAAAAAATGCCGAGATATGACAGCTGTCGCATGCCTTCAGCTCTGCAAAATTAATTAAAACCTGTTGAAATGTATGTTAATGCTTTTATTATAATATTTCTTGAAATTTCAATTTCTCTCCGTTGTAGAACTTCGCACGAAACTTACAAAGAGAACATATACGTATGAGCTGTCTCCAATAGACGCCCGCCATGTTATATTGATAAGACGCAATCGGAGACAATCGATTGCTTCCGTTATAAACAAATACAACATTTCCCAGATAGCTACAAAAGAAATTTTCTAAATTTTTTTTACCTGCTCCAGGCCACATTTCAATCTAACCACGACCTCTATAAGAAAACGAAATTTGATATGATCCCTGCACCGATAATATTTGTGTCATTTTCAAAGCGCTGGTCGCATTTTCAGTTGCGCAGCGTCTCATATTTCGGCATTTTAATTTAATTGGTGGCGATTTTTCGGCAAAAAGAGAGTGGGGAACGTGATGACGAAATTATATCAAAGCAGTTAATCTAAATTTGAAAAGGTCAGTATCATTTTCAGGTAGGTGGAGAAAGTCATGCAGTCCCTCAAAATATATACATTTTCCAAGATTGTAGGCTGGAAGATTTCATTTTATACGCAAGCAGATATTCTAAAGAAAACATTTTTTTAAATATTCCTCACTAAAGCATGTATAATTATTTTTCATCTCAGTGGATTTTCCAAAATTTTACATTATAATTGTGTTAAGCTAAGTACAAACCAAAGTACTGAGCAGTTAGAAAAGTGGCGAATCCATAATCACCGAGCGTGGGGGGTGAATGGTAACGCTCTGGCCTCGCGTTTGGAAGAACACGGGTTCGAATCCCCGTCCAGTCATCTAGATTTGGATTTTCCATGGTTTCCCCAAATCAGTCCACGCAAATGCCGGGATGGTTCCTTCAAAAGGTCATGACTGAATTAATTCCGATTCCTCGTCCCCAATCCATTCCCACCTCTAATGACCCCAATGACGACGATGCGAAGAGCCATAAGCCAAGCGTTGCCATTCAATTCATATGGATTTCGAATTTAGTTCAGAAGAATACGAAAAAATAAAAATAACAAGTATCACCGCGATAATAGACTGTCATGCATAAATGTGTGAAAACTTTTACCAACTTGTTGACAGCGCTAAAGACTACATCGCCGAAGTGTAGTGATAAAGCCTCCTTTCTGTAGTGCAAAGTGACTAATGAGCCAGTGATTTGGCCGTAATCTGTCGTCAAAAGACTTTAATAGGAATGCTCTCACCTGTGACAAGCATCAAGCGTGAGTTGTGCTGTTATGCTGCAGTTAACTGTAACGTGTTTTGAACTGCATAATTCGCGTAATAACGAAACTTGCCACCTACTGGTTTAATTATCCTCGTAACAACTAATGAGCCTAATTGCATTCTGCGGCGTAATCCAATGCAGCTACCACCACTCGTTTGCAATTAGCCCTGCACAAAATCTGATACTGCATATCGCGTGCAGTAGATGTGTGTCATAACTCTAATTCGACGATTACCGTTTTCAATCTGCATTTAAAAAAGTCAGAAAAATATATTTTAACAAATACGTTAAGGGACATGCATTTTTGTATTACATATACATCCGGCAATATTTGTCGAAATATAGGAGGTATTAGGACTATTAAAGAAGTTTAGAATCTTTCGTAATGAAAAAGGCTCTTGCTTACCTGCTTCTATTCCGTTCACCTTGCTACGTCATTCCGTTTTATGAATTAATCCTCTTTCTTTTGCGCTCAAACGTTTTCAACTGAGTGAACAGCCAAAGCTAGCAAGGAATCATGTTTGTCGATGAGAGCATCTGTCCATTGAGGCTGATCCAGAGTATGATGAAGAAAGTCCCACACAACCGCGTGGAACCGGCAGTTTCTGATAATCGGTTGCAAATTAATATCTTAATAGTGTCTCCATTATCTCACAGCACGATAGCTGATGACTGGCGATTCTTTCACAGGAGAAAAAATTACAATGCTCTGTATAGTTATTTCTCGTAAACACCTTCACCTCTCCCAAACATTAATATTTACTCGTACATTCACTATTTCTCACAGTGTCACAATGAATCTTTGCGTGCTCGTAAATGGATAAATAACACACATTAACTGAAAGTAGCCCTTCCCGTAGTTACGGCGCGGATTATTCCCAGCGCTGACATGGGATTAGCTGGTTCCAATCCTGCTGGTGGAAGGGCAGGAGCGGTGCAGGTGAACAATCATGATCACCAGATTGTGCGCCAAAGTACTGCGTTAAATCCCAAACTTCACCGCAATACGTATAAAGTGATGGTATACGTCATTGTTGATAGTCATTCGTACATCGGGTAGGGACGTTAATATTGGCTATCCGTGGTGTGTTTCGGACGATTAGGTCCCTCCCTTCTTTCACCCACAACACTCTACACTACACACGGTATCATAATACTGTGACACTGGGGAAGGCAACGGGAAACCATCCCAGTTCATCTTCCCGGACGTTCCCATGAAGGGGTAAAAAAACCCATGGTACCGCCTACAAACAGATACAGGAAAGACGTTCATGGAAGAAGAAATTGAACTGAAAATAACTGACAACTTTTTCACGGCTATTCTTTAAAACTTATTCCATTTCCGACATACCACCTTTGCCAGTATTCAATTTAAATAAGGCCTATATCGAATAGCAGGTTACCTTTATTTAGTCTTCTGTTCCTGAATTACTGGATTCCAGTTTTGGGTTCCAGTTTTACCAACAACGGCTAAAGATAACTGTTACACTACGTCAGTTGATCCTCGCGGTAAATAGTAAATAAATTACCTTCTCCTTCGATTAAAGTACTGCATCGTATTTGAACTCAGTCGAATATTCTCTTACACAGGGATCAGATTCTAATTTATTTTGACAAAAATAATTTATTTTCACCACATCATCCTTCGCAAGTATAAAACAACGTTTCCACGCATTTTGATACTAACACACCCCTCTTTAGTTTACGACAATGTGCTATGAAATACTTATAAACCAATTCCTACCGGTAACTTTACCTGTAAATGGCTGAGTTTGTGATTGATAATGAAAGGAGGTAACTTGTTGTTAATTTGTGGGGTTATTTCGCGAATAAGTAGTATTTTGATTTTTATACTTTATGAAATCGTTATAAATAAATTAAACTATGTAATAATGCTAAGATTATTACGATATCTGGCTCTTCAATTAAAGAAAATTAGTTAAAAATTTTGGTAGTGTAATATACCCGCCAGTAGGGATTACCACCTGTTAATTGTTCTCTATTTCTATATTTTTGTATATAACATCCTTTGCTCAATCTTGCCTGGGCGCATAGAAGGAGTACTTCCAGAATTTACTTATGCAATTAACATTTAGAAATATAATTATTTGCTTTGAATTATAATGAAATTTATATCACTTTTGAGATAATGGCATTATATATTGACATAAAAACACAAGGAAAGGTGATTTGGATTGTTTAACGCACATAACAGGAAAATCTACATGATTTATAAAAAAATGATGAAATGAAAAATTATATGGCAGATCTCATGCAAAATCCGACTATCTCAAATAAAAGTCAGAGAGCACAAGCCTTTACGGGTTTTGCTTACGGGTTCAATGCACCACAGTTTGGCTCAGTTTGTTCTTGGGGATGAAAGTACCAGATGGTTATTTGTGGGAAGTCAGGGCCGTCCGATCCTGTGGAAGAGTTTCTGTGCTTCAGACACACAAAACAAAATTACTCGTCGCACTGTATTAAGAAACGAAACGAACACTTGTTTTAGCACACATTCGATGGGCAAAAGGTTATCCTTTTCGAATGGCGTCTCAGTGGTCCAGCTCCAACCGTCTCTCCCAAGCGAGGGTTTTCACATGGAAACATAATCAAACAGAACTTGTCTCAGCTTATATTGAATTAATAGTGTCTTATCATTAACTCTTCCACGCACACACTCATACAGTCGCTCTCTATGAGGGCCTCCCACGCGTTGCCGATCACCACCTCACTCGCTGTTCCAGCTGTCAATCAGGTTCCATTGCCCATTTTTTTGTTTCATGCACCTGCACGCGGCCAGGAGGGTAGCGTGGCCTTGGGGCTTCCTCACAGACACAAAAAAGTTACATATCATGTTTGATGAGAAGTTTTAAGTTCTCTAGTTGGGTCTGGACAGATCTGCATATCTTCGAGTATTAATCACTATTCCCAGTTACCTCTTTTAGGGAGATTTCATGACAGTACTAATTTAACTGCTAAACCCTACGAGGTACATCACATGGCGACTGTGACAGGAATCACTTCATGAAGAATTCTACTAGATTCGTCATAATACAGTCTCACTCTCTCATTACTTTTACTTCTTGTTCCAACATGTTGTATACCCGTGGCGCTGTTCCAACACAAATTTGATATATTTTGTGCCTTTCGGTACACTTCCTTCAGTCAGCGCACAATTAACTAATTTTATATTCTTAATTCCAATATACACACATATAAATAGGGCTCTTCGGTTTATTCCAAACTTTCCTTTACAACATGTACCTAAGACTATGCTTGCCACCAGTAAATTTATAAAGTCCATTTCGTTTTTTTTTTGTATTTTTTATATTGATCTTTACGGCTAGCCGACGTCGAAATCAGATCAAGAATCGGTTTGTGGGTGAAGAAGGTGAAGGAATTCGTGCAATGATTTCGTAAACCATTGAAAACTGAAGTCCGGATAGCCGGACCGAAGCTCAAACCCACGTCCTTCCGAATTCTGGGCACGTTGAAACTATAGTGTGCTGGAATAAATCGAGTCCCGGTAAGAGAAAAAAATTTATGCTATCTGGTACTTAACCATGCTTAGATATGTTGTAGTGAACAAATGCTAATCACCAGATTGTTCATCGAGTACCTGGTAAATCCCAAGCCTTTCCTCAATGCGTGCCAACTATAAACCTATCCTACTTTTCACTGTGATAGGGACGTTAAATCTAGCATTCGATAACTAGATGTGTTTCACGTTAATAATTATGGAGAGGTAGTTGTATCGTAAAACAATTTAATTTTTCTGATATTTTGTATAAATTGGGGGGTCATTTTTTGCCAATTTTATAGAAGCCATACACGAATAAATAACAGCAGATGCAAGAAATTGTCAGTTATTACAACACTGAGAGAAAAATTGCGTTAAACAACATCGCATGAAAAACTGAATACTCAATAAACATTGCAGTTAATGTGAGTACACAAGCATCGGACTATTAAAAGTGCGCTAATTATGTGCCACAGTGTTTACTTTTAATTAAAAAAGACGGTGGTTTTCCCGTGACCCAAGTGCTGGCAATGCGTACAGCGTGATTATAATAAATAATAATAAAACAACAGAAAACGTAAGCATTAATTATCTGCAAATTAGACTGTGTAATTAATAGCATTAGCGGAGGGGAAATTCTCCGGTGTAGAGAACAATAGGGAAAATTAATTGAAAATCTGGATTTTAATTAACAAAATAGGATAAACTGAAAGTTTCATTTTTTTGCATGGCTTTACAACTCGTCGAAATCGAGGTCATTAGAGGAGGAAAAGGTCAGGAGCAAAGAACGGGAAGCAATTCGGTCATAGAATTTTTAAGGAACTATCCCGTGAATCGGCTGGAGTAGTTTCGGGAAACCACTGAAAATCTAAATCTGCACGACTGGATGGAGATTCGAACCTGCGTCATCACTAACGGGAGCCCAGAGATTAACTGATAGTAACAGGCTTTATAGTACAGAAGATTAGTCTGTGGATTCAGCATTAAAGTGGCAGAACAAATGGCACAAAGATTGGAATTTTATAGAAAATTTTACTACTTCAAGAAAGATGTCTTTAATTTCCATTTATCTGCAGATCGCAAAGATTGGTGTTGTAAAGTACAGCATGTCATATTGTACTGTGAATACGAATGCAACCTCGCCCGGTGTGGCTGCATGCGTAAAAGCGACAGTACACTGGATGTGTTGGGAGGGGGGGGGGGGGGGGGGGAGGGGTAGCATGGCCCAGGTTCAAATCCGGAGCACCGCGTATCGGCCGTCTTGATTTGGGTTTTTGGCGGTTTCCCGCATTCACCTATGTCAAAGATAAGACTTTCCACACCTATTGTCTCATAATCAACAGATTTCACAAACAAAACAAAAGTACACTTATCATACAGAACACAAGTTATTCGTTCCCCAGGCAGATGGCAACATTTAGCCTTCGCCATTAGATTAGGATCACCAATCCACCACTCAATAAGCTGTCGTGATAAAAATATATATATATTCTTGAGAGTTAGTAAGATTTTCATTGCTCTAAGGAGGCAGATTCCTTGACACATTGATTACTAGTCTAGTAATTCACTGTTAATATAGAAAAGTTGTTCTATTACTGACGGCTATCACGTTATGTCTTTCGACCGTATCGTAAGCCAAGATATATATATCCTCAATGCCAGCCCCAAATGGTTTTTCTACACAGGGGCATAGCTACTATGGGCCTAGGCGGTGCAGTGCACCGGGGCCCCTACGCTCAGGGGGCCTCCAAGCGCAGTTCAGAGGGCCCACCGGCCTTCACGGGCAAACTGGCGACCTTTTTTTTTAGCTCTACCGTCGTCTAAGGGGGGCCATAGAAACAGGGAGCCCCTCATTAAGGGCCCTCACTGCTCAGGGAGCCCCCAACCATTGCTCAGGAGGCCCCTACCAGCAACAGAAAGCAAAAAAAGGTCGCCCATCTGCCCTGAGGGCCCAAAATAATTTTTTTGCACCGGGGCCCTTGTTGACCTAGCTATGCCGCTCTTCTACAATATGTATTATTACAGCGTACAAATTGATAGAAATAATACACAGTAACAGCAAGGTCAGTGCGAACAGCCTGCAAAGTAGGAGCCCGTGTTATATATCGGCTCTGTAATGTGACTCACCTATTGTCAAAACTTTATTCGTTTCGTTTCAATGGCGCTTTACAGGTAACGAACGGCTTCTTCAGCTTCGGATAAATAGACAATCCGAAACACAAAGCCTACAAGCATACCACATATGTTCGACGTAGATAATGATGCAAAAATGTTCTGTAATTCTAGGGACATACATTGTGGCCCTCACTAATAAGACAGCATAGTTATAATACCGATACTGAGATACGGATTATATTGAAGCTTTCATTTTCGTGTTGAAGTAGCATAATATTAACAACAAAATTAATACCGATGTGGAATTTATACCAGAGACAACTCCCATACACCTACTTTAGGATATAACGAAGTTTTTGCCATAAACGCTATTAGTGTTTGAGGTAAGTAGATCTCTAGCTCTCTGGGTAATTTATTCCAGATCCTGACTTCATTATGCACAAAAGAAAAATTTGCAACTTCCTTACGCTAGAAATCAAGTACTAGATTTTTATCGCTAACAATGTTCTGCTTCTAATTTTTCTAGCAATACCTAAACCGGCCTCAGAGCTAGTAGATGCCTTTTACATTCCCACCACTATTTTCACCCGACTCTTGTATTGCAATAACACCTATGTCACCTCTTTTCAGTTACCGGTTGTTTCCACGAAGAAAACTAGCAACATATCTTTTCACGCCCTGTATTTGGCACCCACACCGTATGTCCTATACCACCTCATCATATCCATGCAGTGATCTGACTTAAGGTTTCCTTTTCCTGGGAAATCCCCCCCATTTCACCCACCAATAAATGTAACATATTGTAACTTCTTGGCTTTCAAATGAATAAAGGATTTGCAGGGTTTAAATTTCTGAAGAAAAGCCATGGTTATGTATTTTTATGATGCTGCGAGTTTCTCCACCCCGTGATTTGACATAGCAAGTTACAGTGCTTCGGACTTGTAAGGTGAATCTGCAAAGAATATTTTGTTATGCTAGTAAATGTATTCAAACGAAGCAGCGCTGGTAATGCCGTGTATATCCCACACCGCACCCTGCAACCTTCCATCCAACAAGCCTCGGTTTATCCAGCGGGGCAAACTGCTCCTCCGCACAAAGAACTGAAATTAAAATGAAGAAAAGGAAATAAATAAAGCGGTACTCATCTGTCGAAGCTCTCGGCATGAGTAAACAGTAGCGGGGTGGGGGGAGGAAAACTTGCCGCCTCAAAGAATTGAGCTGTCGGCAAAGTTTCGTGAGAAGAAGCTGCAGATCAGGTTGGCAGCACTGCTTACAAGTGCGGCTTTAGCAATGCAATAACGTACGTCACTTAACATACATTATTGGTTCACTACTTTGAGGTTTAAGTGGATCATAGAATATTATAGTTTTATTATTTATTACCCAGCAGCCCAGACTTAAAAAAGATATGTAAACAAAGATACTGCATTAATTAGATCTTTGATGATTTGTAGTGAAAAATTGTTTTCTGTCATCTCAGGTTTCCGAGGAGTAAGCGTTAGCTTTGTAGGCTGCCTAACAAGATCTGCAAGATTTTGTAGAAGATTTTTCTCGATATCTTCCCATTATTGATTGACTCTTAAAATTTAATCCTGTTTTTGTATGACTGATAAATATGTGTTAAACGAAGTGAGTTGTTTGTGTTGTGGATAAAAGATGAAAGGTTGGACAGGGTGAAATGAGCTCCTAACAACATTTGGGTCAATTACTGTTACTATCACTCCGTGATTAAGTACAAAGTGGGTGGCGTACGATGCGTTGCATGGGATGGGATATAGGGAATATGACAAGAGTCAATCTTATACAATCGTCCCTGCATTACTCTGGAGCGATCTATGAAAACTATGGAAAATCCATATAAGAATGGCCGGAGTGGTTTATCGAGAGCATCTCCGGTCAGGCTAATTCTTCAGAAGATCACTTGCGCGACGATACGAGGTAAGATGGAGCCACACGCGAACAATACGTGATTTAACGTCACTGGCCTAATTATTCTGAGACACTCAGTACGTACAATGGTAAAAGGAGATTCTGGATTTTCTTTTCCAGCATGTGAGGTACATTCTGTCAAATAGAAAAATGAGATTTCTCTTTAATTGGCAAATAAAGACGACAGTGGCCATCAAAGATATCAATTTCAAACCTTTTTTGTTAGTGGTTTACCTGTAAAACACTATTAAATAGTAACCTTAAATTTTTCTCCGATGGAGAAAATTAGCCTTCTTTTAAACTAAAAATTAAAAGACTTATATATATTACTTATACTTTATAAGGAGCGATTTTGAGGTAAGGGCTCGTGTGGTCGTAGTGACCCAGTGATAGTGTATTTATTGGCTGCACATATCGTCCCTGCCTCATCCGCCTTAACCTAACCCGGTAATCCTGCTGGGTGTAAGGGACCTACAGTTTAACGTGGAATCCGAACCACGGGAGCGTTTTGACGTACTTCACATTACACAGCAAGCTGTGCCAGAGGTGAAGGTCCTCACCAAGACAGAGATTCGAATCGGGGATCTTAAAATATTTACTGATACTTTTAACCACCAAGCCATCAAACCTCTTATATTTTCAGGTAGCTTTGCTATAGTGGATTTTACTGAAAGTGCGCTAAATCCAGAGTACACTGTATCCTAATATATCTATAACAAATTTTACTTGATCTGAAGGGTAGCATCAGCAGAGTGAGCGGAAACGCGGTGCGGCGTTTGAGTGCCGTGGAATGCAGTCTACTACCAAACCTGAAAATGTATCAGCCGTATGTGTTCCCAAGTGATCCCTGACCTACCAAAACGTTTAAAGTTCTCCCAGTCACCTACCAAAACGTTTAAACTTCTCCTTGTCAACCTGCAATTTCTGAAAGCATTTCAGGATGGTTTCTTTGAGTACAGTTGGGTCCAAACTGAAATTATTACACTTTCAGCACCATTTGTTGTTTAGGTAGCAATAAAAATTGACAAGAAACCATTTCTGGTTGGTAGGGAGTAGCAGCAATCAAAGTAACGCTTCATTAATAAAAAGACAGAATCAGTTGCAAATATTTGAAGTTTTTAATCGATAAACGAATGCTTTCACCCCATATGTTGACTAAGAAGAGTATCTGCGAAGAATCCTGGCAATGTCCTTTACACGTTTCTGCTTTACTTATTTCCATCCAGAAGATTAAGGTTGTCAGAATATAGTGTAAAATTAATTAGAATATTCTGATAAGTAATAGCACTGTAGATGAAGCCATATTTAAATATCATAATTACACATTTAAAGGTATTCGGCTTATTTAATGCCGCCTATTAGCAATCGGGACTTCTATTTCTAAGTAAACAAGGAACACATTCGCCTCAGTCTAGTGGTTAAAAAACAGTTTTATCACACTCGTTAGTAAGTCAAACACAAAACATAGCCTAACCACCGACTGATATTTATAGTAACTTGTGATACATTATAAATATTTGGAGGTATCAGAAGACTGCAGATTCTTTAACCAAGTGAGAAATATACACACGAATTATCCACGCTTGCTTCAGTTCTTAAAATTAATCATTTCTTAATAGCTCGACACAGTTCATTACACGCTATGATGACTTTCTCTTCCCATCATTCACAGTTTCTATTTCACCGATGAGACGCAGACGCACATCGTTAAATTACAGTTACCTACTAGCAAGTCCACACATTGCTCCATTACAATGCTTTTTCACTCCACAACTTAGCAAAACACAAACGCGTAGCCTACATTTTGAGGCAAGATCCGATCGATCCAAGTCAGTATACGCGTATTTCGATCTGCTACTATCGATATCACTTTAATTCATATTTAGTCGATAAGAAATGTCACAGCTAACCAAAAATAAAATAAAATAGGTAGACCTTGATACCGCAATACGAAATGATTGCTTACTTTTTGAAGAAACAACTCTTTCATAGTAAAATTGTCCTTAGCCTCTATTGCCGTGGTCCAGGTCGAACTGGAACTGCAATCCCCACTCGACTATGGCACTTTATGCCTTTCCAAAGATACAACATTAGCAATAAAAATTTACGGTCTGTAGAACAGGAACTACATTCTTCCGTAATAACCTATCATTATCAATTTTAGTGATTAGTTTCCATTTAATAATTGGAAGCAGGAAAACACTTCGTCGACCTGCAGTTAGAAACCCAAAGATTAAAACGTTCAGAGCTGTCATGCTAAACAGAAATCTCTGCGACGCAACCACCGTTCGCCGTTAATGCCATGTGAAATCTCGACCAAAGATATCAATCTATGGTGGAACCGATATAAATTTAGTTTCGGGGCCACGTAGATCCCACAAACGCTTTTTCTCCAATACGCTATTCGGAAAGAAAGCCGTGCGGGAGACAGAACACAGGCTGCTTTATTGGAGGTCGGGTCCCGGGGGTTGGCAGCACTGTTCGCTTCGGGCCGCGACGTTCCTTTGTCAGTCCTCCCGCCGTTTCCGCTCCCCTTCGCCATCTTCATTTCAGAGGCACATAAAAAAAGGAGAAATACGCAAAGAAGCCAAGGGCTTGAGAAAAAAAAAAGAGGCAGAGAACAAAACGAGGGCAACAACAGAGCCGCCTGGCTGGCATCTCCGGAACTATCTGCGCGCCCGCCGCTTGTGGACTGTCTCCAGAGATAAAAAGCAACGAGGGAGCACCAGAGAGGTAAAAGTGGCACACCGGCGCAGGCAGATAGCAAAATGTATCTCTCCGCAAACAGCAAGGGGGAACGACTAATTCCCCAGATGCTGCGGTGACATACTTCGTTTGTCCCTTCTAACCCCCTTTTCTTTCTTATGGATGAGATGAAACGTTGTAAAGCGATGTTGTACCCAAATATCTATATTAAAATTTGTACTCTTATTTAACGTTATTACTAATTGCTATAAAATTTCTAGATAATGGATACGGATTTGGATTCCAATTATAAACTTCATTTCATTTTATTAGTCTTTAAATCACACCATATGTAAGACAGGTCGTAGAAATTTAAAAACTGTTTACAAGTCAAATTTCAGATCATAGTTAAGCAAGAGAAACCACAATTCATTTGCATACCAAAATATTACAATTAATTTGAGGTTGCAGATTCAGGAAATTGTGATTTGGAAAGTAGTCAGTGAAACGTATTACTTTATATTGAAGCAATGAGACAATTGATTAATATTCCTAATACATGAAGGCTGCTAAAGCACTCAAATTTTCATCATTTGCTGCTGCAAGTAACAAGTATCGTCTTTGCTACTCGCAAATATACGGCAACTCCTACAGTACCCTCTAGGTTGCTGGGAGTAAAAGCTAGTAAGATGATATAAACAAGAAATATGAATAAGCTTTTAGACCAACTATCAAAGCATGTTAAAACTGCGAAGACAAAAACGCTGCCACCTACTCTGAATGGAATATCGGAAACAAGAATAGCAACTCTGTTATCTCGGCTGCGAACAAAAAAAAAATATTTTGGCAGCGCCTATAGCAGGCCTTGTTCGGGTAGAACTGACACCTCAACCTATAAATCTGCTCGAGTTGGCGGCTCTATCGAACAATCGCCTCGTAAATCGACTCAGAAAGTAAGGACAGATACCGGAATCCTGGATAGAAAAGTCCACACGCAAAGACATCTCCGTTATACCGTTTCAATTTATTGCAGCTTTCAGGTTCAGCGAATGCAGATGTCATGGTGTTTAGCCATTCATGTGCTTTATTATTACAAATTTAAATTTGCCGCTTCACGCAAGAACCAAATGTTGATATTGGTAGCACAGTGCTTTGTGTGGGATGAATTAGTTACATTAAATCTGTGAGTTCGCTAGTAGAAGCTCTCAAAATTAACATTTAAATATATCAATAACAGTTACATGAAGGCGACAATAATATCGCAGTCGGAGCATGGAGGTAGATGATCTCTGGCGGGAAAGAATAGAAGACATATACTCGTAGATGTTAATAGTTCGTCAGTCAGCGATCTAGACATTCGAAAAGCAAGCCAATTTTATGGAGAAATTGTAGCATTAATATACGACATAAGTCCTATATATGGTGTTTCTAATATAGATTGCATTAACTGCAAATTTTAAAGTATTTGTTATCAAACAGTAAAATATATGAAAGGAACCATATTTTAAGCAGAGAATAAATGCGAATATTTAATTTTATATGCGGCCCGCGGAATTATGACGCATTTCCAAAGTGGCCTACAAGATCATTTGGGTTGGCCACTCCTGATTTAAATCATGAAGGATATGAGTATGTATAAGCGGTGTGAAACTTAATTTATTAATCGCAATTCAACAACGATATTCTTGCAGCAAAATAGCAGCGAGCTGGGATATCAGAAATTATTTACACAGTTTAATACATATACAACTGCTATGAAATTAATTGCCATAATACAGGCATTAAGTTTGATTTTCGTAGTATTTTATTCTTAAAAAATGTGACAAAATATTTCGGCTGAAAAAACGTGGAACTTCGTCTACTTTTTAGTAACATGTTACTGATGAAAGTAACATTTATGAAACTTAAATTTCTCATGATTTCTGCTATTGGTAACCACGAATTTCATATCTCATTCCGGCCTATGCTAAAATTTTAATTTAATTAAAACTTTCGCTAATGTTGCTGCTTGATCAAAGTTTATTTATTACTGTTTATTTCCTTTTTACATATTTTACTGTTCACTTTCGTTAGTGGTCTTTGTTCACGTTCCCTGTATGCGAGTTATTAGGTTATTTAATGTGGATATCAGACCAAAAATGTTACCGAATCGAATATTCTGACAATTCATTTCTTCGAAGTTGTTCATCAGGAATCTGTATAATTTCTACTGCAGTTACAGAAACTATGACCAAAGATTACGTTATTAATGTTTTCCAGCCTCAATAAAAGAAAAGGTGATGATTTCGAAGCAAACAGAAATTCTTCAAATTTTGCAGAATGAAATTTTAGGGTCAAATACAAGTGAAGTTTGTCCGTGTCTAATACGTCTATTAATATTTCTGAGTTCTTCAAGCTCAGAAATTTTATTCACACGAAGTATTTTTTTTTTTTTTTTTGACAGAAGATAAGAATCAAAAAAGTTTATTAAAAACTCACAGAAAGTTTACATGACACGTAATCGCAAAATGTATCAGTCAAATAAGTAACAGCTATCCGTTTTTGAAGTTATACAGTAGTCCTGTAAATGGTAGCCACATTCGAGTAGAACAGAACCCGACCCTGGTGGGCCTTGGTAGCATGGGAAGACACATTAATATAAACATAATGATCATATAAATACAATGAACGCAGGATGAATGACTACAAGGCATTCGCGGACGCTTGTGGTCCGATATTCGATATCCAAATTTCGTTTTTTTTTTTTGCCAACATAAAGCTTACAGCTGTCACAAGTACAATAGTTTCCATAATATATTTTACCAATTTTTTTCTCATCTCAGAAGACCTATTGTCTTCTTGTTTATACAACTTTTTTCATAAATACCTACAGATAAAAGCATACACTCTTATAAGAAATAAAGAACAATTTATACATAATTTTGTTTTATATAATTTAACAATAAAAAAGCAAGTAAAGTCTAATAGTAAATGTAAGAAACGTAAGTGGTTAAGAAATACGGAGAAAAATATCTGATTTCAGAAACGTTCGAAATAATGGAGCGACATATTTCAATTAACACAGCGGTTTGCGGGCTGCAATTAAATAAAAATATTTACTTTTCCAAAGTATGTAATAAACCTTTAGTATACTTTTCTGCCGTTGTTATTACTTTACAACTTTGAAAATTCATATAAATTTTATGAAACAAGGTACAGAGCTAGTTTTGGTGTTGCTTTAAAGGAAAACACTTCAAGTTTTTTTACCTTAAACTAAAGATGTTATATGTGGCTTCCGTTGGTTACTCTGCAGACATCCCATCGGTAGTCTATTTCTTCCCAGACTCGCACTAGCATTTCAGGTGTAACTTGCTCAGCAGCAGCGTAAATTCTTGCTCTAAGTTCAGGTAGAGTGGCCGGCAAAGGAGGTACGTAAATCATATCTTATCTTTTATGAAACCCCAGAAGAAAAAATCTAGCGGTGTCAGGTCTGGGGAACGGGGGGCCATGCAATTGGCGCATCACGGCCAATCCATTGACCTGGAAAGCGGTCATTGAGATAATCCCGGACGTCAGTCAGATAGTGTGGTGGTGCGCCATCTTGCATAAAGAAAACATTTCGTTCTCGGTCATTCTCATCGATCTGTGGTATCAAAAATTGTTGCAACACTATCCCGTTGATGGTCCTCTCTTGGAAAAAAAATGGGCCGTACATTTTCCTCTTGCTGAACGCACAAAAAACGTTCACTTTAGGGCTATCACGAACATGTTGCAATGTTTCATGTGGATTTTCACTGCCCCAAATCCTACAGTTATGTGTGTTAACCTTGCCACTTAAGTGAAAAGTTGACTCGTCAGAAAAGATTATGTTGTCCAAGAAATGTTCATCATCATCCACTCGATTTAACATATCCACACAGAAGTTCCTACGTGCAATCTTATCAGTGACTTTAATTGTTTGTAAAAGCGAATATCGGTATGGTTTCAAATGCAAACGTTTTCTCAACACACGCCAAACCGTCGTATGTGGGACTTGCAGCTCACGAGATGACTACGCGAGTCAAAACTTGAAGTGTTTTCCTTTAAAACAACACCAAAACCAGCTCTGTACCTTGTTTCATAAAATTTATATAAATTTTCAAAGTTGTAAAGTCCTTTCTGAAACACCCTGTACTTTCCGTTATTTAAGGAAAATGCTTTAAAAAAAAAAAAAAAAAAAAAAAAAAAAAAAAAAAAAAAAAAAAAAAAAAAAAACTCTTAGCCAATATTCCGATAATCTAACCAGAGTAATGTACAAATATCATAAAAATGACCCATACTCGTTTTTCCCTTTCTATCTTTTCCAGAATAAATTCCTATTACCACCATAGGTGATACCCGTCGCTTTTGACGGGCGTTAAAATTAGTTGACTATATAACATAAATAGCTGACTATATGGCCGATAAAGCTAAAACCCATCAAATAAATAAATATATAAGCATTCGAAATGGAAACTAATCATTCTACATGAGCTAGTGACTGTTTCCCGCGCAGAACTACAGTATTTATTAGATCGCACAACAATTCTTTTGTTATGCGCCAACCGCTGCTTAGCAAACCAAACAAATAATGACAAGGCATCCGTGCCAACAACAGATGTCATCAGGAGCAACACTACTTCTAGTCGCCCCCGGCAGCGGCGCTAGTGTACGTCACGGCCATCTTGATGTTTTATATGCTTGCGTTAGCTGCATCAATCTCAGTTACCACCATTTTTATTTTTCCCCTTCCTGCAATATATTACCCATCTCCGAGATATAAACCCTTTACTCGACAATGTTGACGTAGAAGGTCTGCTACGATATAAAAAAGACGAACACTGTTACACATTATTTCGTCATATCAGAAGCCAATGTTGGTTCTTTACGACGTTTCGACGTGGAAGTGACTAGAGCCGGGAGACAATTCTAGACAAAGAACGGAAACGAATTCGGCCACACCGTTTTGAAGTGAAAATTCCGCGATTCGCTTGGAGTGATTTAGGGAAACCATTGATAACCAAAATCTGGATTACTCGATGAGGGTTTGGTTCGCGTCCTTCTGTCATTACTAATCCACCAGGTTCAGAGAAATGAATCCCACCGTAAAGTGGATCTTGACATTGCAATCAGCTTTATATCCTCTATTTCGTAACTAAGGAACCACATGCATCATATTGTAACTGTGTTTGTAGATATTTATTCATAATAAATTTTGTATTGAATTTTTCACGAAATGTAGTGAAAGTGAGGTTTAAGTGTTTTACCAATTAAATATTATTATACAGTTTATGTACAGATTGTTCAGCAGAAATTTATATATAGTTTTTGTCAATTTGTAACCTACATAGGTGGAAATTTTTAATTTACACATAAATAAAAATTTTACCAATGGTTTTGAGAGGAACAAGAGCGTACTTAAAGTTGTAAAAACTAATATAATATATTGGAGTAGCTCACTGTACCAAATTGTAGCCATGCAAAGCTGGAGCGCGACGCTACTATATATATATATATATATATATATATATATATATATATATATATATATATATATATATATATATCACGGGAGCTTCACCTATGTGGATCTCACAGGAAAAGGGAAAACAATAATTTTCGTTCAGAAAATTATTTTGAACGGGTGCCACAATAGACAAGATGAATTTATTTTTAATAATTTAAATTACCTTCACTAATGCTATGTTACTTAACGCTTTACTTTGTTTAAGGATTTACCCCTAGTCGACGCCATTAAAGGCGAAAGAGGATTGGGAACCAAGAATGGGAAGGAATTCGGCCGTGGCCCTTTTTTAAGGAACTATCCCGGAATTCACTTGGAGTGTCTGGGGAAACTATGGAAAACCCAAATATGGATGGCCGGACGGGGATTAGAACCTGTGTCCTCCCGAATGAAAGGCCAGAACCTTAACGCTCACCCACCACGTTTGGTGCTGTTACTATCTAAACAAAAGTTGCTTAGTACGTATAAGTTAACTCCTTATATCAGATTGTTGTTTTAAATATAATGTTGATAACTTTGGAATAACGGAATTCATTTCAAATAGAAGACAGCCAAGCGATAACTATGGAGCCAGAGAGTAATGTTGGTAGTGACGTCTCAGGGGCAGGAGACTCTTGGAGAATTCAACGCAAAGAACTTACGATATTTTTGTTGGTAGTTTGAAGAGCACAGCAGAATAAGAAAAACATGGAAAGAATCACAGAATCAGGATTTAAGAGATATATTAAATGTTAGTTTTAAATATAAGCCTACAATAAATATGATCAGTATTATACTGTTAAAAGGTGCATACAAATAAAAATATCTGACAATGTCATTTGACGCAAGTTTACGTCTTCTGCATTTACGTAGGCTACATGTAGTATATGATAACCGGAAAGTTACAGCTGTTAGCAACAATATTAAGGGAGAATCCAAAGAATGCTATGTTTATCTTTGATTTAGCGTGATCCTTGTCGCCTATCTGCACCATTCACGTAGAATCATAAGAGATATGCAGTTTTCAAGTTAGATCCTGAGCACTCATACTGTGATAACCGCATCCAAATCGGTTAGTGAGCTTATGCGTGATGCGTGAACAAACAAACCCATGAAAACGCCGGTTAGACATTTATATACACAGGGTTATTCAAAAAGGAGTAGCAAATTTTGCTTTTTTTATTCCTCATAAAATTATAGAAGATAAAATACGTGCCTCACGTCAAGATAGAGGGAAGTTCAAAATGTGTAACTTCCGCCTGTTAGTTCCATACGCTGTCACCAATGGCGCTGTTGTCTGCTTTCGTGGAACTGCGACGGAACAGGAGGAGAAGATTTGTATGCTACAGTAATCAAAAACTGAATCAATTACTGACGTGCACCGTGCATTCCGTCGTAAGTTCGATAAAGTACAACCTCGTTATAACTAGATTTACGATGGGCATAAGAAATTCGTAGAAGATCGAAGCATATGCATTGGTCGTCCTCGAAAATCAAATAATGATGGAAAATGGTATAACTGTAATTTCCTATCTGGACAGAACTGCTTCTTATCCCGACTTCAAGGAGATGGGAATGATTTTATATCTATGCGAACTGTGAGATAAGAAAATACCTGCATGAAATCATTCCAGAACGATGGATTGGAAGAGTTTCGCAAGAGGCAACTATAGAAAAAGTGTTACAGAAGATTATATAAAATAACATTTGTTTATGTATATATCTATATATATAAGGATGAATGTATGTATGTTTGTTCTTCATACTAATCCACAGTTTTCATCCGATTGCGATGAAAGTTTGCACACTTACCATTTGAAAAAAGGAGAAAAGTATGAGCCGTGCTCGGCTGGCATTCTTTATTTTCTCCGCCCGCTATCGTCCTCTGATGCTGAGCCCGCGTGCTAGTTTCGCCCGTGAGAGAGCGCTGTGCCTCTGTGGTGCCCTCTATCGGCTGAATGAGTTGATATAATCGGGGACACGAGTCCGGGAGGAAGGAGTTGGTCCGCAGTTGCGGCTTGGTTCGTTGGGCCTAATACTTCCTCAAAGGAGTGTGACTTTAGAGGCTCGCTGGTATAGCGAGCTCTTGAAATTTGTCCAGGTAGCCCGGAAGTACTACTATGAGGTGGATGTGTGATTCCACCGAGACTGTTCCTCGCTCGCTTTAATCGAAGGAATTATTCTGCTGCGCCCCATGTTCGTGAGCGGTTTTCCGCCGATGCGGGAGTACGCTTGTGGTCGGGGCTGGTGGTGACTTCGAGGCGATAAGTTGCCATTTTCTAGGCCTGTTGGGTATTTGAGATAGAATACCTGATAACTTCAACTGCAAAGTGCGTCGCTTACTGCATTCTTGTTAATTGTGTTACGGGAATGGACAAAATTCCCCGATATTTGGTGCTGATCGTTCCCGCCACATGATCAGTGTGTGTGGGTGGTAACGACTTATGCGCCGGTGTGCACACACTATAGTGTGAACCTTGGTAAGAACTTGATTCTTCAGGTTAAATTGAAGGACGCTGAAGTAAACTGATTCCTCTTCGTTTGAAATAATTGGTTTATTTGCCTCCTCTGTACAAATTGTGTTTGATACTAGTTATAGATTTGTTACATGATGGTAAATTGGTGAGAGCCTGCCCTGTTATATTACGTTTCCAAGCGTGTAAGGATTTTCTGTTTGGATGTTTAATACAAGTGGAGATATTGTGATTAGGGATATTCTCATGGCCTAACCTGGTTGTTATTGCATTGACTTATGTATTATATTATTTGTGATTACAGGATTCATTAAGATCATAATCTGCAAGATCGAAGTTTTCTTGTGTATTGTATTGTATTATATTATTTGTGATATTTTCTATAAGTTCAATCGTTGTCCATGATTCTTGCAATCAAATGTTTGAACAAGGCTTGCTCTTTATAACCATGCTCCCACATGCTTCCCACTGAGACCTTAGTGGCTACCACACGTATCAAAGTACTGTCTACATTTGGCTGAAAAATTTTCTGTATATATAATACACGTTGTCTTATAATTTCCAAAAATTACTTAACGGTTTACAGACGCGTAGAATGTGTTGATCACTGTACTGTCTTTCCATATAGCGGTCTGGTAGCTCAGTGCTTAAAGCGCTTGCTTACTGCTGTTTCGATCGTGGTCTCTCGTTCAAATCTCCGTGCAGGCAAAGATTTTTAAAAATTGTTTTTGATCGTAAGAGTCATGCCTGGATTGTCGGTTATTCGGATTGAATGTTAAACTGTAGATATCACAAATTTAGGGGCTCAATGCGAGGCAAATCGTAGGTAGTCTTGCAATGCTGTAGGTGTACACTTTTTTACGTTATAATGATCCATCAGGGGTTGTTCGCAGTCAGTATGTGTGTCATATGCAGTAATGATACTATAAATGCGGAAGTAAGTCTCTGTCTTTTTGTTACGTTTTGACGACTAAATGGCTATATCGATATTGATGGAATTTGACAAGAAAATCTGTAGGAAGGGCACAGGACATTTTTTCCGGTATGATTAACAGTTGTCGTCACGAAATTTTGAGAACTTATCGAATGGTACAGAAATATGTTGAAAATTGATTCTCTTCAAGAGACAGGTTTGACGGTAGAATGATATAGTGATAGCTTTCCTGTCATATTATGCCGACTCGCTGTTGTTTGGGACCAATCATTCGTTACCAACAACTTTCTATATTCAATTCTGGCAAATAAATTCTTAATCGACGCGTACAAAGTCGCGGGTATCAGCTAGTATTAAAATAAGAACTTAAACTATATAATATTTATGAGTAAAAGATGGCGGAGTGTGATAAAGACATAGAAAATTACAATAAAACATTTGAGACAAAACCTGTTTTTCATCATCTGTGGCCTCCCAGGTCACCAGATAGCTGCGATTTTTATCTGTGAGAGGTCCGTAACAGATAAGGTCTGCTACTCTTCAGAAACTACTAATCCGAATTGTATTTCTTGTGTGTGTGTGGCAAGAAATGGACCAATGGACCATCGTTTTGATGTGTTCATGTCGAATTTATACACTAAAACTTTGAACCTTCCTCTTCCCAGTGACGTGTAGCACTTATTTCTATCTCTTAAAGTATATAAGGAATAAAAATGCGAAATCTGGCCCTTGTGTTTGAATAACCCTGTATATAATGTCCGTTTGGCAGGGGGGGGAATTAGTAAAGCCTCTCTGAATTGAACTCGTCTCTTTAATCCTAATACACAGCAGCTAGGTGTGCGAGAAGCGTATAAACTGAAGGATGGGAAGTTGCGCGGGTGTTTATGATGAAGGCCGCATTAGACGCACGGTGGCGCGCCATTTGACGCTATAGCTAATCCGTTAATTGGCGGCCTTTTGTAGACGGGCGCCAATTTGGCTAAGAGCAGAGAGTTTCGAGAAGATACTCGTATGGCAGCGCCATTTCGCTGATTCAAGACGGGCGGGCGTAAATACAGAGGGCGGCAGCAAAATAAGGCGAGACGGCTTTAAAGCGGAGATGCGAATAGCGCTCTCTGAAACTGCGCCGACACTCCCCAGACAAACTGACACAACGCGTACACCAGTCAGATTCCTTACATCGAGGTAATTATGAAATAATTAGCTTCTACACCGTGAAGAATGACTGGTTAAACGGGATGTTCTTACCAATTACATCTTCCCATTTACTTTATTAATTCCGAGCGTGGTGGGTGAACGGTTAACGTTCTGGCCTCGCATTCGGGGGGACGCGGGTTCGAATCCCCGTCCGGGCATCCACATTTGGGTTTTCCATGGTTTACGCACATCACTCCAGGTGAATGCCGGGATGCTTCCTTCAAAAAGGCCATGGCCGAATTCCTTCCCGTTCCTTGTTCCCAGTCCCATCCCGCCTCTAATGACCTTAGCAGACGACGAGGCGTAAAGCAATAAGTAAAAATAAAAATAAAAACTTTATTAATTAAATTGTTATTAAATAACGGTAATAATTCTGATTTTGTAATATTAATCATAATTTGATTGTAGTTTATGTCGCGATACACGCTTCTGAAATAATAAAGTCAATAATATTGCGTGACTGAAAGCAGAGCAAAATAAATCTTAACTTGCGTTTTGCCGTTTATATTAGTTTCAATTCTGGTCCAGGCAGCATAGCTCACGAAAAATGTGGGACAACTTTCAAACGGATGAAGTCATGTTTTCAGTAAAATTATTATTACTTTTTAAAATCTGAAATTAATCATGCCCTCTGCTGTGAAGCAAAGGCCAGTTTTCATTCCGACGCAGACTAAATTTTAATCTAATCTCAACTTGCACTAACATTGCTGCTAGAAATTAGAGCTTTCATCTTACCTATCTACGTATAAAATATTTAACGAAAACTTCTATATTGAACCAATGTAAATAAATAAAAAGTAATTAATACATTAACTTAAAGGCAGTACTAACTTTTCTTTCAGTGTATCGGATGCTTAGCTGAATAACTAGATATTTCAAATGAAATGGACAAGGGAGGCCAGATTGATAGAGTAGCACTAGATCTTTCAAAGGCGTTTGACAGAGTAAGCCACAAAATGGTAGTAAATAAGGTAAAAACTATTGGAGTGGATGAGAAACTGATTTGCTGGGTAGAAGAATTTTTGAAAGGTAGAAAACAGAAAGTTAGGGTGGGAAATGCTATATCAAAGGAAGTGGAAGTAAAAATGGGAGTGCCGCAGGGCAGCGTATTGGGACCACTGCTATTCATTATTCTATTGAATAATTGTGTTGATTGTTTACTATCTGAAATTAGATTGTTTGCAGATGACATAATGCTGTATAAAAGGATCAAAACGATAGAGGACTGTAAACAGTTGCAGGGTGATCTGGACAGGATATCTAGTTGGGTTGCTAAACATGCGATGAAGATAAATGCAAAGAAGAGTCAGCTAATTAGATACACAAATAAAAAACAAAAGGTTAATTATGAATATAAGGTGGGGAAAGAATTGCTTGCTGAAGACTTGAAATGTAAATATCTTGGCATTACATTTGATAACAAGCTTAACTGGGCAGGACACATTGGACAGGTGGTAGGAAAAGGTTTCAAAATTCTGCACTTGTTGGAGAGAGTGATGAGGGGATGCACGAGAGAAGTAAAGGAATTGGGTTAAAAAACTTTGGTTAGACCATTGCTCGAATATGGTAGTGTAGTATGGGATCCACATTTTGAGTATCAAATACAGGAGTTGGAGAAGGTGCAAAGAAGGGCTGCTAGATTTGTTTCTGGAAATTATCGCAGAATGCAATCAGTGACAGATATGATAAAGGAGCTGGAATGGGATTCATTGCAAGACAGAAGGAGGATAAGGAGGGCAATGGGAGTGTACAGGGCGTATACTGGCGATGAGGCATGGAAAGATATTGCAGTTGGTATGAAAAGTGCTTCATGGAAGGGAAAAGATGACCATGACCACAAGCTGGCACTCGATTTCAGGCACAAGGGTGTGGGAAGATTTTCTTTTTTAGGTAAGGGTGTTAGGGATTGGAATGAATTACCAAGGGGAATGATGAATAACCTACCGAAAACGTTAAAAGAATATAAAGTTAAAATTTGTAGAGGCCAAGTGTAGGTGAGTATGGGATAGGGGGAAGTTGGGTGTGTAGGGAAATAGCCACCGGAGCGTGTGCTCCATTGCAATTAAATTAAATTAAAATTAAACTGTCATTAAATACAGGGCATAACGTCGAGTTGGTTGGAAGCACAGATTCACAATAGTTCACGAATGAGACACATTCCATGGAAGATGCAATAATTTGGTGATCTGTGATTCATTCCTTCAAAAGCTTCGTGCTATAAAAAAAAGGATTCCAGCCCATGCGATAGTGCGAATAAGAAAGGTGTCTTGGTCTGCCTTCAAGCCTCAGAAGCATGTAAATTAAACAGTTTCGCATTATTTTAATCGACGTAGATACGCACTCCGAAAATAATTTCATATTTATGTACTGCGAAAAGAACACGGGAGTTGTTTATCTTTGCTTTATCCGGTGGATTGTCAACTAACGAAGGAGCGAATTGTGGTACCATATATCCATGAATGGCGTAAGTTGTGTTTAGTACGATATTTGCTGATATTTATATTAAGTAATGTTTGGAATATCTAATAACTCCTCTGGGAAAGAAGTAATTCTTCAAAAATCATCTCATTATGAGGTATTCAAAACAAAATTGATTGAAACTCTATATAAAATCATCCAGTTTTTAGCAGCGACACAGTAAGAAATTACCGTAAGCACCTAATATTCATATATCCGTTATTAGAATCTAAATTCAATGAAGAGTCAGCTTATTAGGTACACAGATAAAGCTAAAGGTTGATTATAATTATAAAGTGGGGAAGGAGCTACTTATTGAAGACACGAAATGTAAATACCTTGGCATAACATTTGATAGCAAACTTAACTGGACAGGACACATTGGACAGGTGGTAGGGAAAGGGTTCAAAATCCTTCACCTGTTGGAAAGAGTCAGTCCACTGCTGGAATATGGTGGTGTAGTTTCGGACCCACATTTTGGATACCAAATACAGGAGTTGGAGGAGGTGAAGAGAAGGGCTGCCAGATTTGTCTTTGGAAATTACCGCAAAACACAATCGGTAACTAATACGATAAAGGAGCTGGAGACGGATTCACTGGAGGATAGAAGGAGGGTGAAGAGAGTCATGGGAGTGTACAAAGCCTATACTGGTGATGAAGCATGGAAAGATATTGGTGGGAAAACCAAGAGAGTGAGTTGGAAGGGTAAAGATGATCATGGCCATAAGCTGACACTTGACACTTAAGAGTGTGTGAAAATTTCCTTTTGCAGGAAAGGGTTTAAGTGACTGCAATAAATTGGCAAGAGAATTGATGAATAATTTATCAAAAACACTGAAAGAATTTAAATTAACAATTAGTTGAGGGCAAAACTAGGTTGGAAGAGGAAAGGAGAAAGAGGTGTGTGCAGGGAGATTGCCACCGGAGCGGGCGCTCTATCGCAATTTTCTAATTATTATTATTATTATTAGAGCTAATGGTTTTAATGTTTACTGTTTCATAAAGAATATTACTAGAAGCTGAATCCACTACGGTGATTTCATAAATCATTTAAATGTACTGGGACTCCGAGAAAGTCTTCATTAAGAACACTAAAACCAACTCAATTTTCCTGCAAGAAATATAGATTGATACAAGATAAAATTTCAACAACGTTTTTCCCAAAAAATGTGACGACTCTACAACTGTGCAACGACGAAAATATTTATGGAACATTAGTAATTTATTGTAAAGATAGAAACATGTTTACTTAAATTCTACTAGTGTACAATGTTAAATTAATCTTGTTTTTGTTTAACGAATGATAGCAGATTTAATGAACGCAATTGAAAGTTTGAAGTGATTTGAAAGTATGTGTTGTAATTTCGTATGTTATTCGACGTGTTACAATACCACCGACCAATGAAAACAATGAATTAATTGGTGCATTTAACTTTACCATTCAAACAATACATCTCATGTACTTCATTCTTGAATTTCAGTACGTTGCAGTGAGTGTATAGTCTATTCATACTTTCAACAACCGCAACTGGATGCTAGCTATATTCATTTTCGCAATTGTAACCATTGATTCGATCGATTAATTTGCATGTATTATCAACTATTGTCACGTTTTCATTTGAATCACTATATGATAAAGCTTGATTGAATCCTCTAATTCCTACTCGACTAGCTTCGTTTCCTACTTTGTGTTGTTGTGATGATTCAACAGCACGTAATTTTAACATATGTCATCTATTTTTTTTTTATTTCGTTGTGTGGAATTTCTACTGGTCAAATCTAGGATTCTAAAAAAATAAAAATAAAAAAACCTAAGCGCGTAAATCGATCCAGTAGTTTTTTAGCCTATAGCCTACGACAATGCCCTTTTATATCTATACATATCTAAAAGTTCTGTAAATTTCTACTTTTTTCATTGCACTGTATAGCACTTCCTTTGCAACATCATAGTATGAATGTGTTTCCGTAACTTTCTGAAGTCCCATTTAAATTATTAAAAGGATATCTCAAAAAATTACTCATTTGAAGATATAAATATATGCCCTAAGGGAAGGTTCATATGTGTTTTCACTATAGACTAAGACACTTTTGGATCCATTTACACTATGTTTTATACAAAATGATCTGCGTTGTCCAGAGAAGGTTTAAAGCTATTTAAATCGTCAATCACAGGAGGCAAAAATCGATAATGGCTACCATGCGAGCAAAAAATAATATCGCATTTGCAATTGCATCATTTGAAATTGCGAGGACCGTTGTGGATTGTTGTCAAACGACGTTAAGCACCTACAGTAAATTAGCACTGAATACATAAATCAGAAAATTAACATTTCAAAAACAGCAGGAATGAGTAAAATACTCCAGCAGTGCAAGATAATAATTTGGACGAATACACAATGGCGCATAAAAATTCTTGGATGCATTCGAATGAACGTAGCAAGATTTGCATGGGAAGGAACAACCATCTGGGGGTGACCTGATATTAGTGGCAGGTAATAATCGACAGACGTCAGCTGTTACTCCGCGTTTATCACCACTTCATAGAGTGGTCTGGTGGCTCAGTGGTTAAGGCGTCTGACTGGAGATCGAAAGTTACTCGGTTCGAATCCCTGTCTCGGCGGGGAATTTCGTAGGCACTTAACCTGACCTTCACATCCGGCACAGCTTGCTGTTTAATGTGAAGTTAGGTTAAGGCGGCTACGACAGTGGCGGAATTGCAGCAGCCAGTAGAAACACTGTCACCAGGTCATTCCGACCACACGGAATTAGTATTATACCACTTGATGAACTAAATGAGTATTTAAAAGCATAAAACATGTGGAGATAGCTTAATAAATTCTTATTGATGACAAACAAGGGTGGTAAAAGAATCCTACACCGAGCGTGATGGGTGAGCGGTAACGCTCTTGCCTCGCATTCGGGAGGACGCGGGTTCGAATTCCCGTCCAGCCATCCAGATCTGGGTTTTCCATGGTTTCCACAAATCACTCCAGGCGAATATTGGGTAGTTTCTTTAAATATCAATGGCCGAATTACCTTCCCGTTCCTTCCGCGAGTCCTTTCCCGTCTCTAATGACCTCGATGTCGACGAGGCGTAAAGCAATAAAGAAAAATAAATACTTCCTCTGGAAAACAGTTTGTGATAAAATTTTTGGAAACTGGAAATGTGAAAATTATCTCGTGCACAATTATACGTCGTATGCTCCTGTAAAAAAAAACCAAGGGATTTGTTTGTACATATTCCAAATGGAATCTCCAACAACAATGTACATCTAAGACCTTTAGAATGAACTTAAAATTGTATAAAATAGTAATTAAAATTTGCGAAATGTAAAACATAAAAATAACAATGTATACCTAAATATCTAATTAATACAGACATTGATAACAAACTTTCAACTATCTTCATTTAACCTATATTTTCATTAAAAATCTGGCTATAACAAAGCATTGCCAGGTGATGTAGTATTAAATATTGTAAAACTATCGTTTAAAACTAACTTTAGTCTAAACCTTAAAGGCAGACTGTAAGGTAAAATTCCAGAAAAAAAAAAATAATTACATGTCCGGTGATCATATCCCGTTAAAGCTCATTTAGGGCTTTCTACTTGTTAGTGGAATTGCAAAAAGAAGTGACAAAGCATTCATCACTTGCTAAAATGCATGCAGATGCCACGGCATCGAAAAACTAACGCAATATTTACATTATAACTGGTTTGGAGTGCCAAAAACGTGAGATTTAAACAAGTATCTGGTTTATGTTGGCTGTGAGTGGGGTAGCTAGAGTAGGCGTTAGTATGTGAAGTGTGGCGACACGCCCAGGTGTGGGGCGCTGGGAGATACGACAGAAAGAGGACAGCGCCGCGGGTGGAACAAATAAACTCTGTTACCTCAACACTGGGCCGGCACAGCACTGCATTACCTGCAAATGGAAAAACAAATATTAATACAAACTGCACGAGACGCACTTCGCATAGCTTACTACACCGGTCAGGTGAAGTCTGCTTGAAACTCACAAGCCATTCTGATACTTACTGCAGCAGACAATCCTAGTCGCCTTAATCCGAACACCGACAATCACTAGACTACATGTGACAGCCGTATCTGTATCTTGTAATTCACAGAAACCTGTCGGTGTCAGAGAGTGCATTGCACCAAGTCTAATCTCCGATCTATACTTCTATGTATTCCTGTTACTAATGGCTCGACGGATGACGCAACTAGCTTTTGCCCGCGATTTCGCATTACCAAATTTAGAATTTTATTTTAATGTTTGATTAGTTTTCAAAATTTTATCACAAAATATTTATCCCGATAAAAGTATCGTATGTTGTTTCTAATCACTCATCATTTCATCAATATCGGTTTAGCTGTTGAGTCGCGAAAACGTAACAGAGAGACAGAGGTAATTTCGCATTTATAACATTAGTGTTCATTGTAAGACATGTTAATTCACTAATTGTATCAGTCCTACCAAAGCGAAAAGAGTACTTTGCTGGTACAAGTATTTTACTGGATTCGCAGGTAATGGAATTCGTTACCATGTCTACCAGAGAATCCGAGCAAAATCTCTGTATCAATTTTGTGACGTCTTCTTAGGAGACGTCCATTAATGACCTGAGGTGATTTTCCGGAATTCCAGGCCCTCCTGTTCCCTCCCCCCCCCCCCCTCTGGTGAGACTTCGTGAGATTTTGTAGGACCCCCCGTCTAAAATGACATAAGATTTAGACAGAGACACCCCCCCCCCCCTTTCCAATCGACATCGAAACTTTTTGAGACCTTTTCGTTAAGGTCTCTTGGTCCGTAGGTCGGTTTTTGGACCAAAATCACACCCTAAAATCGACTTTCGCTTCATTTGTAGAATTTTTTTTTAGTTCTACAATTCTACAAGAATTTCAAAACCTCACGTGAGATTTTCATTGACCCCCCCCCCCTTCCCCTTGGTGAGGTTTCGTGAGATTTCGCCGGATTCCCCCCTCTCCCCCCCTGTTATTTCACCTCACGTCATTAATGGGCGCCCCCTTAAGGACTGTGGCAAATAGTTAAAAATCGCGCGTCTCTTCTCTGTAAGTAGCGACTTGAATAAAAAGGATGTATATGGTAAAGCGAACAGGAGTAGTTCACAAGAGATCGCTCCGGCCACCGACCCAGATTTGGGTTTTCCTAAATCATCGCAGGTGAAGGCCAGGATTGTTCTATTAGATCGTCCAAGGGGCGCCTCTTGTCATATCCCGTACATCCCTTCCCATGCATATGCGTGTAAAAATTGGGATAAGTGCAATGCATGCTCCGACACCCACTTTGCAAATAATTGCGGAGTAATAATAATTAATCTCTTGCAATACAGCATAACAATATTCCAGATAAAGACCTACAAGAATTTTTTCCTTTTTTTCCTTTTAAAGATATGTTAGTATTGTTTAAAATTCTCGCTAAGAATTATGTTTTCATATGACCGATGTTATGTGCTGCTTCAATTTCTTATTACATTACCAGAACTGAGCGGCTTGTTTATTTTTATGAGCAAGTGGTGTATTCGTATTCGTTATACGCTTTGCCTATCACTAATTGCAATTTTCAACCTTTCACTTAACACACCGACTTTAAATAACATTCTTTCTCTTAGCAGAAACCTTTAGTTTCCCATAAATAACTTCACCATCAGTAAACCATCTTAAACGGATACCCTTGTCCGCAAGGTATTTCCTAATATCGGAAACACAGGTGGTTCTTTTACCGTGTGACACGCCGACGCAAGTAGACTTTTTTTTTTAACTGCTTTACGTCTCTCAAAAGCGAGGTCTTTAGAGACGGGAAAGGATGGGGGCAAGGATGGGGGCAAGGAATGGGAAGGAATCCGGCCATGGCCTTTTGAAGGAAGCATCCCGGCATTTGCCTGGAGTGATTTGGGAAACCATGGAAAACCCAAATCTGGATGCCCGGACGGGGATTCGAACCGCCGTCCTCCCAAATGCGAGGCGAGAACGCTAGCCGTTACACCGCCACGCTCGGTGCAAGTAGACGCTTCTCTCACTACAACATTATAAAAAGTCCAGCTAAAAAATGACTTAACCATTTAAAAATCTGTTAGAATACTTCGTACGCCCATATCTTCATATACAGGTGGTCGCTTCTAAAGAGTCATATCATTATCTCCTGTGTTTATACCCAGTACCTATCCACCGAACGTTCGTTATAAAATTATGAAATCTGGAAGATATTCCTCCTTACAACACGCTCTGTTCACAAAAGCATCTATAATCTCGGACGATAACTATAACTATAAATGACTGAAGTTTAGCACAGGGAAGTCGAAAGTGAAGGTCAGCTGAGTGTTATGTTTACTATACCCTGTTCACTCCCAACCTGAAGCTCAAGGTCATGTTCCCCCACCCCGCTCCTCACCTCGCCATCCCCTCCCTTTCCGTTGCTCCACTGTTTCCACGTACGCGAGAGGCAAATTTCCCCTCCACTTGTAGGGGTAAGGGCAGTGGAGTGGGGATAGAGCAGATTAACCTCAAGCCGTCTCTGTTTACCGAACGTGCTGGGATGGTGTCACCCATGAATAGGGAGAACTTTGTAGATTTTGTTTCATTTCCTAATGTGGCTATTTACATATACATAAATGCAATCAACGTATATTTGGTGTATAGACTTTAAAGGAGAAAATAAATATGAAATGAAAATACTTTCTAGGACCGTCTGTAATATTTTACATCGAATTTTTTGCCCATTTGATATATATATAACATCTGAGAAATAATTTCGCAAAACCTTTAACGGATACCATTTAAAAATCACTTATTAATGATTTTACAACTAAAAAACATTTTTTGAAGTAATTTAATACCCAACATTGACACGTAACCCTCATGGTGCCTCCCATACGAGGAATTTTTAAGAATGGTCTATAAAGTCCCACATACCTGTGGCTGTTCTCAAGTGGACGTTGATCGGAAATATCCAACCACAAGCCATCCGTAGTTTACTGATAAGTTTTATGGGTTTACTCCACTTTACCACCGCTAATAGAGTATAGAATATTCGGTTTTTTATTAATTCGATGACACATGTAAAATTTCGCAATTAAATTATGATGAATGACGAGGTTGCTAGTTTGGAATAGGCTGAAAGAATAACAGGCTGATTTGTAACAATATCTTTCTGATTTCACGTGATGTACGCTATCCTACAACCCCTTACTTTGACGTAAACACCTCATACTATCCCTTCCCGGAAGCCGAGTTGTCACAGACCTCACCAGATTACATACAACTAAGCTGAACAAAACACACACAGTACATCCATATCTTTGCGAGATGCGGTCATAGTCCTTGTGGATGTTCCGCTAGTAAAATGTTTACATATAAATTGTATAGCACAATACAAATGTTTCCTTAACAGAAAAAATATCTGAAAACTTCTTTATTGGAGAAAACACACACAGTTTACTGATATCTCTATGATACGTGGTACTATTATCTAAAGCAGGGGTGGCCAACCCGCGACTCGCGAGATTCGTCACACTTTTACAAAATATGTTTTTATATTTCATTTTTACGGTTAAATATTTCTTTACAGTATGCGTTTAGTATCATTATTATTATATTATCTATGTTTACATGCAAGAATAATAGTAAATACAATAATAATAACTCATTATGTTTCAATTTTTCACTCCAAAAAATGTCTATACTCAGTCTAAATCTAATATGGGGATATACGATTTTATACGCAGCCCGCGGAGTTATGATGCATTTCCAAAGTGGCCCGCAAGATCATTTGGGTTGGCCACCCCTGATCTAGAGGTAACGAGATCAATCCTCATCGACGCCGTCGAAGTCTAGCGGCTTGGCTACGAACTGTCTTCTACGCGTGACCTTGATAGTTAATACTTTTGCTTACTGTCCCGGTTTGTAAAAAAAAAAAAAAAAAAAAAAAAATCCTTTCGTAATTTATAATTTTACCAAAGCGCAGACTTTATTTATTTATTTATTTATTTAAAAAAAAAAGATATGTCATTTATCGATTTCGGTTTGGTTTGAACGAAAATAAGTGAGTCGTCACAAAAGAACACGATTTAGAAATAATATACCTGATGCTTGAAGATCTTGATGCATGAAAATCGCCGGGAAAACCTACATTTGATACCGTGTTTTGTTCAAGTATAACAGTACAGATTACCCGTGGTTTTAACAGTTACCGTAATGCAGTAATACTGTAGAGAAAAGTTAGCTGAAAAGTTTCACCGAGAAATCGGAAACAGTAGTTGAGAAGCCGCTCCGTCTTAGAAGCTTCATTAGCGCAAAGTGTGTCGTTCGTTAGAGCGAGCTTCACTGGGGCCAAATCACATTACTGGCGGCGGCGCGGGAGCCAGCCAAGCCCCACTGTGAATGCGACTCAGACCACAGTCGGTCCATTAATTACCTCCTGTTCTTATCGACCTCCTCTCTGACACCAAGTCTCCAATAGCAGCCAGCTACAAGCCTCTCGTCAGGCTCCTGTCACTATAAGAAGCCGAGCGAATTTAAACACTGAAACTCTGTAATGCGAAAAGGTTTTGCGCGATGTAGACAGGGAGGTCTTTCAGGAAATTTATTACTAATTCAGTGAAAATCAACCATTGACTACATTAGTAAATTTGTAAAGAATTGTTACGTAGGGAACCGAGTGTGGTGGTGAGCGATGACGCTCTGGCCTCGCAATCAGGAGGACGTGGATTCGAATCCACATTTGGATTTTCCATGTTTTTTTTTCAGATCACTTCAGGCGAATGCCGGTATGGTGGATTCAAAATGTCATGGCCAAATTCTTTACTGTTCGTTGCCCCCACTCCTTTCCGGCCTCTAATGACGTAGACGTGGATGAGACGTAAAACCATAAAGAAAAATAAGTTTCCCAGGTTCAATTTTTTTATGAATATTTGTCAGGGCAGTGTAATTAAATTTGTTGTTTTATTTTCCGAACGCGTTTCACTTCATTCTCTGAAGCATCTTCAGTAGTTTTGTATTTTTCACTGGTCACATATGCTTATAATAATACAGTGTTTCAGCATTAGTTATGTTTATAGCAGGAGTTTGCATTACAGGTGTTGGTTGCAGCTCTATGAATAACTGCGTATCACTTTCACTGCACTATAATAAATTGATTTCTGATGAGTCATCAGAAATCAATATATAATAGTGCAGTGAAAGTGATGAGTCGTCAGAAATCAATATATTATAGTGCAGTGAATGTGCTACGCAATTATTCATAGGGATGCAACCAACACCTGTACTGCAAACTGCTGCAACAAACATAACTAATGCTGAAATACTGTACAGTTACAAGCATATGTGACCAATGAAAAATACAGAACCGCTGAAGATGCTTCAGAAATTGAAGTGAAACGCGTTCGGAAAATAAATCAACAAATTGGCGTGACAATTACACATAAAAAAAAATTTATCCTATCGTAATTGAGGAAATGGCCCACAATATCTAGATGTTAAGTTCCCTAGGGAGTACATTTTTAGTATATCACATAAAACAAACAAAACCAACCTGGATCGGGTCCTCACATTTTTAAGGCTGTAACATTATCACTAACCATCCAATCATTATTTATTATTATTAATATTGAATTATTTTGCATTTATTATTATAAGTATCTTGAATAATCGTTTGCAACTTGATACGTAATAATGTTGGGTTTCCACCGACTGTAGTTTGTACAGTAAACGTGGTCCATCCATCCATGATTTGTCGCAGACACAAGCTGCATGTCGTCCTTAGCACCAGGGATTACTATGGCTAATGTCTAAGTCTAAGTTGAGAATCTAATAAAAATGTAATTTTCCTAAGCTATATAAGTTAATCTGATTTGTTTTTAGATTTGATTTTTTGATGCATAATTATATCTAACTATTAACTAAGGGAGGTTTTTTTTTAGTGTTGTTATATTTAAGTAACAATGTTTCACGCTGGCCTGCACAGCGAGTGTTGATTGGGCGCCTGCATTGTAACATGGCAGGGCGCGGCGCAGTGTGTGTGTTGCACCCGCTTGGAGAAGGTTGTATAGCTCGAGTTCATTTTCTTTGTATATAAGCTAAAATAGCACGTGAAATGTACTTTAATCTTATTTGAATGTAACATAAGAGTTTAGATGTTGTTTCAAGCAACGGTATTAATTAAATTCAGTAGTTTTGTGAATAAATCCGTCGAAAACAACTGGTTTGGTGAATTTTGTTTTTATTTAATTCCCCAAACCAGTTGTTTTCGACGGATTTATTCACAAAATTATTGTTCAGCAACTGCGGGAAGATGGCCTATTACCATATTAATTAAATTCAGTAGTATTTCGACTATAACAGTGAGTTTTTCATTTCTAGACGTTGTTATAATACCTCTAAATTTGTTTGGTGGTTACATGGCAGAAAATCGCAATTAAAATTATCCCAGCTAACAACTTGCATGTGTTGAGAGAGAAGTATTTGGCTGTTCTCCTTTAAATAACACGCCGTCATCCACTAACGGAGTTGTTAGCTCACAATCGGCTGACCATTTCCAGGATAATTGGTAGCTTATATTTGGCGACCAATATCAGGTTAGTTAAAAAAGCTTAGGACAGCGTTTCTCAACCTGTGGTTCGCGGAAAGGGAGTCCATAGGCAGAACTTTAAGAAAATTCATTCTGACCGGATAAAAGATATAAAAAATATAAATTAGTAAAAATTGTTCACATAAAATGGATACCGCACTCGTAGTATATGAGGCTATAAGTGAGTATAAGCAATAAGTCGGAGTTTGTAAAAGTCCTGAAAAGAAGAAACAACCAGCAAAAATCTGATTTTTCATGGGGTTTGAGGATTATAATAGTCTAATCATTAAATAAATTTCCAAAGAGTGGTGTTAGTTAAGTCCATTACTATTTTATGAGAGCCTTATTGCAGCTGTTGATGTTAAGAGACTGTCGAGCGTGCCAAAAACAGTTGGCAGAGTTGGTGAACAATATACATACTGGTAAAAAATTAAACCGCTATAAATTAGTGGTCTATAAAAATATTTTCGGCATTTTACTCGTCCTTCTGTTGAAAAAAGTTGAGAAACGCTGGATTAGGATATAACTTAAAGCTGTCTCATGTCTCTATGTGAACGGTGGACGCAGCAATAAGTGATATTCTGTTCGCAACCTGTACATTACTTCAAATATGAACACTCCATTCTTTAACCTGAATAGACACCCACCAAATATAACACTACATCAAGCACAGCACTTTTGATTCTTTTACTATTATTGTTGACAACGAAATTTTATTTGTTTTTTAAGTTTTCTGAAATACAGTACGGTAAACACCTTACATGACATTTAAAAGGTTTTGTTTATCGGTGTTAATGACGTCTGTAAGATGTCACACATGGGGGCAATTTAAATAATTAAAAACTAAATACGACGTGTCTTCTGCTGTAATACAGAATGTTTCTAATTCTGGTCCAGGCTACATTTCAAAATAGCAACAGGTGTTACCAGTCTTGACGATCAGAAATCGAAACATCTACCGTACGGTGATTCGTGCAAACATCTAGGTCCCGGCAGGCAGGTATGGTCGCAGGATAAGGCTACTGTAAGAATACATATTTTGATGAGGCTTACACCAGTTTTCAAATACAAACAGCCGTTATAAATAATAATAATTCCTTGTGGTCGTAATAAACTGGTGACAGGGTTTCTATTGGTTGCGGATTCCACCCTTGTCGTAGCCGCCTTAACCTAGCCCGGTAATCCTACCGGGTACAGAGTACCTACGTGGAATCCGAACCACGGAAGCGTTCTGATGTACTTTACATTGCACAGCAAGCTGTAGCAGGTGTGAAGGTCGGATTAAGGGCCTATGGAAATCCCCACCAGGACAGGATTCGAACCGGAAACCTTAACCACTGAGACAGCATACCGCTCAATCTATTTAACCTATTTCTGAAAGATTCATGATGAATACCCGATAAAGCGCAAAGAGATAAGAGATACGAGAATGTAGATTTTTTAAAGCCCTCCAATTTTCCGATGACAGAAGATATTAAAACATGGTAAAAGGAGGTTCTATCAAATGAGAGACGTGTTTGGTGCATAATAAAATGAAAATTACTGCAAAACAAAAAGAAAATAATGTCTTTCTTTGAAACTAACTCTGTTACTCCGAAGTAATTTTAAATTATAAATGAATGTAATCTTTCTCGGCGTTGTTTATTTATAAACGTTTCTCGGGAAACAAACCGAGTGATGTTGTTGTTAATGCACAATATTTCGGCGACTTTAATCTCCGTCGCCATCTTCATTGTTAGTTCATTGAATACGTTCCAGTATAGGTTTTATTGCTGTGATATCACATACGAATAAAGCATAGACGTCGAAATAAAGTGAATCAGTATCACATAATGTGTGGTATATTAAATAGCGCGGACTAATACCAAGTTAAAATTTTACAATGTCATGGCAGTTACTGTTTAAATGAATCGTTGTTTATGTAGGGGAAAGATAAAAATCGCATGGGATGTACCGGAATTTTTTTTTAACATCTCTGAAAGAAAATAATAAACTAGATGAAATAAGCAAATAGACAATAATAGGATATCTGCAAATGTCAATAGTATTATAAACCATGTATATGCGAGTTGCGTCTGTCAGTCCAGACTTCATGCAAGAAATACGAAAATGATTTGAATAGCATTTCAGAAGTTATAAAGCTTATAGGTTCAGCTTAAAATCTACTGTATATCTTTTAACTCTACGAGACCGGGAGATGGAGAACTCTAATATTTCTTGTGTACTGAGATCATACTGTATCTGAAATAAACATTCCTTTACGAGATACCCATCAAAGATCATACTGCAACGCAGATAAATACACTGTATTTTGGATTCTGTTAATATTGTTAATAGCTAAGTTTAGTTACGTAATTCTTCAGTTTTCTCAAATACGGTACGTTACAGTACCATAATAGGAATAAAAAAAAAATAAAAAAAACACCACATCAAATATTAACACTCCAATCAGCGTAACGAAACTCTAATATACTTTAAGGAAAACAAAAAGCAAACGAATTACTACGGACACCAAGGTCCGCACGATCGAAGGAATGGGAAAATACTAGTCTGTATAAACGGGATAAAAACATCTGTTAAAAATTAACAACGCACGAATGGCAGAAGTTAAGAAACAGGCCGGAAAAAAATTAGGTAGAATAGAAAAGGAGGGAACAGAAAGACAATCCTAATCCTTCATCAAAAAGATGTTATAAACAGTGAGAATAAATACTACCACTGTGGCAATTCGCTGCCTGATGGAGCTTTTTCGCTGGAGAAGTATAATTACCTCGAGATATGAAACAGCTATTACCGTTTAGAGTAGCGTCGTTGAAAATGCGCGCTTTTCTCTCACTAATGTTGAGAGCTTCTCAAGAAGCCGTTTTACGTAATGGAGTACAAAGATTTACTGTCACTCACTCTGTTCAGCTTGAGCGGCATTTCTCATCTCCTGGAGCAACGGTTTATATGTTGAGATATGACATTTAACTCACAAAAATGTGCTCCATTTATTGTTTGTGGGATAATTGTTTATAAATATAGATATTCTTAGAACTCCACCACAGTACATCTTTTGTCGCAGAAAATATGGAAAACTTTAATCTCAATTGACATAAATAGCTAAAACTCTAGGAATGCGTGAAACATCCATCCGCTAGTTTGGCTGAATCTGGGAGGTAGAACGGGACGAGGTTCACTTCCCTGTCCACGCAAACAGAACGACCTGATTGCTGGTTTTTAGGTGTTTTGCCGCAATCATCTAGGAAAATTGAGGGATGGTAACCAATCTCATATACATAAACCACACATTTCACGAACAAATATTATACTTATCATACAGAACACAAATTTAACGTTTCTCTTAGAGATGGCGACACATAGCTCCCGATTAGTGTAGGATCAGGAATCCGTCATTGTATCAGGCGTGGTGATTAAAAAAGGCTTTTAATCCTTAAAAGTTTAATATATTTCCATGATTCTAAAGAGGCAACTTTTTATTTGCTTATGGCTTTACGCTCCGTAGAGGTCATTAGAGGCGCAAAAGGGCTGGGGACAAGGAACGGGACGGAATTCTGCCATGACTTTTTTAAGGAACCATACCTGCATTCGCGTGGAGTGATTTCGAAACAACCATGTAAAATCCGAAATATGTGATTGAACCCAATTCCTCGCGAATCCTAGCGTTAACCACACCCTTCCACTATCCCATAACTCGGCGAAGCTGATAATTTTTTAGATTGTACTTTATATTACTGCAGTGACATCTCCATTTCTATATACTAGTGGAATAAACATACTTCATTCACTGAGTCATGAATCCACATAAGACGGTTTGTTTAAATTATTTCGAGTTTGCCATATTGTCACAGAATTCCATCGCTCTGCCCATAAGAACCGGGCATAGAGAGAGAAAGGGATAGGACAGAGAGAGAGTATAAAAACAGACTGAGAGAGAGGGAGAAAGTGGAAGAGAGAGAGACCGAAGAAGACTTAATGGGAGACACAGAAAGAAAAAGGAAGAGACCGAGAGAGATATGAAAGCGGGAGAGAGAAAGAGAGGGATGGTGTGCAAGAAAATAGAAAGAAAGCAGGTGGAAAAGAGGTAGAAAGCAGTGAAGGTATTGATAGAGTTTGCGAGGAGACCAACAGAGAGAGAAATATCCAGAGAGCTAGAGAAAGAGAGTTAGAAATAGAGGCCAAGAGAGATAGAGAATTAGAAAGAGGGCATAACCGACGTCATGTGTTTGCAACAGTGTAGGCTTTCTTTTGTGTGTATAGTATTTTTACATCGTTTACAGGCAAAATTTGCAGCATACGACTTGGTGACTAAGGAAGTCTGTAATTAGAACGGCCTATAAACCGGACATCCACATAAAGACGCATTAAAGCGCAGGGCCTTATTGCGAGGTGGGTCGTTAAATGCCAATAAGAGAAGCCGGACATGATTTATCAGCGTGCAAGCTTCCATCACTCGCTCGCCCGACAGCACGGAGAGGAATTAAGCGCTCAGTAATCGAAGACTAGAGGATCGCTAAATATTTCAGTGGGCGCTTCATGGTCGATAATTAATCGACTTGAGTGGGCGCCACGGACTAGTTGTTAGGGAAACATTGATTGTGGTCACGACGTAGATTATTCATAAAGTTTCACTTGCCCTCGCCAACTCTCCCTGTCTAAATGCTGAGTGTTTCCAACAAACAATTTAAAACGATCATTTTTCTCTGTCTACATATACTACACAAAGTGAGCCTTTACTCTAGGAAGAATCCGATTATAGTGATATGGCATTATCATTAAAATTGTGAAAATCAGCTAGCTTATGCAAGTTTTAAAGATACCAAAGTTTTAAAGATACCAAAGTTTTAAAGCGAACCTTCAATTGTTTACTATTCTAACTCAGAGATCACTATTCATAAAACTGAAATGGAATTTTGTTGCTGATGTTTGTAACCATGCACGACACGCTGTCTAATGTAACAACTGTTGACTGCGTTGTTGCTCTTCCCGTTGTGTTCGATGCTTCTCACATACATCATCGAGACTTAAAGGAACTACACGACTTGATGTTGTTTCTACATACGGCCGACTTAAAGTGTGTACCATACTCGATGTCCCAGGAGTACGCGATGTTACCTCCTCCTTTAGCAACCTCTCGGGAAAATAAAACATGGTTGCTTTCCGCTCTGTGATAGTGTACCTTTCTGTATCAGTGTTTGACGCTGTTAAGTGTAGTGTTTTGTTCTTGTTGAACATAAGAGGTAACAGAACGGCGACGGTGGGAGTGGGTGCTGGAAAATTCTGGCTTACTTTTCCGAAGGTCACGATGTTTTGCGTTCCTTGCTTATCGACCGCCCTGATGTAAGCGATTGCTGGGACGATTCCCAATATGCGAATCATAACTACGCAGGAAAAAAAAATTGTCACACAGATCACAGTTACTCGTTTCACAGATAGATGGCAACTCAACTGTCCGCCCCGGGAGGTCATGTTCAACGATAAGACGGCCAAATCCCAATACGTCGCATGCTGAAAATGCCGACTCTATAAAAGCGGGATAAGTTTAAGGAAGAGACAAAATTCAGTAACAATCTCACTTATAGCTCTTGGCAAATAAGTATTTCTGAATGAGTCAATAACTTGATTACAGAATCCACCCAGGTGTCAGTACCCTTTCTAACCACGATCGGATGAAATTAGCAAAAACGTGTTGTTACCGAAATCTTCTATCCAGTTTCAAACATGTTTAAATCTTCATAAGTAGTGAAATACTCTCTAGAAATCACGAGATAAACTGCAATCTGGCATGGAGAGTTCAGATTCTTCTTGGATGGAAGTTCACGTCAACATGACTTAATTTTACTGTAGTAATTGCAGTAAAACTACTATTTTATGTCCCTTAGTGTGCGGGATGGCATTCACATGGCGAGTGAGAAATATATTGATTTTACTGACCTTGAAGGAAACATTTAATTGCATAAGTTAATGTAAGATCATGTATCTCATATTATGCAACATCATTTCGAACTGTCAGATATCCCCCAAATTTACGAAATTCACTAACGTATTTGAACCCTTATTTTTCACCGGTGTAACTAGACAGTTTTGTTTACTTTTATCTTTTTTCCATACACAATATCCGCTGAATACTAATGTTGTATATACAAAATCTATACATGTTGTCGATTGTGGCAAATTGATACCACAATCAGCGTCTTGAATTCGACGAATTTATAATTAACTATACTCCGTGAAACATTCCACAGATATTAAAACAAACCAAAATTGAGATGAGCGTTTCAGCTGCTGAGAATTCATAAGGACTATCATTCGTTGTTTGATCCTTAGCTATCGCCTGGTAAAATTGGAATTTTCAATATTAACAATCGATTCGGAGCTACATACCATTGAGGAACACTTATTTGTTTTTTTGTTTTTTTATCACTGGTTTCTCTGCACTGCCTTCCCACCAACATGGAAGCATTTTTATACATGTATTCACATAGAAACTGTCGCTATTGTATTGACCCGCTTTGTCGTAGTTGATACAGCCTGACAATTGGTATGCACATTCCGTTTACGGCGTGTGGTTTCAGACCGTAACCTGATGTGTCTGGTTTGTAATGCAAATCTGCCCATCAGGTGGGGCTGATCGGCATCAATTGCACAACACCGGACAATACCGGTCGGACATGTCGGCACGGAAACGCGGGATCTGCATGCTAAACGCCCCACAGTGGGAGCCAAAACGATGACTGCAGCACCTGCAACACATAACGACCTCATCGACGGCGAAACCAGCGAACACTTTCCTTAATATGAGGATAGCTGCAGTGCAAATAATTACTATAATTTCATGAGGATGCACCGAAACCATTAGCAATATTTAATTTAATTTATTTGCTACGGAGTACTTCCTCTAGTGGCAATTTTCTTGCACACCCATTTTTCCCTTTTCCTTTCCCCACCTAATTTTTGTCTCTACTACTTTCAACTTTAAATTCTTTTGGCGTTTTTGGTGAATTGTTCATCATTTCTCTTAGTAATTTATTACAAACTCTGACCCCCTTTAAAGATGTAAGGAATATGTTTTCCATCGCCAGATATAGCAGTGAGAATTCATTCAGTTTCAAATAAGTGTGATGCTGTTGTAAGTGATGAACACAAAGATGATCATTCATTTTATAAATAAAATTCCGTCTACAAACAACTTCCTTCTGTAGAACCACATTTCAAATGCTTCTTTTTCAAAAAATGTTTTCAATTGGATTCGAGCCCAGCTCAATGGGATTGCAATGTTCAGATTTAAGCAAGCTAGAAGGATATTGAAGATATTAAATTTTGTGTTGTTTATGTAATTCCGCTCACCACATTTCAAATGCTTATTTTTGCAAAAAATGATTTCAGTTGAGTTCGAGCCCTGCTCACTGGGATTGCAATGTTCAGATCTAAGGAAGCTAGAAGGATGTTGAAGATATTAAATTTTGTGTTGTTTATAAAATTCCCCTCACCACATTTCAAATGCTTCTTTTTCAAAAAAAAAAATTCAGTTGAGTTCGAGTCCTGCTCACTGGGATTGCAATGTTCAGATTTAAGGAAGCTAGAAGGATATTGAAGGTATTAAATTTTGTGTTGTTCATGAAATTCCCTTCACCACTCCGAGAAATGAGTCTGCAGTCAGTATGAAAGGCACTAATGGAACCCATGGCCTGCGCCTATGCTTTTAGGTTTATGCTCGTCGACGTCGAGGTCATTAGAGGCGGGAAAGGACTGGGCTCAAGAAACAGGAAGGAATTCGACATGACCTTTTAAAGCAAGCTTCCCTGCATTTGGCTTGAGTGATTTGGGGAACCATGGTAAACCCAAATCTGGATGCCCAGACGGGATTCGAACCCGCGTGAGCCCCCAGCACGCTCGGTGTGTGCCTTGAGTCGCAGGGTGGGGGGTCTCCGCCTCGCGTCGTTCAGGCAGACGTACGGCGACGTCTACAAGCGACGCCTCGGGACGGAGACAAGGGAACGCCATTTGCGACCTGATGGACGCACGCACTAAGGTCTACTTTCGTGTGCGGCGCCGCAGCAGACCCTTAGCGCCGACTCGGTCCTTTCTCATCCTGCGAACTCGTTCTGTCCTAAACGAAACCCCTGTTCGCTTAGAACGTCACGTCCCAAACGTAGATTGAAAACGAATTGCCGCCACAAATTGTTACGGCAGCCAATTGTTACGCCTATCTGTCTTACAGAGTTCTTTCCAATAACTGTCGGTATTTCGAAAAATTATGGCACAAAGTAGGATTGAGATAGAAATTAATGTCTTGATTAATTATGCAAAAAATAAGAGTTGCTTTTTTTTTACGTATTAAAAATTCTCGAATTTTGTGCCTTTTCTCAGTTTGCATACACCTACACTGTAGTCTGTTTTCCCCACACACAAGGAGCATCATTTAAGCGTGGTTGATCGTACAAGGTGAAACAACTTAACGCCTTAATGTCGACTCAGGAAGTATGAACTCCAGTAGACATTAATAAGCGTCTGGTTAGGAAAAAAGACAGACTTGGCAATAACTTGACTAAGGTTGCTTGGGTGACTCCTTTAGTATGATTCTAAAAGATGTAATTAAGTTGGATTTATTGTACAATTAAAGAAAAACATAAAGTACAGGGTTCATGCGCTCCCAAGTTACTAAAAAAAAATGCTACACATATCACAGGCATTCCGATAGTTGCAAATAATAGATCATTAGGTGTAAAATAGTTCTGAGTCAACGGAGGGTGGAAAAGTAATAGAATTTGTCTGATACGGTAACTACGCCATGATTGTTGGAACTACTCTCTTCGTTTCAAACTTAGCGTGGTGGTGTAACGGTTAGCGTTCGGGCCTCGCATTCGGGAGGACGGCGGTTCGAATCCCCGTCCGGGCATCCAGATTTGGGTTTTCCATGGTTTCCCCAAATCACTCCAGGCAAATGCCGGGATGCTTCCTTGAAAATGCCATGGCCGAATTCCTTCCCATTCCTTGCACCCATCCTTTCCCGTCTCTAAAGACCTCGCTGTTGAGAGACGTAAAGCAGTTAAAAAAATATTCGTTTCAAAATCGCTTCTCTGAGTTCTAGTGGCGGGTAAAGGACATCTGTCATTGGCTGGACATTCACGTGATTGTCAGGTGAACAGGGGCGTCCATAAATTACGTGAGGTGAAATAGGAGGGGGTTGTCCGGCGAAATCTCACCAAATCTCACAAAGGGGGGGGGGGGGGTCTACGGAAATCTCACGTGAGGTTTTGGGAAAAATTTGTGAACTGTAGAGCTAAAAAAAAAAAGTTCTACAAATTGCGGCAAAGTCTATTTTAGGGGCATATTTCGTCGAAAAGGATTTTGAAGGATGAAAAAAAAAGGTCTCCAAAAGTTTCGAAGGCGATTACTAGGTGGGCGGGGTTCTCACGGACCAGATCTAGTGTTTGCAAACTGAAAAAAAAAAAATGTTTTTTTTCACTTTGCTGAAAAAAAAAACATGAAAAAAAACCTAGCACCCGTGTTTTTTTTCTCGATTTTGTTTTTTTCAGAAAACAATATATTTGATAAATTACAGTTTTATTTAAGGAACATCCATTTTACAAGTGTGTTTTAAGTCTTACTGAATCATATAATGTCTCACATAATGATTCATAAGTGTATATATATAGGTAACATAATTTTATTCATCCTCTATGTCAGTACCACATTCACTAGTATCAGTAATACCAACACTAGTTCGGTCGGTGTCGGAATTTTCTGTCTCTTCTTCTGTCTCCTCTAACTTCGGAAATAGTTAAATTTTCTTTTACTGGTTGTTCTTGTATTGTACACAAAAGATTTTGAGATTGCAATTTTAAATTGTGAGCAAAGTACACACTGTGCATAAAGACTGCGCCGATAGTTCTGTATTACGGTATTTTAAGTTTGAATTAAAATCTATTATCATACAAAATAGGAGCTTTACTTCTTTTCAATCGTTTGTTTACACGAACGGTTGCAAAGAAACGATTCATAATTAGAAACCGTGCACAAACTACGTGGCTCGGTCCAGAGGGAGGAGGGGTTAGCTGGAAGGCTACGCTGGGCTACGTGGGGAGAGGGGGGGGGGGGTTACGAGCCAGGCCACGTAACTTTTCTTTCGTAACATTTTTCACAGTTAAAATGAAGAACTGAACTCACAACAGCATGTGAGTATTTATTTCCCTCAGTTAATTATATCCGTATGTAATTTACAATAGTCTGATAGTCTAACAAGAGAAAACAGTACAAAATGTCTTCTGGAATCAAAACGGAAGAAAGCTACGTCGTGCAACGTGAGCGGGGGGGGGGGGGGGTCACAGGAGGCCAAAATGGAGCTATGTGGTTTATGCACGCTCCCTTACTGACAATTTAATGAGTCAGTACCACTATACTCTGAGAGTTAACAAGTATACCAATATAAGGAAAGCCCAGTAAGGCAAAAAACCGTGGATAAATTTTATATTCCTAATTTTTTAAAAAGATCTTTAGGTAATTTTGTAGGGTTGGCAGCACTATTTCAAATAGCAAGTATCAATCCCAAACAATGGGTAATGGGGATTCCTTCTCGCGCAACCTAGTCTCTTCGGGAAATCCCCGTTCATAAAGAAAATTTCAGTCAATTTTGCCAATATTTTCGTAATTTTTTTTCCTATTGAACCAGAAAAATATAGTAGATTTTAAACTAAGGTAAGTACTTAGAATAAACTCTAAAATAGTCATTTTAAACGATAACTGCCTTACAAATTTGAGATTTAGTAGTTGTGAATAAAAACGTGTTCCAGAAAAAAAACATGTTTTTTTTTCAAGCCAGAAAAGAAACCGTTTTTTTTACAACACTAACCAGATCTCAAGAAATCTCACCAGAGGGGGAGAGGGGGGGGGGGATCCGGAAAAACACCTCACGTGTCACCGCATGGGATTTTCACGCTCCCTGCATGTGTTCGAGCTGGCGTTGGGTTTCTCAGAGAAAACTGCATATGTGAAAAGAATCGTTAAATCCGCTGACACAAGCGTTGATTGCCTCGGCTGGCCCGACTCAGGAAAGAAACTGCTTCGCTAACAGTGACCAGAAAATAAAGACAAGACAGCATATCAGCGGTGGTAAGGTATGTTTGTTAGGCGCTATCGTGACAGTTTCCAAACTGTCGGTTGCCATGTGCCCAGTGCAGAAGGCTTCCTAGAATTGCGTTGGAAAGCTTCTTTAATTCGGTCAATCTTCAATACGCAAGGACGCCAGCAACTTTTTCATTTACACAAACATCCAGTTACCAGAAACCTTGCACACAATCTGAAGATGGGATCGTCAAAGAGAGGATCCCTTCCAAAACTTGTACCAATGTGACGTCAGATAACAATAAAACAACGAGTCTGATAAAATTTCACAGTGAAAAATACTTCGTCCTGATCGTTGATGGTTATGTTGCAAACACTGACATCAAGGTGGCAGGAGGTAGATACCAAAGCTTTGATACTTTTTCCACCCATCCGCGAAACAGTCAAGGCCCTATATTGAATACTTAGCGTGTAATAAGTTCAGAAAACTCTGCAAATCATTTGAGATAGAGACCAAAGCTTTGATACTTTTTCCACCCATCCGCGAAACAGTCAAGGCCCTATATTGAATACTTAGCGTGTAATAAGTTCAGAAAACTCTGCAAATCATTTGAGATAGAGACCAAAGCTTTGATACTTTTTCCACCCATCCGCGAAACAGTCAAGGCCCTATATTGAATACTTAGCGTGTAATAAGTTCAGAAAACTCTGCAAATCATTTGAGATAGAGACCAAAGCTTTGATACTTTTTCCACCCATCCGCGAAACAGTCAAGGCCCTATATTGAATACTTAGCGTGTAATAAGTTCAGAAAACTCTGCAAATCATTTGAGATAGAGACCAAAGCTTTGATACTTTTTCCACCCATCCGCGAAACAGTCAAGGCCCTATATTGAATACTTAGCGTGTAATAAATTCAGAAAAATCTGCAAATCATTTGTAACAACCCCGATATTAATTAACGCTGAGATATGTGCGGTAGCCATCTAGATAATACCTTTCATAAAGTTGTGTGAAATCATATTTACTGCCGGTGAAGACCAGAGGTCATTTCCCTATATGCCTACTCTTGTATTCTTGTATTCAAGGAATTCTACATTTTTTTCTATTTTTTTAAATTTTTTTTAAAAATATGTCCTTCGGTCTTTGCGACCATTTAGCCAGCTCGAATTTGTTTTTGTACCAACTATTGTTTCAGGCATTAATCATGATATTGTAGACACTACAGTAAGGACAGCACAAGACAAACACGACACTTAATTAAAACCACCCATGCCCGCGGCCGGACTCGAACCGGCGGCCCTTACAATGCGAGGCCAGCGTGCTAGCCCCTACACTGCCAGGGCCGGGGAATTTTAACATGAAATTACTTTATTATTTGAGTGACTTTATTATTATTTGTTATTGAAGTTAAATTGGCCAGCACCTTTCTAGGTAACCCTACTGAGTAAAATGGACCTACAGTTTAACGTGGAATACTAACCACGCAGCATTCCTTTTGTACTTCACTCGAATTAAACAATGTTTTGCCAGAGGCAAAGGTCAGTTTTAAGGCCCGTTAAAATTCCGACCTGGATCAGGATTCAAATCGAACTGAGGGATTAAAAAGAAGGAATGAAACAACTTGACATTTTGGAAGATACAAAGATATAACCGCAGGATGGTAAAGCGTCTAAATTCCATGAAAGAACTAAATTTCAATACATCGTTATTTGGAAAATAAACATTTCCGAGATGGATGAAGTACTGAACGCAGAGATAAATTCGAGCAAAAGCTGCTCTTGTATTTTGCTACTTTGCTTTCACTGTAGGTGAAGTCGTAAAACGGAAAAAAATGTTCCACGGGTAAAATTGCCCTCTGATTCGCGAAAAGCAAACTGCGCAACGAGATGAAGACGAGAAGCTAGCCCTCAAATTAGCGAATCAGAAAGTAAGCTCTCGAGTTTCCACAGACGCGGGCAGAAAGGAAAGGAGAATTAAAATGCCGCGGTCCGCTCCGCATGCACCGTGTGCTTCAAACCCTATATTCTGCCTTGTCTGCCCCGCACGGTCAAGTTACCTACTAAAGTATATGGCTTGCAACATTATAAGATTTAAAATTCCCATTACCAAATAAAAATGTTGGTTAGAGGCAGACAATACATCCTGGATACATGCTGGATAACATTTTTTTAAATTTAATTTGTACTTGCAAAAATATAACTTTGTTATTATTGTACTAATGGACATTTTCTGATGTTATGAAGGTATAAAATCAATATTGGAGCTAAACTATTAGGACGATTATTATTTACAGCATTAGCTATTTGCAGAATCGCCTTTCACTTGGTTTTATTTTATTTTATTTTACAACAGGCCTGCATTTTTTTTTCCGAACGTGTCATGTGTTTCAAGTTCAGATAATGGATTCCTATGAATTTTTATACACTGAATCCAAAAAATGGCCTTAGTTTTTTCTCCATCACGTCAGAATTTTTTACAGATCAAAATCTGTCAAAAGTATCATATAACGAAATAAATCAAAAATATAATGCGTACTGCCAGATTTAAAGACATATGAAATGCTGCCATCTGTCAGTTTACGATGAAAACAAAAAAAAGTGTAAAAACCCTTGAAGATTTTTGATCAAATTTATATTGCCAATAAAATACGAAACAGTATATATATTAATATACGTGAGCTTGAAGTATTGTTTTACTGGCGGCAAGTTTAAACTACTTTGTGGTTAGGTTGAAATGCAACCTGGACTCGGATGGAAACGGAAACATTTTGCTACAGCGCAAGGCACGACGAATTACACTGAATTTTATTTTATAACAATTCTATTTAGTTAAGCAATTGCTAAGAAAAAAATTGTCAGAACACTGAAAGAAATCAATGTATTTCTTTTAAATTGGCATATTAATTATCATTACACAGTTTGAATGAAAGAAGTTCCAAATTGATCGCGATATATGTGGCCTAAACCACAACTGAATATTACGTGGCGTACCGTAAATTGTTAAAATTTATTTTTAACATCCTTCGTTTACACTGGGGCATTATTTCAGCCGATGTAAGCTGTGTTAGCCGTGCAAGTTTTAGACACTTTTTCTGCCTTTTTCACTATTTGGAACGTAAATATTTTTTTTAGTTATACATACCACTTTTAAACTGTGGAGCTAATTTGATCTCAAATAATCAATCTGTTGCTTAGTGGCATAAACTGAGACGTGACGTCACTAGAGACGATATGACAGCTATCAGCGTTTTCGTGCCAATGTTCAACGAAAACAAAATTTTGCATTTTCTGCTTATTTTATCAAGAAATAATATACTCTTTTTTTTGTTGGTTATAGTAGACACACTGACTGCTGTCCCAAAATAAGTCAAGTGCCCTATTTTAAGACAGACAACCCGATAGCGATAGACAAAAACCGATAAATGGTGTTAGGACAGGATTACTTGACGGAATTACCGCATTTAACTTCACTTGACGAAGCGAAAGTAGTATCACAAATATATAGAGTAAACATGAAAGTATAGAATACTGAATATTTGAGAAAGTCTATTTTCTCTGTTAATGTTGTGCGCTTGTTTGACCAACGCTACTAATCTTCGAAGACTCTGCCATCTAGCGGCAGCAGGACAAAAGCACAGGTCGCCATAATGAGACCGCTGCAATATGCATTCATTCAGTAATACTGTTTGCCTGTGTATTCCGTTTGTGCATTTGTGATGCAGAAATGCGGTACCTCTCCCCCTCCACAGTCCTCCGGGTCAGCGACCAATCAGGTAGCGCCGTGTTGTCGCCTGGCGCCGGTCCAGGAGTCTGATTGGCTGACGTGATGGAGTCCCGTTGGTCGCTTGTTTCCAACTTTCTCCATTAGACCAACAACGCCAGGAACATCTGATTAAATGTGAAATAGTTAGCGATGGAAAGGGGGGGGTGGAGGCGATTATTTACAAGTGGGCGGGAGTAATTCGTGGAAGCCACTTGCAGCCAGCGCCACAGCAAGAAGCGTCTAATTTGGGTAACTAAACTCGTTACCGCTGCGACAAA
>CM061918.1:61093427-61122530 GCA_031002005.1 Vandiemenella viatica | reverse complement strand
AAATTCCGTGAAAAAAAAAGACAGTTGCCTCATAAAACACGGGACGATTATTTTTCTGTTCAGATGTTAGTAGCTTTTTTTTAAGGGTTCACGCGGTGTACGAGATGTGAATAGTGTCTGAGGTCTGGACATACGGAGCTACGAGCTGCCCGAGTTGAAATCCCACCATAGCGACTGCAACGGTCAGCTTGCACGTGCAGTAAACATATATGTCGAAGAGTGACAGCCTCTGATTATGTCTGAATAATACATTTTCATACAAAAACTCTGCATACATCACCAGGGAGCCGACTGTGTTACCGGGTACATGGGGATCTGATGCACGCTGTGTGTGAACGGCATGTTGAGGGTGGTGGTGGAACGGTTAGCGTTCTCGCCTCGCATTCGGAAGGACGCCGTTCGAATCCCCGTCCGGGCATCCAGATTTGGGTTTTCCATGGTTTCCAAATCACTCCAGGCAAATGTCGGGATGCTTCATTCAAAAGGCCATGGCCTAATTCCTTCCCATTCCTTACCCCCCCCCCCCAATCCTTTTTCGTCTCTCTGTTAAGAGACGGTAAGCAGTTAAAAAAAAATGTTTAAAATAGTCTGGAACCTGGTTGGACTGCGCTCTACATACTGTACTATCCATCGCAAGCAGCTGTTTTCTAATTTTATCATCAAATTAAGATTTTTACGTTAGTGCGTTATGGTTGCGTCGACTATTTCTCACATTCGGAAATAAAACATCACAGTATTCGAATCCAACTCTGGATACCTTTTTTTATGCCACCTAGGCAGGAGTAGAGCAATTTCACTCTCCTACCTGGTATGGGGGGACTGAGGTTCAAATCTTCCTCCGCCCATCCTGATTGCGGTTTTCTGTGATTTTCCGCAGTCAGTCCAAGCGAATAGCGGGATGGTTTGTAACGATACCATCGAACTAACACAGATCGAGAGGAGTATCTGTGAGTGGGGATATCTTTGACTGAGTCTAAACAATATGGCTACAGTCTACAGTACGCGGCAATACCGTGTGGACCTAATGGCAGGAGTTGCCGACTGTTGAGTACAATACCGCGGGAACGATAACCTAAAATTGTTTGTAACGGTACAACTAACGTGTACTGTAATGTCAAGTATTATTCGGAGTGTTCAGTGTACGCGCACGAGGACAGTGCTCCGAACTTTCTAATTATTGTGATAGCGACACCGCATACTATTTTCGCCTACTCGGTTCGAATCTTGCAAACTTTGGTGATAGAAGTTTGATTACACGGGTCACTGTAACTGGTGGATATTTCGGCGGTGTATTTTTCGTGTTTCTCCAGATAATAAAGTTGTGTGTTGAATGCAAACTTTTGTGATTTGTGTGGTAGTAACTCCTACTCATTTTAGTAGTATAGCTGCCACCACGTGCTGCTTCAAGTGATTAGTTTTGTGAATAACTTTAATTCTTAGTATTAGTTGTGGAATCCCCACTGGCGACCGGACAAAATTGAACCTGTAGTAATAGGAACATTTAATCACGAACTTAAACACGCCGCATTGAATCGTTCCACCAGGACTCAGAATTATCGCTAATACGCGAGGTGCCTTGCAGGTTCCTTGCAAGTTTCCTTCCCATTCCCTCCCTTAGGCTAATTAATCTCAAAAGGGGTTCCCGAGACCCTCTAATAGTCCACCTTCCAGTCTTCACCTGGGAGGAATGAATTTTTTTTTTTTTTTAAAAAAAACTTTTACAATATTACAACAGGCAATAACTTAATAGTTAGCCAAGGCGCAATTGATACATACGACCAAGAGAGACCCTATCAGACCAGTTTAGTTTCAGTATGGTTATTATTATGTTTGTTTTGTTGTGGTGTTACTTTTTCCATACGGAAGTAGTTTATAACCTCCATATCCCTTCGTGGAAACCTGTCACTTTCGTTAGCACGTTATAACCTCTCCAGTTCCTGTTTGAAGCTACTTTATAACCCTTATTAGTCACTATTCAGCTTTCAGCTCTCATTACTAAACCAAATGTCTATTAACAAGTTTACTTCTTAAATTGTCTCTTATCTTAAGTCTGAACTATTCTATTCTACTTTATCACGATTCTTGGTGGTTTGCAAAAGAAATATTACGTTTTTTACCATCTTTCGTATTTGAGATGGATTTAAAAAATTTTATATTTGTTTTTATATATATATCTGTAAGAAAACCGTATAATGTAACCTGAATTACTTCTATTTATCTTCCTCCAAAATAATATCATAGACTCAGTGTTCAATCACAAATTTATTACTTCACTTCTAATACACGATGTAATCAACTCAACATAACTTTTTTACGAATATATTTTCTATGGCCGCTAACGTAACTATTTATATAGTCAACTTCCATATAAGTCAAATTATCCTCCACGATAAAACCATTATTCGCGTTAAATAATTCTTCATTTTCCGTTATCCACAATCCGGTATAATCTGGATGCCCAGACGGGGATTCGAACCGGCGCCCTCCCGAATGATAGGCCAGAGCGTTAACCGCTCACCCACCACGCTCGGTATCTCGTCCTCGGACTCCTGTACCCCGTTTACTCTGTGCTGAGAAAGATTCTCGCAAATATGTAATTAATATTTTATACTAACAATTTACAACTTATTTACACACTTTTCTATTAATATCTCTCTAATTATAAGCTGACATGATGTATGACAGTTACAAGGTGTATTTAAATGTTAGTAATATCGAAAGCGATCGAAGGTTGGTACAGATTCGTACCTTGCATAAAGCTACGACACGTTACATAAGCCAGCCGGAATTAACCTGTGTACCTTTACACTATGAAATGCACGGCGGACTGTGCTATCTCTGTTCATTTGAACGGTCCGACGGAAGATTTATCACACAGCACAGTAGTTAATTCTCTCCCGTCACTGTTAACCAATGAAGTATTTCTCCGCGGTCTTAAATGAAGTGGTCGCTCGTCAGTCAATCTGTCATCTGGTTGTCACACAGTCCTCTGTGACAGTGTGGCAAGCAGTCACAAATCGCTCTGTATGAATCCCACACTCTACAAATATTACTCCATATGAGGACGCAAGAGAGAGTTACACAGTGTTTTTTATGTGGAAATGCTATAATTCTTCAAAATTTTACCTGTGATTTTAAGGGTGGAATTAACTTCCCCTACGACAGGAGTTATGCGTATATCCCATTGTGGCAGGTTTGGTAATTTCTGGGGTAAAGGAATACTAGCTGCTCAAAAGGAAACGTCTTACTAACATAGTAACCAGCCACCTTTACTCCTCTATCACAAAAATGTCCAACATCCTGGGAGTCAACAAAACACCTTCCAACGAGATAAATGCTGCTGCTTTCCAGATATTCCGTATTGTGCGAAGTTAAAACGATTCAATGACTGCGCAAACTTGTAATTTGTTACACCTCAAACAATCAATCACATATTTCTCACCGAGCGTGGTGGGTGAAAGGTTAACGTTCTGGCTTCGCATTCGGGAGAACGCGGGTTCGAATCCCCGCCCGAGCATCCAGATTTGGGTTTTCCATGGTTTCTCCAAATCACTCAAGGCGAATGCCAGGATGATCCTTCAAAAAAGGCCACCACAGAATTCCTTCCCGTTCCCTGTCCCCAGTCCCATCCCGCCTCTAATGACCTCAGCCGTCGACGAGGCGTAAAGCCATAGTAAAAAAAAATTTAAAAAAACATATTTCCCCAACAAATTTTCATAGTTTGATCAACCTCTCAGAGCCTAGTACACTATTTACGCAATCACATTTTGGTATTAATATCAGTACTTAATTTGCCTCACATTTTAGTGTGTTCACGAATACCATAATTTTTTTGAAGTGTTTCTACAAGTTTATGAATTCCTTTGCAAACGTTTATCATTAAACAGCCAATATGAACCATGAGAAACATGCATCAGTTAAAAAGGGTGTGATACAAGGCTGTAGTCTATTCCAGTTAATATTCAACTTTTATGCAGAAGAAACAATAAAGGAAATAAAACAAAAATTTTCATGTGGCATAAGTGCTCTGGGAGAAAAAAAATCAGTATGCTACGATTTGCTGATGTCATTGTCTTGTTAGCAGAACGAGCTGAGGATATAGAAAAGTTACTGAATGGCATGAACAAAATACTGAAGGAAGAGTTTGGACTGAATATATCAGAACAAGGCACAAGTGATGAAATGTAGCAGAAATTATACCAATACTAGTAGATTAAATATAAAAATAGGATCGGATGCAATAGGATAAGTAAGTGAATTCTGTTACTTGAGAAGTAAAATTACAACTGAGGCCATGGCCGAAGAAGGAATAATGTTAAAAGCAGAATAGCACTAGAAATAGGGCTTTCATGAAAAAGAGAAATCTTTTAGTTTCAAATATTGATCTAGGACTTAGAACGAACTTTTTAAAACATTGTGCATGGAGCAGAACACTTTATGGAAGCGAAGCATGGAATTAAGGAATACGAGAAAGAAAGGAAATCTAAGCATTTGAAATGTATGCTATAGAAGAATGCTGAAAATTAAGTGGACAGACAAAGTACGAAATGAATGAGTTTTGTAAATGATAAGTGAGGTAAGAAATTTGGGGAAGAAGCTAACAGAAAGAAGAGACAGGCTGGTAGGTCATATATTGAGACATGCTGGATTGGTTAATTTGTTAGTGAAGGGAACAGTCAAAGATAAGAACTGTTGAGGAAGACAGAAATTAGAATATATGAAGCAGATAATTAAATAATATCTAAGAATAACCTGAATATTAAATATTATAATTGGGGACGTCGGTTGTAAGAGGTATGTAGAGATGAAGAGGTTAGCACAAGATAGGAAGGAAGAATTTGGACTGAATATTAAATAATATCTAAGAATAAATATATGAATGTACTGCTATTCGCCGCAATACTAATAAGAGATAACTCGCAATCTGACTTGCCTTACAATTGCGCCTCTATTAAGTAACTAACCTAATTCTCGACGCTGCTTTTCACAGACAGGTAATTCGTACCGAAGTCTGGTCAAAAGCCGAGACGAGTACCTAAAAACAGTATTGTGTTGCGTGACTCCATTATATGTTGCTTTGTACTGTTACCCGAAAACACTTCAGGGAATCAACTCTATGAAGAGTTAAGCAGCCTGGTACTCATAGGAAACCGGTTTGGTTTTGTAAGTTTTTTTAATGGCTTTTCGCGTGGTTTATACAGAGTTAATTATAAGCGGGAAGGACTGGAAACAAGATGCGGAAACGAATTCGGCAATGGCCTTTTAAAGGAACCATCCTGGCATTCGTGTAGATTGAAACCATCGAAAACCGAAATTTGGATCGCCGGACGGGGATTCGAACCTGCGTCCCACCGAATGCTAGGACGGTCATTACTGCTAATCGACCAGGCTCGGTATTTTGTTGGTAACGCATATTACCTTGCACAGTCTTACCTCGGCGTTTACTGCTCGCTGTTGGAATAATGTCGAAACCACCTTGTTTCTGTCCTAAAGATTCGGCCAATAGATAATTCTTTTTCTTATGATGACATCGTTCATACCGGGGTTAGACGCTTACCATGTAGGGTGTGTCCCTCCATGGGAACTCTATTGGGAAGATGTATTGTGTTTGTTTCCCATTTCTTTCCCCAGTGCATGTTCATATGCGTTATTGTAGATATGGATGACTGTGGGTGTGTGCTTAATGTAGAGTGTTGTTTGTATTGTATGAAATAAGAGATGCTGAAGGGATATGGTGACACCAGGTGCTGGTCCCATTCAGGCCTACTCTTCCTAAGGCTTAGTATTCCCATACGACAGACGAATCTCCACACGCATTATGCAGAAGTTTTGGATTTAACCCAGGAATTTGTCACACAATACGGTGATTAGGAATTGAACACTTCTACCTATCCTAGTTTCCAGGCCTAGATCTGTTGATGAAAATTTGTTTCCCCTCATTACAGGGTGTCCATTAATTACGTGAGGTGAAATGGGGGGGGTCTGACGAAATCTCACCAAGGGGGAGGGGGGTCAACGGAAATCTTACGTGCACGTGAGGTTTTTTTAAATTCTTGTTGGCTGTAGAGCTAAAAAAGGGCTAGAAATGACGCGAAAGTGGATTTGGGGGGGGGGGGGATGTTCGTCAAAAAGTGGGGGTTTAACCGGCTTTAGAAGGGTGAGACCTAAAAAAAAGTCTCAGAAAGTTGCGAGGGCGATTTTTAGGGGGGGGGGGTCTCACGAACCAAATCTCACCAGAGGAAGGGGGGGGGGTCCAGAAATCCTGAAAAACACCTCAAGTAATGGATGCCCTTTACTCGAACCAACTGAGCAATCGGGGAGGTCTATAGATAACTGCATCGTCGGTAAACAGTCTTAACCTGCAATTAATGCCATTTTCAAAATCGTTTATAGAAATAAATCTGGAATAGGAGTGTAAAAATTCTTTGGTAGGACTGAACTACATTTTACCCCCTTTTGTTTGCGTATAAAATGAGCACTCACGATAATTAACTGATATAATCCTCTGCGTGCTTCTGTCTCTTTAGATGGAAATAGGCAACTAATTAATGATACATTACTGTCTAAAGAACGCGTGTCTAATTGTCTAATGGAGCTAACAAGACAATAAGACTTGACTGAGAACGGTTTTTCTTCGGACTGTTAAATGAAGAAGGGATGGAAGACATGTCAACCGGCGCGCGGCGATGAAGAATGACTCAATAATTGTTAATAGCCGGAGGGGGCTGGCAAACAGGGCTTGATTGATTGACCGATCGATCCACGTATCGACTCGGCGTCGCGCCTCACTGCTTCTAATGGATACGGACGGGAGCAAGGTCGACTACTCCCAATGGAGGTCGACCTGCAGGGTGAAGGTGATCAGAAGAAGGCAGCTGAATCGGCACTGCGCACTTCTCACTAATTAGAGCAACAGCAATCAAATATCTCCTCCTCCTTTCCTTTTTCTCACAAAGCTACAGACTGTTTTTTTGTGTCTTCTGAAGATGATGATAAACACTGCTTCCATCGTTTTAACGGCCTTCCATTTCTCTCTTTCCACTGATAAGAGTATTGACCCTTACTTTTTCAATCACTCTTTCTTGATACATTCTATCTGTGTATTTATGTCAGTTTGTCCTTGTTCCTTTTACCGGTCTTTTTATTATATGGTGTAAATATATTTGTTAGATGAGACTCCCTATAAAGCACCGAGCGTGGCGGTGTAACGGTTAGCGTTCTCGTCTCGCATTCGGGAGGACGGCGGTTCGAATCCCCTTCCGGGTATCCAGATTTGGGTTTTCCATGGTTTCCCAAATCACTCCAGGCAAATGCCGGGATGCTTCCTTCAAAAGGCCATGGCCGTATTCCTTCCCATTCCTTGACCCCATCCTTGCCCCCCATCCTTTCCCGTCTATAAAGACCTCGCTGTTGAGAGACATAAAGCAGTTAAAAAAATAAAAAAAAACTATGAAGCATTACATTTCTGTGAAATTCTCTTAAAAAGATATTTCTTTCTAAGAACTATAAGCCATAAATTCGTGAATACTATCAGCTGAAAGGAGTCACTGAAATTGATTCACCGTTGTTGTTGTCGTTGTTGCTTTAGGGTGCGTCGATAGTGAGGTAGTTAGTGCCCTTTGATTCACCGAAAATGGTAGGTGAGCGGTAACGTTCTGGCCTTGCGTTTGGGAGAAAACAGGTTTGAATTCCCGTCCATCCATCCAAATTTCGGTTTTCTATCGTCTCCCGAAATCACGCTAGGCGAACACCGGGACGGCTCCTTCAAAAGGTCATGGCCGAATTCCTTCGCGTTCCTTGAACCCCATCATTTCCCATCCCCAATGACCTCGACGTTGACGAGGCATAAAGCTATATAAAAAAGAACTTGATTGAGTTGTGTTTATCAGGAAACTGTAATCTATAAGAGCAACGAAATTTTTTATTTTTTTAAGACGATGTGGATTGAATCTTATGCTCTCTGCGTCTGCAAACATTTCTTTGTACTATCTACCGACAGGTTATAACAGCCCTTAGACAAAGCCATTTTATGAAATTGTGTTTTATGAAGTGTGTATAGGAGCCTGGGAATTGATTAATTGTAGATCTATACATTTTTCATGTGATTAATTGGGAGTTAGTGTATATAATATGTTCATGGACAGTATTATGTATAAAACATTAATTAAAAGTGCAAGTGTTGATGCAAGGGCGTATCCAGGATCAGAACTAGAGGAGGTCAAGATTTGAACAAAAGGGGGGGGGGGGGGGGAGGCAACTCATATTGGTTTCGAGGAAGTGGGGTGGGGGACTGAAACATGACGATTTCTTACAAAATAAAACTCAAACCTATAGCGGAAACTATTTTTATTATTGATTAATATAGTAATCCAACCAACCACTTAATGTAAGGACCTACTATGTAGTTAATTAAGATCGTAAATCAGTTATAGTTTTTTTTTATGTAAGCATTAATCGTATCGGATTCTCAGAAAATTTTTCAGTAACATCGTTTCTGAATATCTCACAGTGTTCTTTCACGAAATCGCGATGCACATTTATCAGACAAAATCCAGTCAATCTTTCCTCTCCCAAAGTGCTCCTGAGCCAGTTCTTCACTCGTCAAAGAGTACTGAAAGCAACTTGACTTTTCTTCTGGGGGTGGGGGGCAGCAGCCCCCCTCTGCCCCTCGCTGGATATGCCCATGTGTTGATGTGAGCCCCGATGTTTGGATTGGTTTATGTTGATAATTTTGTGTGTAAATACCTGTAAGTACCTTTAAGTTTAATGTCTGTGTGTTTGATCATAATTGTGAATGATTTTGTAGTAATTCTGATAGTTCTAATTTGGTTTTGATTATTGGCTGCATTGTTGCCGTTCGAGAAACATCCGCCGGCACTCTTTGTTGCTTACTGGATATTTATTTCTCCGGCGCTTATTTATACGCGCAGTTAGTTGTCAGTCGTTGTCTGTATGTTTAATCATTGGGATATTTGTACGTGTGCGCTTTAGTGTCTCTGGAGAAGTCTGGTGCCTAATGTTATCTTAGAGATCAAAGAAAAATAAATATTAATTGAAAGCGATTCGTGTGTTGTTGTTTAGTAGAACTATTGCATCCAGTCAACAACACTATTAATCAGTAACCTGTTGGGGGAAGGTAAAACCCTTTGGCGCCAAGACAGCAACTTGTGGAAGAAGTAGTGAGTAAAGGAAAATATCTTTAACTAGCTGTTACCCGCGACTTCGTACGCGTGAATTTGATTGCTAGAATTGGATACAGAAAGCTGAAAGTTACCCAAACAACACCGAGTCGGCATAATATGACGGGAACGCCAACGATATACCATTCTACCGTCGAACCTGTATCATGATTAAAACTGTTATTCATACCTGTAAAAAGTATCCTATTTCCTTCCTAAAGATGCAAAGTAATTCCTTGTCATTGGTGTACACATATAGTCGTCAAAATGTAACAAAAAGACGGAAACTTACTTTCGCATATTTAACATTATTAATTTATATCACACACAATCTGCCTGTGGAACCAGTATACCGTGAATAAAGTAAACGCTTAAGGCACTCTTCTACCGCCTGCGATTTTACACATATTCCACCCCTGAATTTATGGGACCTACATTACAACATGGTACCCTTACTACAAAATCCTAGGCTTGGCTCAAACTATGAAAAACAATTCTTAATTTTTTTTGCTCTCAACGCGGTTGGAACTCGAAGCATCACGGAAAATTTCTTACGAAGCAGCACCTTCTCCATACGCTACCAGACCTCATTGTAATTTCGCATTCCAGAGACGTATAGATATTTTGAGTCTGTCTGTCACAGATCAGATAGTTTTCATAATTCAATGACAATATGTCTTATCTATACAGAAAATAGTATTCTATATCCATCCTCAGGTCAAACAGCATCTCCTTATCAAATTTCATCACGATGAGATTAGCCGTTTAGCCCAAGAACGTAACAAACAGACAGACACGCAGAGTTACTTTCGCATTTATAATACGTATTAGTATAGATTGACGACAGGACTGAATAGCAAGATTTAGTCACTAACCGAAAAGCTTATCTTCTTTTTTTTTTTACTTATGGCTTTACGCTTCGTCGACGGCAATGGTCATTAGAGGCGGGATGGGACTGGGGACAAGGAACGGGAAGGAAATCGGCCATGGCCTTTTTGAATGAAGCATCCCTGCATTCACCTCAAGTGATTTGGGAAAATCATGGAAAACCTAAATCTGGATGTCCGGACGGGGATTCGAACCCCTGCCCTACCGAATGCGACGCCATAGCGTTAACCACTCACCCACCACGCTCGGTGAAAGGCTTATCAAGGTGCTATGAAGAAATAAACTTCTCGACATGGTTGCATACGGAAATTTCTGTCACAACAACAGTTAGACTTATGAGCACGAATCAATTTTCAAGAACAGTTTCCTTATTTCATACACAGTTTACTTTACGCTCTTTGCTTTATGTATCTTGTTGGAGCATGTGCAACACATCAAACTTAACCTATTTTGCTAAATCACCTTCCTGAATAGCGAGATCTGGCCGGTGTCTTCCGAATCGAAGCTAAGAGTATCCGCTGGATCAGCTCGTTCCAGCACTCCAGGGTGGGATCTTCTCCAGCCGCAGGTCCACCTCGGGAAGGTCGTTCCCGATGACCCGCTTCCGGTGGTAATGCGCTAAGGGACTTCCCCGGAGGCGCGTCTTCCATTAGCCGATTGGCCGGGTGGTGTCAGAAGTGGGGTCTGCGTCCCAAGGACGCAGCATAAAAAGCTCCGCTGGCGCTGAAGACAAGGGGAGCTGAGTGCTTCACCACACTGAGCACTCAATAAGTGTACACATACGAAATACCTTCCATAAGAATAGAACATCTGGCTAGAGAAAATACAATTATCCCTCTCGAGATCTGATATCCTATCAATTCACTATCCTAGAATACTGTTCGTTTTAGGATATTTCCTTAGAGTGGGTAATCAACTTAGTAAAATCATCAGATCAGCTCCCGAAGAATTAGATGATGTAACAACATCTCTACTCTGCTGGAAAATTGTTTGTGCAAATTATCGCAAGACCCACTCAGTAACTGATTTGTTAAAGGAGCTGGAATGGGAGTCATTGGAGGAAAGGAGTGTGAAGAGAGTGCTGGGAATGTACAGGGTATATGTTGGTGATGGGGCTTGGAGGGATATTGGTCGAAGAATTAGGAATAGTGCATAGAAGGGGAAAGACGATCATGACCACAAGCTGGCGTTCGATTTCAAGCATTAGGGAGTGGGAAAATTTTATTTTGCTGGTAAGAGTGACAGGGATTGGAACAAATTACCTAGTGAATAATTTACCAAAAATGGTCAAGGAATTTAAACTTAAAATTTGTAACTCGGAAAAGTAAATGCAGGAGGAATTTAACACTCCACTCATAAAAGATAATTTTTTAAAATAAAATAAAAAGTGATGATTAGGTGACTAGGGAAATTGCCATAGGAGTGCTAGCTCCGTTACAATTATTAATAATAATACAGCGTGGACAAGATGGCCCCTTGGACAAGATGGCCCCTTTGATCACGAACATAATCAAGCAGTTGTTCATTTAATTTTGAAATTCGAATGCTGATAATTCAACTCAACCAGAAATGATAAGAAATATTGTTATGATGAAATGATAGTCACTGTTCTAAAAAATACTCCAGATCTTCTGCAGTAAACCTGTTACTAAAATCAATATTCAAACATTCGTAGCAGCACTTCCTGAATTGACTACAAACACGAATTACGAATTTTCAGAACCACCATAATGCTGAGACTCCGTCACACATATGTGTGCCGTATTATAATTGGCACGTGACCTTGTGCGTTCAGCTGTTTACACCGATACTACCAAAGATATTAACACTACTTATCAATACTAACTTATTGTATACCCCATAGACTACACATACTACAGCTTGTGGAATCCTTTCATGCACAAACGAATTTATATACATTTGTACATTCATTTACAAATAGATATAAATAATTAGAGAAAATAATAATGTTTGGTAGGGTGTGATAATGTCACAGCATACATCAGTTCGAGTGGTGTAGTATCTCGTATCACACTTTCGAGAGGAAGTATTTAGCTAGCGCTGTTACGTCCCATTTCACGCTGAACTATGCAGCTACGTTTTCAAATTTGCTATCACCAAAATCTCTAAAGAATGGAGAAAATAAGTAGCACGAATAATGAGATCAATGTTTGGTTTGCAGATACCGTCCTGTGTTCCATTTAAAATGTTAATACATTACAATTCCCTTTGTAATTCCACATGAAAGAGCTCTTAAACAGCATGGTTTTGAATCTTGACGCCTCTAAACCTTGTAGTATTCAATCTTCTTTATTTTCTCTGTAAACTACTAGTCTTTCAGTTTCGTATAATGCTTTTTGAATCACCCTGTATAGCAGGGAGTGGTTTGAGCCTCACCTTCTGGGTTACGGCCGTCTGTGGTAGCTAGCTGCTGCTGTAGGGAGCGAACATCGCCCAAACCCGGCTACCGCCCTCTCTCCTCCCGGATCCTGAAACACACCAAACATCATACAGAATGCGACATCAACACTCCTCAAATTAAGTTAATATGGATTATTCTAATGCAAGATCAATGTACCTCCAATAAGTACTTTCAGCTACATACAAAAAGCTGAATGACCGAACAAAAACTGATGTCTCGCCACCTTGCCAAATTAACATTTTCATTTCTTCCTGGCACTTTTTTCACATAGGACGAGACGCCTTCTGAACGATAGTAAGGCCTTGAAATTCTGCCATGCTTTCCTTAGGTGTGGGAAACATTACATAACAACTCTCCTAAATCAGTATTGGATGTATTAATTTATGGCAGTAACTACATATATACATCCGTATCATGCTGTGTCTGTATGTTTGAAATGCCATCAAGCAAAAACTACCTAACCAATGTCGATGGGGTTTACACAGCTTTAAAGCTTATAATCTAGCTTAAAATCTGTAGTATATCTTACGACGCTACGCTAAAGGGTACTGCAGCAAGAAATGATAACGTATTTTTAACTTAAACAAATGCGCAACAAACATGCTTAAAGCAATCATAACCAGAGACTGAACACCATATCAAACTTCACGAAACAGTAATTTTTCTTTACGTCTGTTAATTGTGAACTCTACTTCACGAAATTATGAAATGTCAGACTGAAGGTCTCTTTTTAACGCTTATAAAAGCTCCTTTGGTATAACGCATCCAGAAGGGACTACGTTGTTATCGTTAATTGCCAAGATGACAGAAGAGAGATTCCATTGCACTTAAAAAGGATGATCGCAACCTTTTTCCTGTATTCGGAGCATTATGTTTCGAATAAACACAAGCTCACCCTCGTTAGATCCGCTGAATACTTTGGAAATAATCAAGTTGGTGCACATTTAGGTACAAAAAAATTGATTTTTATGGTCACAATACATGACTGTGTGACCTCTTGTGGCCTATTCCTCAAGTTTGATCATTGCTGGGCATTTCAAGGTCTGATCAGCGACTAAAAGTGAGAAAAAATAAGTTTTAAGAAAAAAAAATTAACATTGAAAGTCGTTACATATTGCTGTGGTCTAGCTGAAATACGAACTTGACCCAAGGGTTCGCTCTGTTAGGTCTGAAATGACTTAGAAGTATTAAATAGGGGGAGAAATGATCTTGCTACATAGTATTATCGAATAAAGAATTCTCACTGAGCACCGGTTTAAAGAGGAGACCGTTACGTATATATATAGGCCCTACGTATGTGCGTAACGGTTCCTCCTTAAGCTGGTGCCCAGTGTGAAATTTTTTATCCGATTCGTCATACTTACCCTATAGAAGGAAAGTTTGCAAAATGTTTGTATGTTCTGTATAATAAGTGTATTTTTTGTTTGTGAAATGTTTCGTTTATGGGGTGGTGATTGGGTACCATTGATTCTCAACCTGCGGCTCGCCAACCCTTTCCATCTGGCTCAAAATTCTAGCAATTATAAGCCGGATTTATCGGATATTGTCAAACATTTGTAACAATGTCAACAATTCCATGAATGTTAAAATAAATACTTACCTTTAAATGCGGAGTTTTATTTCACTATAGGTTACTGCGGCCCATCTTGATACAGTAGTAGTGCTTATGTGGCCCTTGAAGAAAAAAGGCTGAGTACCACTAGCCTATACGATTGCGGGAAACCGCCTAAAAATCGCTGTCAGGAGGCCGGTATGCGGGAGAGGGAGGTGGGGGAGGGGGGGGGGGGCGGCAGCCCGTGTCGGGTTCCGTTGTACCTTCCCGATCCAGTGTGCAGCTACTAACTGCACTGAGTCACATTGACGAGTTGTATAAAATGTATAATCATACTAAACAAAAAAAATATGGAAGAGATTTACATCTGCTTTACGAGATACCGATCTAAAATTACGACATTTACATGAAGTTGCATTAACTGTCGTTGTTTTCACCTGTATCTCAGAAATACAAGTAACCGAATAAATTCTTGAGCAATTACTTTTTCCTCCATTAGTTCTGATAACTAAAACCAGTGATTCAACACATTTTAACTGTAAAATCTTAAGACAGCGGTAGATTCTTTCCTCTATTGTCAATAATCGTTTTTTTGTGTTTTTTTTTATTTTTTATTTTTTTTTCACCTTGTCGAAGTCGAGGTCATTAGAGGCGGGAAAGGACTGGATGCAAGGAAGGGGCAGGAACTTGGCCATGACTTTTTGTAGGAACCATCCCGACATTCGTCTAGACTGATCTGGGTAAAGTGATGGAAACCGAAATCTCTGTGGCGGGATAGAGATTCGAATCCGCTTCCTCCCGAATGCGAGATCAGAGCGTTACCACTTACCCACCACGCTCGTTTCAATCGTCGTAATTTCGTTTCTGATGAACTGTAGCTTTCTAAAAGTTTAGGAGGATTTTTCGGAAAATCTTAGGCTGTTTATCAATTTTCGGCGATTTTCTTTAATCACTTAGGCTAATTGTTCCTCACTTTCTTCCATACATACTCACTGATCAGCCAAAATCTTTATGATCACCTACGTACTAGTATATGGGAACCATTGAAAGTGATTGTTTTCACCAGAAGTCTGCGTTGCCATTTGGACGATAATGCAGATGGGATCATTACAAGACCCATGCAGTGGATTTTTAATGTGAGAGTTGGCAAGTAAATGTAAAATGGCGGCCTCAGCGACGACTTGAGGGCCGCGCCTGTGTAAAGCCAGAGACATCCGCCTCTGCGGGACACCTACCTCGTTAGGCCCTGAGGAGACTCTCCGAACGCTAATTGGCTGAGAGCAGGGATGACGTCGTTACGCGTGAGCGTAGGAGGGGGCGGGTTATCCTTCGCTCACTCACATTCTGATTGCATTGGCAGGAGAAGCGCACTCTACATTACAGACTCGGTCCGTGGCCAGATTACCAATAACTTAATTCGTCTCTGCTCAAACCAAATGCTAGGGAGTCTGAGAAAAAACAAATCCCGACAAAAAGCAACACATTCTTCATATGTACTATTTCTAAAAGGTTTTTCTTCGCTTTGGTAACATCATATTTTAAGAACTTCGACCTTCAAAGAGCAAACGTATTAACTATCAGTTGAAAGATAACGCCAATGCAACTATTTAATTTATTTATTGTTGCATCGTACGCGTTTCACCTCTCATCGAGGCATCATTAGCAACGAATCTGCGGTACAGTTTTCGTATACAGTTTTATATACATTTTTATACTATTATTACGTAATTGTGAACGTAAGATTTTTTTTAAATAGCTGATATTTACTTACTATTTACATTTGTTATTATGGTATGCAGCTGTGCATCTCCGTTTTCTTATCCAAAGCATGTTTTGCTTGTATCATATTTACAATATTGTACTTTCTCATCATTCAGTCGTCTGTTGAAACCAGCTGATTTGTTTATGTCATGTCTCTGGTGCACTTTCACGTCCTTCGGTTGTCTGCTGTGGCCATCTTGTTTGTATATGTCATGTCCCGTGCCGATAGCGCGAGTTTTGAAAAGTGTGTGTATGCGTGATGATCATGTTAGTGTGTTTTATATCTCTGTGTGATGTATATGTGTGCGGGGGTTTGTTAGAGTTTGTGTTTGTTTTGTTTTGTCTGTCGAGTTTGTGTATATTAGATTGAGTAACGTTTTATTTGTGAGGTTTACCTCGTCATTTAGTACCTGTCTACCTTCATTTTTTGCTTTTCCTGTATAGTGAGTGTGTTGTGTCTGTGGTTGTTGATAGTGAGAATTTGCATATCTGTGTTTATAATTGATGGTGAATGGTCATTTTCTATGGGGTGTTCGGCGGATGTCGAATGGTTACTGTATTTTAATGCTCTCATGTGTTCTTTATATCTGATCTAGAACTGTCTTCGTGTTTGCCCTATGTATATTGCTTCACATTTTTGACAGGTGAGTTGGTAAATGCCTGAGTTGCGGTATTTGTTTGCGTCTGAATGGGGTTTAATTTGTCTTTGCAATGAGTTGTCAGTTCGCAGTACAATACTGATGCCTTGTTTTTTGAAAAATTTTGCGATTCGGTGTGTGCATTTGTTAGAATTAGTGATGTACCAGATATCCGTATCCGTATCCGTATCCGTATCCGCGGATATCCGAGGGGGAAAAAAGATCTGTATCCGTATCCGTTACTTTTTAAGCGGATCTTTAACGGATCTTTTGTAAAGAATTTCACTAAGCAGGTATGTAAATTCTTAAAGATATCTAGCAATGAAATACTAGTAACTTCAGTTCCAATTACTTCATATTTCTTTAATTCTCACATCTAGCAATTTCATATTGCAAAAATTAATTATTTAAACATATTTCACTACAATGAAGTCTTCGAGGATGTACCGCCGGATTGTGTTGTGAAAACACAATATTTGGACGATTAGCTCCGCCGTCTTCTTCAGGTGTGGAGACAGCTGCAATGGTCGGCTGACTCACAGATACCCTACCTGTGAAGATGGCGGAGCTAGTCGTCGAAATATCGTGTTTTGACAACACAATCCGCCAGTACACCCGTGAAGACTCCATTGCAGTCGTACGCCGGAAAAGTATTCGTTCTTACATTCATTTTACTAGTTTACCAAAGGTAACTGGTAACTTACCACTGTAGTAAGTTTTAAGGTATTACTTTAAATATCTTTGTAGTGAGATCAGACCTCTAATCTTTGTGATTTGCTAGCTGAAATTATGTTTAAGGTACTGCTAAAGTGTTTACATCAGATCAAATAATCACAGAAACTTAAAAAAATAAATGTTATGTTTAACATTAAGTATGGTAAATTGTACTTCAAAAAGAGTAAATTGGCAGTTTTGTCACTCAAAAGTCTATTACGATGAGCATCATAACTTATTCCTGCTGCACTGAAAAACTGCTCACTTGGAACGCTTGTTACAGGTGATGATAAATGTGTGCGACCCATTTATTTACTATTATTGTTAACAGCTTTTTTAACAATCAGGTGCAGCTGACGTGCTGAACCATCAATATTATCTACGTCAGATAAAGTGCAGAAACTCTTCATGTTGGATCATCCCTCTCTTACCGTGCAGTGCACATTCTGTTTGGGATTCCCCATCCTTCAAACATATTTTGAAATATTTACGAAATGTAATCTTACGTTTGGCGTTCTTCAAGTATCTTCGCTTTTAAAACGATATTTTCCCTTATAAAATCTTTTGTAATGTTCTGGATACCAATGAAACACCCTACCAAAAAAGGCTAACAGATATAGGATGTGAAGGAAACTCTCTCAAAATCCTTCAACACGTCTTTATTTTCGATCCTTAAGTTCGCTGCAGATACATTCCGTAAAATATTTCCTGCCTTTTAGAACATAATTAACAATAACATTATCCAGCAATCGTCGGAACCCAAAATCTTCTACATGTTTAAAAGGTAATACAGATAAAGCTATCATTTCTGCAATTAAATAGTTTTAAATAATTTTACTTTTTCTATGTATTCGTTAAAAAAAATAATTTCTAAATTCGTTTTTTACCGTTTTTAAAGACGTTTCCTGCTGAATGTGTTTGTCGGCAATCTTTTTAGCGGAGTCTTCTTTTAAGAATAACTCATATTTTTTTGGGTATTTCGTCTGAAGATGAATTTTTAAGAATGTTGTACATTCATTCCTTCACAGAGTTTGTATTTAGCAGATTCGTCATTTACTATCGTAAAATATTTCCATATTACACTACTATACTTTTTTTGTATAAATTGTTTTTATTTTAATTTGACTTACAACTTAAAAAAAAACAGAAACGTATATCATCTACGCAATCCTATGTCATCCTAAAATATAAACATAAATACGCACAGTTCAAGGTCAAAACACGTCACGTAAGCCGGACGTTCGTCGATAATTGATCGTAGTTGACGATTTTTTCACTGTCGGTCCAAGTTGAGGAAGTTGAGATCCGCATCCGTATTCGCGGATATAGACACTAATGATCCGTATCTGTATCCGTATCCGCGGATATACATTTTTAACGATCCGGCACATCACTAGTTAGAATATATCATTGAGTACCGCTTTCTTTTATTTTCATTGTCCTGTGTGGTTTGTGTGTTTGTTTGAACTGTGTGTGTTGCAGACGTGTTTTTCTGGTGGGATTGTGTGGCTGCAGTTTAGTTGTGTTGTTTATTATTTGTTCTTTTTTCATTTAGTTAATTATTTTTCTGTTTAATGTGTCAACTGTGTGTGGTTCAGTAAGTAAATATCAGCTATATATTAAAATAAAAAAATCTCATGTTGACAATTACGTAATAATAGGATAAAAATGTATATAAAACTGTGTATAAAAACTGTAATGCAGATTCGTTGCTGATGATGCTTAGACTAGAGGTGAAACGCTTACGACGCAACAATAAATAAATTAAACAGTTGCATTGGCGTTATCTTTCAACTGATAATTAACTAAGCAAATGCGGAAACATGGCCTGCAACAACATTGCAAAAGTATTAACTATCAAGGTCACACGTATGCGACAGTTCGGAGCCAAGCCGCTAGGCTTCGCTAGTATCGATAACGATTAATAGCGTTACCGCTCTATAGTATCACCAATTATCACAGAGATATACAGGGATATACAGTGTGTGTTTTGTTCAGTGTAGTTGTATTCCGGTGAGGTCTGTGATAGATTCAGGTGTTTACGCTCAAGTGGAAGGCTCCAGGATAGCATACATCAGGTGAAATAAAAAAGTATTGCTTCAAATGAAGTGATTCTTCTTTTAATTTACTACAAACCATCAACCCCACTATTCATCTCATAATTTCATTCCACGCTACAACAGTCGCAGATACAATTTAACACATTGCGTTCATGCAAGGAGATAACCATAATTGAACTAGTACAGGATTTCCCTTACCTTTCATCTACAGATCTACATATATACTCTGCAATTCACAAAATTGTGGGTGGCAGAGGGTGCTCAGCACCAAAGCTAATCTCTTTGCTGTGCATTCCAATCCCCAATGGTACGAGGGAAAAAAGAATTCATATAAGAATCAGTCCGGCACCTTATTTCTCTAATTTTATCTTTCCTGTCATTCCGACTCAAATAGGTTGGTGGAAGAAGTATTTCACTACACTCAAAAGTGAAAGTGGGAGTATGCATGTTTCCCAATAAGTTTAAACGAAACGTGTGTCGTCTATCTACCAGAGACTCCCAACCTAATCTACTAATCAGTTCTGTGACGCTTTCATAAGGACTGTAGCAAGCGGTCACGAATCGTGCGGCTCTTCTCTCTACTTTCTCTATACTTTCGATCAACCCCTTTAAGAAACTGATCCCAAATGACACAACAATAATCCAAATGTGGACGCACAAGAGATTTGTACGCTATCTCCTTTGTTTGTTCATTACAATTTTTCAAGATTCGACCTATGAATCGCAGCCTAGAATTTGCTCTACCTACTAAAGAATTAATGTGTATGTCCCATTTCATGTTCCTTTGTACTGTTACTCCCAAATATTTCATAGAATCGACCATATCAATAACTGTATTGTTTAACTCGTATTTCTGAACAATCGGATTCTTTTTGTTAGTTATGCTCATTGTCTTGCACTTTTTACAATTTAGAGTAAGTTGCCACTCAGCGCACCAAGCCAAAATAACATCCAGATTGCGCTGAATTTCTAAGCAATCGGCCAAATTCCTTACTTCCCTATAAATAACCGCATCATCAGCAAACAATCTAAAAAGGCTTTTCACTTTGTCTCCAAGATCGTTTATAAAAATTAAGAAAAGAAGTGGTCCTATTACACTTCCTTGAGGTACACCCGATGTAACATCTAGATTAGAAGAACTTTCTCCTTCAACGACAACATACTGCGACCGACCAGTTAGAAAATCCTTTATCCATTCACAAAGCTGATCCGATATACCGTACGCTCGAAGCTTCGCTAAAAGGCGGTTGTGTGGCACAGAGTCAAAGGCTTTCTGGAAATCTAAAAAAATTGCATCACCTTGTGAACCTGCATCGATAACTTTCATTAAGTCGTGTGTAAATAGGGCCAGCTGTGTTTCACATGATCTTTTCTTCCGAAATCCGTGTTGATTTGTTGTAAGCAAATTATTATCATCTAGAAAATTCATAATGTTCGAGCATATAATATGCTCCATAACTCTACTACAAACAGATGTTATAGATATGGGACGATAGTTCCCAGGATCACTTCGATCACCTTTTTTGAAAATTGGAGTTACTTGCGCGATTTTCCAGTCTGAAGGTACTTTTCGCTCTTCTAATGATTTACTGAATATATCAGACAGAAATGGCCCGATTTCCGCCGCATACTCTGAAAATACTCTTACTGGAATTCCATCCGGGCCCGGTGCTTTCCCCCACTTCAGGAGCTCTAATTGCTTAACGATACCTGCAGTATCTATTCGTAATGATTCCATCACCGACTCGCCACGGCGTGGGAAAACGGGAATACTATCCTTATGTTCATTTGTAAATGGTATTCCAGTAGGAAGTAAAATTCTGAGAAAAAACAGAACTAGAAAAGTAACCATACCTAAAGCTTAAGACTGAATTGATAAATTGGTTAAGTTGAAGGTTGTAACTTCGACCGGAAATATTTTGTTTGGAATTTCGAGGAATATAAAATAAGGAACATGAATTAAGTTTTAGTAGCAACCACATTTTCTTCTTCTTATTTCATTACAGCTCTTCGACGTCATTAGTGGTGGGAAAGGACTGGGGCAAGGAACAGGAAGGGATTCGGCCATAGCCTTTGTAAAGACCGATCCTAGAAATTGCCTGGAACGATTTCGGAAAACCATGGAAAACAGACATTTCGATTGCCGGACGGGGATTCGGACTCCCGATTACGAAGCCAGAGAGTTACCGCTCACCTACCGCGCTCGGTAATAACATCTTTAGTAGCGAAACAACCCCACTTACCAACTGAAGTTTTATCAGAATTCTAGATCTTGTTTCGCTGGTAGATTTTCTCATCTCCCTCTCTAACTACTTCTGTAACTGGTCGCCACCCCACCAAATATGTGCTTCAGTTTGTTATCAAGTGATGAACTTTTATGTTTCTAAAGACGTAAGTTGGTTTGGTCCTTCAATGCAAGCCCCAGACACAAAGGTATTTAGATTAGTTTCCATGTGTATAAGTGTCGTTGTACTCATGACGTAAGTGTATTGCTTTAAATCAGCGTTTTTCAACCTTTTCCAATCCGAGGACCATTAAATTGTCAAAAATAATAGGGCGACTAACTAAAATGGGCGTAATTTTTTACCTATGTATATATTATTAACATCTGAGACATATTTTATTGTACCCTTATAAAATAAATAAATCTAAAAGTATATTGTGAAATCCTACCGAAACAAAGTTATGAAATTGCAAGTGAACTATTAAAAGTTAGATACATATTGACCAGACTCTTAATATTTAGTAACCAAATGAATAAGGTTACTGTAGGCTGGACGCTACACTATACCATCGACCTACATGCAAAAATAAAATAAAAGACACTAGACCTTTTTTTATATTTTTGTTTACTTCACCACTCTTATGTTACCAACCCTACCATGTACCATGGAACCTCATACCTACTACAACAGCCTCCAAAAAAGGTCGTTTACTTAATCCTTAGACGAACGGTGCTCTTTTTGATGCCAACAGAAAAAGCACATACTATTGAAGGGTCAACGCTGTCCTAGCCTCATCGTGGAAACGCCAGATTTTGGCCTGGTCATTAATACGAGGCATGTGAGAAAACTAATGGGATTGGTAATACTGCGAGCGATCTGGCAACGCTGTGTCTACCGGTTTCTTCATCCCTTCCACAAGCTCAGTCCTAGTTTCAACTCCGTTCAGCCAACACATTATTTTTCACAGCACCATCAGTGAAGTTGTGTCACGAAAATGGAGCATTGAAATTTAGAGCAAAGTTGTGCAATCAAGTTTTGTGTTAAACTTTGGGAATCCGCGAGTGTGACCTTTGAAAAGTTGCAACAGCCCAATGGGGAACATTGCTTATGAAGAGCCCAAGTTTTCCGCTGGCACAAATAAGTTTTGGAAGGCCGAGAACTCGCTGAAGATCAACCTCGCTCAGGGAGACCTTCAACTTAAAATACTGACGAAGACGTTGAACTCTTGTGAGATCAGACCGTCGTTTAACAATAACGATAATGAGTGAACAGTTAAATTTAAACGCTTTCACCGAACATCAAATTTTGATAGATGAGTTGGACACGCGAAAGGTTTGTACCAAAATGGTGCTAAAAAACCGTGTCACACGTCTTTCTCGATCAGTGATTTTTTTTACCTCAAAACGCATTCCTGTTTTTCCACAGTTCTCATATTCACCTGATTTAAATCCTTGTGATTTTTTCTTTTCCCGCAATTGAAACATGTCCTAAGGGACGTCATTTTGGAACTCTGTAGAGCATTCAAAAGACTGTGACCGACAATTTAATAGCCGTATCAGTTGAAGCCTTCCAGCGCAGCTACCAGGAGTGGAAACAACGACTCCGCCGGTGCATAGGATTCTACTATAGGGAACTACTTTGAAGAGGATAATATTGTTGTTTGAAAAATATAAATACTTTGGTAAGTAAAAAATCAGTCTCATTACTTTTCTCACGCACCTTGCGTACCTTTTAAAAATGGGACCTTACAGTTTACTTTAATTTATAACTTTATAAAGTACGAATACGGTATCTAAATTAATAATATGCTGCCTGCGGATCACAGGTTGAGAAACATTGCTTTAGATGATGAAGATTGATATAGAGGATGAAACCCAGTGATACTCCATTCAGGCCCAAAATACTCCGATCCATCAGATGGACGAATCCCTATCAACAATGTCGTATACCCTCCATCCCTATCCACTGACTAAAGACTTGGGTTTTAATCCAGTATACAGTTTTGTAATTAAGAATCCGGCTACCCATGTACTGGATAGTGACAAATTCTTTCCCCACTAAGAATTCAATTGGTTAATCACTTGGAAGAGGCCGAACTTGAACACGATCCCTCTACGACCTGAGACAACATTGCTGTGTCCGCACGGCGGCCGAAATGTGAACATGGCGGACGGGCGGTCACCCGGAGACGATCTAGCGAGAACCGAAGCAAAGTCCAAGATGAGCTGCGCAGAGTTCTTGGAAGAAACCAACCGTAGACCGAGACGCGCACTGATCAGAGTCCAGTATGCGATACACTGAGTCCAAAGGAGTAACTGAACGTAAACCGAGATGCGAGCTGGTCAGAGTCCAATATGCGACGCACAGAGTCCAAAGGAGTAACCGAACGTGAGCCGAGACGCGCGATGATCGAAGTCCAAGATGAGATTCACTGAGAGACGGTAACGATACTGAATAGCATTGAACACAGCACTGTTGTAAGTGGGTCCGCGCGGTTGTATTTATACTAAGCCAGTCGCTTCTGATTGGCCGCGGCGGAAACCCTGCTATGCGGTGGCGCTAGTTGGCCTGTTGCTAGCGCCGTCTATCGGTTGTCCACCTCCATCTCTTCTTCCGGGCATGTGACGGTGCCCGGCCGGGATACCAGAAACATGTAAGTTTTTATACAGATTACTCCTTCCGCTATAATGAAATATAAGAGTTTCGTATGTGTATAACCCAGCTACATATACAGATTACAGTTCAACCTCTCGGGTCTGGCATTCGAGAAGACGTGGGTACAAATGCCCCTTAGACCATCCAATTTTGGTTATCCAAGGTTTCGCGAAATCACTCCTGGCCAATAACGTACTGGAACCTTCAAAAGCCTCTTCCACCTCTAATGACGTTCACGTAGACAAGCCGTAAGACGCGTATTAAAGAAGTTACGTGTTTACCTAGTAAACACATTTTTATTGTATTAATCCTCATTGCATATAGAATCCTTCCTACTGTAGATTCCTGATCCCCTTGTAGCTATTCACAATCCTCTCTAGTTTTAATCCTGTGGTACTACGTTGTCATCTCTAAGCAGCCTAGTTTATGACTGTAGACAAACTACGAAATCACTAACTAGAATGCACTATCCTGTAGCACTCCTCATTTCAATTCCAACGTTTCCGAATTTTCTCCTTGGTGCTTTAAACATCGTCAACGTTGAGGTCATTAGAGTTGGAGGAGGTGCAAGAGCAATAAACGGGAATGAATTTGGTCATCAGCTTCTAAAGAAACCGACATCGCAACTATCTGGAGTTATTTATGAAAATAATGGAAAATAAAAATCAGCATGTAATTGACGGACGGAAATTTGAACCGGCGTCCTTCCGAAAGCCAGGCCCCAGTGTTACCACCCACCCACCAGACTCATTACCAACAGGTAGTCTCTTTTGGATTTATCATTCAAGTGCTTGCAAATCAGGTTAAATAACTAAATGGTTCCCCATTTCTTGTTGACACCCGGCGCAGAACCATAGACGATATCGACTCCATTGAGTATGTGAAACGAACAGTGGCACGATTTAGCGGGGATGGGAGGATGTTAGCCTTTGCTACGTAAGTTCATGATGGAGAGTCTTAGTGCTATTCTGAATATCCTAAGGGAGGCCCCATAAACTACTTGCTCCATTTTGGCGTCTCTTTAACTCCCCTCCCCCCCCCGTCACGATACCTATGGGGGCGTCCATTAAATACGTGAGGTGTTTATACGGAATTCTGGACTCCCCTCTTTTTCTGGCGAGATTTGGTGAGATCTGGTGGGACTCTGCCCCCCTTAAATGACGGGAGATTTTGACGGAGCCCCCCATCCTGCTAATCGGCCTCGTAGTTTTGTGAGACCTTTTACCTTTTTTTAGCTCTCATGCGTCCAACGGCGGTTATATCCTCCCCCCCCCCCCAAGTCGATTTCCGCGTCGTTTCTAGACCATATACACCCCTAATGTCGACATTTGGGTCATTTTTAGATCTTTTTCTTTTTTTAAGCTCTACCATCCTTCAAGAATTTCAAAACCTATCGTGAGATTTCCGATGACCCCCCCCTCCCCCATGGTGAGGTTTCGTGAGATTTCTCTCGACCACACCCCTCCCCCTATGTGCCCTCCAGATTTTACCTCCTAGTGATTCCAGAAGACATTTTGTACTGTTTTTCCTTAAGACAGTATCGTTAAATTGATTACTTGTGTAATAAAAACAGCTGATATTTGCGTTGTGTTCTTCTCAATGATTATAAATATTCTGAAAGAATTGTTAACTCCAGCGACTCCTACAAATGGTCAATTATTGAGATAAACATCTTTTTCAGGTTCAGTCAGGGTCCTTTTGCTTTCTTGAGATGTTACTAAAACATTCTCCTCGTCTCAATCAACATTGTTAATTAATTGATAGAATAGAACAAACTACACCTGCCACTTAAAAAACTAAAAGGGACTGCATTTTTTATTTGGTGTGTGAGTGGAGACTTTCCCGGCGTATCGATGCAACAAAATCTTCTCGGGTGTCCTGCCGGATGGTGGTGTAAAAACACGACGTTTCGACAGCTGGCTCTGCTATCTTCATCAGGTGGGTGGGAAGCAGCAAGTGGCGCCAGTCGGCGGCCGCAGCGGGCCGCGTATAAGCCAACGCTCTCGACCAATCAGAGCGAGCGGGCCTTCCAGCTGATTGTATAAAGGAGGTTCGATGGGTGGCCAAATCAGGAGAGGCAGAGACAGTCAGCTGAGAACAGCTACAAGACACCTGATGAAGACAGCAGAGTCAGCTGTCGAAACGTCGTGTTTGTACACCACCATCCGGCTGGACACCCGATAAGATTTTATTGCATTTTTTATTTTCTCCTACTGCAGTTATCTTGTCTTTCTCTCTACGTTACCTGGGAATGATTCTCTGATTTGCTTAATTGTATAACTATGGTCACACGTGGGCGATGTTGATCAAAACAACTTTATTTCAAACCATCAAAACAATAAGAAGTGCCACTGCCTTGGAAAATCCTGTGTAACATCTGTAAGCGAATGTGAATCTAGTTACGGCATGTCTAATGTTTTTCTAATTGTAAAGTTGAGTCGCGAGTCAGTTAGTGGTAATGCGCCAGCCGCGTGCAACCCAACGCTATGACTTCAAGTAACACGCATGCGGGGCACAGTATGCAGGATATCTAAATAACATACGGAGATAATTAAACGACGGAAATAAATGTTCACATGCTGTTGTGCATTCTGTACCTTACTTTAGCTTTGGCAAACAATATGAATGAAAAGCTATGTGGCTTGGCTCGGACCCCCCTCCCTCCGACGTAGGCCACCGTAGATTTTTACCCAACCTCTCCCACCCTAGACTAAGCCACGTAGTTTATGCACGTTCCTTAAGTGCATGATGATTTTTTTTTTTTTTTTATTATTATTTTTTTTTTAATGGCAAACCACTGTTTTCATCAGAAGCAAACTTCGCGTGTGTTGATGTAGGGTGTTGAAGTTGTCTGGAGGTCATGTTTTTTGCTGTGATCTCCCCGCCTTCCCAGTTACTGCTGTGCCGTTTGTTTTTCTTCAAACACGCTGCCGCCGCCATCGTAATGGCTGTGGCCATTACTGCTGTTTGTCCTGCAGATGAAGCCGTCTGTCACTGGAAACTCTGCCGCGGTAATTTCGCCTAGTGCAGCGCCGCTTCTGGTAAGCCCAACCTTTCCTGTTCAGATTACTAAAGGCGGAGATTATGAAATCAAAACAATTTATTTTTCGTGACCCGGATTTTTTGAGGAGTCTCTTTCGTGACCTACTAAAACCTTTCTGCCTACTTTGAGACGCATGGGTAAAATAAAATTTTATTTGGATGTCAGTATAATTTTCATGTACTTTAATAATTACTGGTAATTACGGTTAGGATCATTATGAAAAAAACATGAAAATATGACCTTAAAAACTGATATATACATGATCTAAAAATAACAAAATATGACCAAATATATAAATTACTATACATCATAAGGTGCTAAATTATAGACCATTTGTTTTATCTAATAATGTCGCTTTCATGTAGACATCATAATTTGTTTCGGTGCGCTCGCTGCACCATTGACAAATCAAATTTTAAATCGCTTTGTTGAAGTCATTTCAGCTTCACAATTTACACATATCGTCTGTACTGACATACTCCTCTCCAAATTCCTTTACGTAACTCCGTAACTTCCCACTTTCGGGAAATTTTGTTTTCGTCATGGCGGTACTCACTGATCCAATACCGATTTAACACTGACTAGAGATTATGTTCAGAAATATTGGCGACGTTGATTGACGCGGCTCGACACAGGCATGCTGCTGCTACATGGTCGAGATTAAAAGGCGGGCGGAACATAAGAGTTTAGGGAGTGAATATAATGTATAACTCTGATTCTTGGCTGGTGAATTCTGACCAATTCAGTGACAATTAGTTTAGATTTTTTACTCCAATGTACAATAGGAGTACAGAATCTTAATTTCTACTCATTTAGAACTTCCTATTACCAGATTTTTTCTCAAACTATGACTATATGACCACAAATATTGTTGTAATATGACAAAAACTAGGAAAATGAACTTAATACGCATTAATATGCTATATAAAATACATTTAAATACCATCAGAAACATTCAGCCAGTGTTTAATTCACAATTACAGCTCAAAAAAATGGCAGGGAAAAAAATTGACTTGTCATAAAGGTCCGAACTCTTCTTATAATGTCTTACATAACGGCCTGGTGGCTTAGTGGATAAGGCGTTTGACTGGAGATTGAAAGGTCCTCGGATCGAATTCTTGTCTCGGCAGGGATTTTCAGCAGCCCTTAACCGACCCCTTCCCTCTGGTACAGCTCTTTGTTTAATGTGAAGCACTGCAGAACGCTTCCGTGGTTCGGATTCTATGGTAAACTACAGGTCCACTCTAGGGCTATCAAGTATGGCTGTAACGCGAATATGTACATATCGGATGCAAATTCAGGCCGGACGGTGGCTTAATGTGGGTGTTATGCTGTTTGTTGTTTGCTAAAAACTTCAATCCTTGCGGAAATGATAGAAACTTAGGTTCAGTTTCCAATCTTTTCTATATCTCTTTTTTAGGTGGATCAGTTGTTTTACAGAAATAACTGAAAAACTGTAATACAGCGATTATAATTTATTTGGTAAGAAAATGTGGCGGTTTTTATTTGTCCTACTTTATTAATTTTATGATTTTCTTGTACCATTTGCAATTCTTTTCAAATAATTTTCGCGCGAAATTTTCGGCAGTTAAATGGATACGGCTCCATTGTATTAGCTAAGTTGATTAGATGCGACGTGTACATTCGGAATTTCGTGATTGTGTGTTGTAGTCAGGCTGAACACCCTAATAAAAATTAATATCTTTTAATAAAGGTGACATTACCAGTAATTTTGGATTTAAATTTTTTTAAATTTTGATCACAACAATATCGCTTTCCGATTAATAGCGCAAGCGGTCCTTAAAGCACAGTAGAGAGCAATAGCTTGCCCCTGACGAGTAGGCTGTAATTTATGCTCGTAGCTATAGAGGTAGCAAGGACTGAACGTATTTATGTTGGTAAAATGACGTCAGCCTGTGTCTCATTTTATCCATAAGCGGGAAAAAAGCATTTCTTATTGTCAAAA
>CM061918.1:61025927-61088427 GCA_031002005.1 Vandiemenella viatica | reverse complement strand
AATCCTAATCACGATGGTCAGACAGGGATCTGAACTTAGGTCCTATCTAATACGGGTAAACTTAAGGAATATCTTTGAAGCTACTTAGTAAAAAAAAAAAAAACTATGTATCTTTGGTTATTATGAATCTGACATTTCATCACAAAATTCAAGTGTCATTCTGTGATAACGTTAAGAGTTTTCTGCATTTTCAGTTTTAACACGCTAATTGTGTTGTTTAAGGTGAAACTATTCTAGCATGAGTAAAACAGACCAATGGTAAAGACTCAATTTTTTTATCTCCCAAATATTGGAGTTGATGACCACCATGAATGAACATGGAATGAAGATCTCTTTTATCTGACTAAAGGCACATGTTGGGATTCCTAGCAATGAGAGAGTGGATTCTGTAGCAAAATTAGCTTCACAAACACGTAACCCAGTGGAACTATTAACACGAAGTGACGTAATTCCAATGTCCGCCAGAAAACAACTGAGGCCTTTAACGATATGTCGCAATCCACTGACCAACACACGGGAGGACACTATAGGCTGATACATCCGCAAATACCAATAAAACAGGGTTATCTTAAAAAAAATATTCTACAAAAAAGCTGTATCCATAAAATTCAATCACAGTAGATTCAGAAGCCACTTGCGGATTTTTTTAGTAATCTCCCAACTGTGTCAATGCAACGGGCAGTCGCAGTCTGATACAAACCACCTCTTCCTCGGATGAAGAGATTTCATAGATGTGTCTGACACGCTCTGAAAAGATTTAAAACAATGGGGTATAAGCTACCCAGTCAGTATAAGTCATCTCCTTGAGCTAGGAAACGTCTCAATATACCAGAGGATGGTGCGCTTCGTTACAAAGAACAACATAGAAATATAACTGGATGGAATCCATGCTACTTCTCGATATTGCAAACAGTTATGATTTACAGAACATTAGGTTTTTACTATTTTATTGAAATAATTTATTCAAAGTACTGGATTATATATTCTTGCCGTTAAATCTCTGACTTCATTCTTTCGAAATGTTTTTTAAACTTGTAATGTTCCAAAAACTGTGAAGTGAACTTGAATTATGAACAATGACTTATGTATATGCGTATTAGATAAGCTTTTATGTAAATGTGTGTATGTATTTATATGTATAAGGAAGTAACAATAAGTGTAACGTCCCCTGACTGTATGGCCAACAAGACAAGTGTCAATATTTATTTATTATATCGTTTAGCCCACTAAGGAGCGCGTGGAACCATTAATTTGCATTATTCTTCTTATTTTCCCAAAACCTCCCCGTCCTTTCGCTGTGGGTTTGACGTCTCTCCTGTGTCCATGCATTTCTGAGTTTCAGATTTTTTGATGTAGGGCTCTTAGGGGCAAATTTATGTGACGTGATCAATTGTCTGTATTTACTGCGTGTGGATGTCAATGGGTCAAGGCTGGCTTCTGCGAGGTCCTTCTGGGTTTATACAAACCAGTGTGCTTTGTTTTGTCGGATACCGTTGACGATGTGGAAAATTTTCTTGGTAAGTCGTGACTCATCCATTCGTGCTATATGTCCATAAAATTTCATGCGTCTTTTCCGTGCGAGTGAGGTGAATCTTTCGGTAAGTGAATACAGTTCTTCTGAGCTTTTTAGCATCCAGATGCCATCTTGGATTTTGGGGCCGAATATTTTCCTCAGTATCTGTCTTTCCATTTTTTTTTTTCCTTTCACATTTACCGTTAATGATGATGTCTCCGTCGCATACAGTGCTCCTTAAAGAACGACGGTGTGGTAGTGATGGAGTTTGGTTTTGGTGGAAAGTGATTTCTTATTGTAAGTATTCCAAGTTATTGCATATGCTTTTTGCAGTTTTTCAGCACGGTTTTTGTGGGCTTCTTTCTCAGTTCCACTATTCCCAATAATTTCTCCTAAGTACTTAAAGTGTTTAACCTGTTTGATAGTGCCATATTTGGTCACGAGTGGCTTCAGGTTTGTGTTTTTGGAGACCATATATTGCGTTTTCTCATAAGAGATTTGGAGGCCCGTTTTGATGGCTGTCTCATGAAGCTTCTCAACAGCATATTTGGCTTCCTCAACAGTTCGTGTAATTACTGTTAGATCATCCGCAAAAGCAAGGCATTTTATGTTGATTCGTTTATCCTTTGTTCCCATATATATTCCAGATATTTCGTTTCTCAATATGCTAATGATCTTGTCTAGTACCAAGTTGAACAGGGGTGGTAATAACCCACCTCCTTGTCTTACACCAATTTTAATTTCAACAGATTCAGAGATTTCGCCCATAAAATAAACTTTTGAAGTTGTATTTGTCAAAGTTTATTCAGTTAAAATAGTTGTTTTATTATTTATTCCATATCCACGTGTCAATAAAATAAAAATACTACGTTTGTTCAGTTTTCAGAGATAATAGAGCCGAATGATTGGATAATTCTTGGGTTGTGTTCCAAAAACACGCATTTCTGAAACAAAGAAACATAACAAAAATCGAAACTTATGCTTTTGGTGCTACGCTGGAAACGACTGCACAGAGGTGTGGTAGGTTGTTCTCGATGCTGGACGAAAACAACAAATGTTGTTACCAGTACATCCGCTTGCTTCGTTGGTATTTACTGAGAGTATTTTGGAGACCATGGAGATCTCGAAAATTAGGTTGGTAGCGCAGAGATCCTTAATTACGTGTTACTCCAACGCCATCTGCAGAGTTTAATCTCACAGTTAATGGAATAACAAATACGCCAGCTTTGTAGCCTTAACGAGGCGACTCATTGCATCCCGAACCAAATTCTTCCGCAGTTTTAATTCATTTTCATATGTCGAGATATGATGTCGTAGCACTGAACATAATCTCATTTCACTTATTCAAAATATTTGTTATACAACCAGATTATAGACAGAATCAGTTACAGTATCATTTACAAGAAAACTTTTCATTTTAACTGTAAATTACCAGAAAGTATAAAACATTTTATGGTTTTAGCAGGCATCTTATTAATGAAATATTCCACTTACTTTTTCGCGATTCGCGCTGCTTTTTTTATGTATTACTACCGACGTTTCGGCGCGCAATCTGGAGCCTTCATCAAGACTGTATGCAAGTGAAGTAACCGTTACAAGTGATTTCACTTGTATACAGCCCTGAAGAAGGTTCCAGGTTGGGCGCCGAAACGTCGGTAGTAATACATCGGAAAAAGCAGCGCGAATCTCGAAAAAGTAAGTGTAATTTCAGAAAGTATGTTTGCAGTAAATATAGATAAATAACAATATCAGAGCAGCAGGATTTTATTAATCACTCACTATGAACCTCGAAGTGTTATAATATAATTACCAATTTCCTCCTATGCTGGGCTGATTCCTTCATCTCAGAATATCCATTTCAACTTATGACATCTGCTTTCTGTATTTTAGTTGCCGTCTTCCAGTACAGCTATTTTCTTCTACTAACAAATTAAACAATACCTCGTGTCCTAGAATGTAGCTCACCATTCTGTTTCTTCTTTTTATTAGACTCTTCCATAATGTTCTTTCTTCATCCACGATTTTCATAATATTTTCTTTTCGTACTTTACCTAGAAAACAATATGCAATAAAAAATTACAGACTTACGGGTATAATAGCACCCTCGGACGATCTCTTGTTCTACAGCACGCAGGAATCAGTCTATATAACATACAGGCTAAACCTACCCCACAACATTCCGCAAAGGCGGAGGCTGAAGATTGCTGAGATGCGATTCATGAGGAGAACAGCTGGCTATACATTACAAGAAGGAAATATATCTGATGAAATCTTTAAAGAACTCAAAGTTAAACCAGTTCTCCAAACTGTGCATAACCACGGAACATCTCGAACAGGCGATATGCTAGGAATGAAGACCGACCGGAACCCACCAAGAATCCACCAAGAGGCGGGAGAGATGTAAGGAAATGGACTGAGGTCGTAACAGGCCACCAGGCTTAACACGGGATAGGAAGAAGAGAAAGACTTTATCCGTCATGTCATCTTCTGAAAGGTATGTTCCGAGGGACATTAAGTGACCACTGTAGCTACGATACATTTTCTTCCTTCTGAAGGATTATCACGATATCAGTTGCGTTAAATGCCAGTTGATCATCTCACCCCGTTTCTTGAGTTTTAAGATTTTTAATTTTTTAAATGACGTACGGTTTTAGAGCTTCGAATAGATCAACTGACTGCTCTTTACCGTCCTAAGCCAACTACACGTTTAAAGCTAGTAAACAGATTACACAGAAAAATAAGTCTTGCCAAGTAAAGAAAATTATTGGTAATTTTACCAAGCGACACGTTTATAGCTGCTGTATGATAAAATTGTAGAATAGTCGCGCCTGAACAGGAAATTTATTTCGAAAAGAGAAATTGCAGTGTGCAGTAGTGATGCAATAAGGGTTATTTTTAAAATTTTTGTGTGCCTGTTTTCGCATCACGAAAAAACTAATAAACGAATTTTAGCGCAACTGTAATTACTAATAGCCTATTTCGTATGTTGGTAATATAGTCTACAGAGGCCAAAAATGTAAATTTTGGTCTGGCTGCGTCAGCATCACGCAAAATTAATTAACTGAATTCAAAGAATCTAAACATAGTAAAGCATACGGCCTCGATTAACATATATGATGTTTTTATTCTGATATTAACATAATTTTCACGATTATACATAGGTCAAAACCAAATATTTTGATACTTTTGTATTTCTGTGTATAGATCAAGCGAAAACTAAAAACTGGTTTCAATTAAACTTCGCATAGCGAAACATCGAAAGTATAGTTCCCAAATATACGCAAAAGGTTATTTTACTTGCCAATAGGTAGCAATATTGGCTTTTTCTACACCGTGTGTTCAAATCGAACTAATTATAACGAATTAGTTCAATTAGGGATTTTATATGATAGCATAAATACATACGAATAAAGCTGTTAGTTACTTCACTCTCAAATATTTGTCTTCGAACTCTTATATGCTCTCAAAACCTTCTAGCATTCAAAGATAAATTGTAAAAATGTCAGAAACTATTGATGCTTTTTTTTTTACTATCTTGCAACCTAATTTACAAAATAGCGTTTAGGATTACACACCAATTGATCACGGCGTATTTTGGATGGTTTGGCCCACTCACCATCCCTTATACTCGTAAGCTGCCAGTTTACAAATTTTTAATAATTATTACAGTTGTTGAAACATACCCTCGAATTAAGCGGAGGTTATCACTATTAAATCACCAAAGAAAATACATCGTTCTAATAAGACACGTTAGATTTAATAGTTGTCTGCGACAATCACGTCATTACACGATTGCTTTTAATTAATTCGGTAAATCATAATAGTTTGCGTATACTAACAACACCAATTGACGACACATTTCCTCGCTCGCCGCTCTAGCCTCGCATTAGGTTCTGTCCGAACCTCCGTCCGGGCATCCAGATTTGGGGTTTCCATGGTTTCCCAAATCACTCCAGGCAAATGCCGGGATGCTTCATTCAAAAGGCCATGTCCGAATTCCTTTCCATTCCATGTCTCCAGTCCTTTTCCGGCTCTAATTGTCTCGACGTCGACGCAGCGTAAAGCCATAAGCAAAAAAAAAAAAAAAAAAATTGCTCGCCCAGTGAGCGACCTTCGCCACATGAATCTACTGCCCAACTGTAATCGAACCAAAGATACTACTCAAGCATTCTTACTAAAGCTACCACGATCACTACGCCACCTACTATCTTTGGAAACCTCGATATATATTTAATTACAAACATTTATACAATCATGCAGAGTCTTTAGACTTAATGAACAATTAAAACAACAATATAGCATAGTAATAATGACAATAACTAAATCAGTAGCAAAAAAAGTGATGGAGGGTTTGTAACAACTCCTTTTTAAGGGATCCAACAACCAAACGACTGGAGAACTACACATTCTATTGCCAACTGTATTCCACAAATCCTCTAAATGGCGAAGCATATAGTTCCTTTTTCTGCGCCAGCTAAAAATCGGCTGTGGTTGTCGTGGAGACGGCAATTACCGAAGCCTCCCCCTCCCCCTTGTGGCGACATTTTAATGCCGCCGCAGACGCAGTTAATCACATTTAGAGGTCTTTAGCGCTGATGACGCGGTCGCATACCGCAATTAGAAGCGTCTTCCCTTTCAGGGGATTCCCCTAAAGCGGAACTCATTTTTAGCACAAAAGGATAAAAGATGGAGGCGGGAGGAGCAGTCACAAAGGGGCTTGAGCCGGGGATATCCAAAGGTTAATTAATTGAGTCGCGGCTAAATGCTGGAGGGATAAAACCAACCACGCTAAATGTTGCAGGGAATTATGAGCGCAGCCTGGTCGATACTGTCGCTATACGACTCACGCAGATAACGGCTTAGCCAATAAACACCGCGGGGAAAGTGGATCGCTTTCACTTGACAGTACGAGAGGTATTTACGGAAACCTTACACTTCGCAGCATCCAGCCGTTTCAAATGACTGCCTGCAGAGTTAAAGTCACTTTTTCCAGTTGGCCCTGCTGTTGAGTAAATATGCATTGCCACCATAGTTTGAGCAATTCAAAGATTGATGTTTATCTACTGAAAACAGGTTTTTGTCTGTACTATGCAAAAAAAAAATTTAAAAATCTTATTTCCTTTAAGACAAGCAGTTCATAAACCAAGGAAACAAATTGTATATGAACCCAGTTATTGCCTTTTTTGTATCTTTGTATCCATATTATACCTCAACGGCAAAACATTTAAATTTTTTTGCTGTATTTTTGGCGTATTTGTACTCATAATTGAAACTATGTCCTCAATGATCTGCTTCATATATTCCTCTTCGATTCCTTCGTTTCGTTGTATCTTTTACTAAAAATTAACTAATCCTTTTTTTTGTCCATCAGTTCACGACTGGTTTGATGCAATCCACCATCTCTTCCTATCTTGCGCTAACCTCTTTATCTCAACATAAGCTGCTTTATATATTCTAATTTCTGTCTTCCTCTACATTTCTTACCTTCGTCTTTTCTCTCCACTAACAAATTAATCAGTCCAGAATGTCTTAATATATGACCCACAGCCTTTCTCTTCCACAAGCTTCTTTACTCACCCATCATTTCCAGAATAAATTCATTTCGTACTGTATTTGACCAGTTAATTTTCAGCGTCCTTCTATTGCACAGTATTTAAAATGTTCCAATTTTCCTTCTTTCTGGTATTCCTAAACTCCATACCATAAAGCGCTGTGTTCTATCCATAGATTTTTAAAAAGTTATTTCTTAGTTCTTGATCAGTGTGTGTAAAAAAAACCATTTTTTCATGAACACTCCTTTTGCTAGTGCTATTCTGCATTTAACATCCTTACAGCTTGGGCGATTGTTGTAATTTTACTTGCTAACTGAGTTTGCTTACTTCTCTTATTGCATCCGAACCTATTTTTATATTATTGCTATCATTTGTGCTATATTTCACCCCCTCCGTCTTGTTTTGGTTTACATTTAGTCCAAAATCTCCCTCCTGTATTTTGTTAATGCCATCCAGTAACTTCTCAATACCCTCAGTTTGTTCTGCTAACAGAACAATGTCCTCAGTAAATCGTACCATATTGACTTTTTCTCCTTGAATTCTATTGATAATTCAATAAGTCTTAAAATGTCACCTAAAATCTAGTCTTGTCTTACTGTGAGACTCATCCACAAACCTCTTGTCTCGCCTGTTTTTACTACAAAAATGCAATTGAACATTATTTTTGTTTCATTTCACCTGGGAGGCGGCGTGCTGGAGGGTATCTACGACCCTTTTCAAGCTAACTAACCTAAGCGAAGGGGATGGGAAGGAAGTCGGCTGTGGCCTTTGAAAGGAACCCTTCCAGCATTCGGCTAGAGCAGGGGTCCCCAAACTTTTTATCACGTCGACCCCCTCACAGAACATTTGTCTTCTCATCGACCCCCAGATTAAACGTTTAATAAAAACCAGTGCTGGATCTGGGGGGGGGGGGGTGTACACCGGGGCGCCAACTTCAAGGAGGCGGCAAAATCATGTTTGAAGGGCGGCGATTTAAGTCACGGAATTTTTTTTTTTTTTTTTTTTTTTTTTTTTTTTTTTTTTTTTTTTAGCTCTACTAGTACACTGGGCGCCGGGCGGCGACAACAATGTGTTTGGCCGACAATTGAGGCAGCGACACTTGGGGTCAGACGGCAAAAATGGGAGCTGCAAATAATGTTGCAAGGGGCGGCATTCCTACAGTTTTTGCCCCTGCTCGAAAAATTCCTGGATCCGCCACTGATGAAAATTTTAAATCATTTTTAGCAGTTTTGATGCTAAGCGATAAGGAGACTTGCATAACAACACAAAGAAAGTATTTATAGTTCCCACACCTTAAAAAATCCACCCAACAACACTAACAGAAAAAGGGATATTTTACACTGTTATTATAACCGTAAAAATAATTAAAAAATTATAGATAGATGGAAACTAGCCTATAACCGTAAGTGTCATAAAATGTAAAACACAAAATAATCATTGAAAATTTAAATAAATTATATTCGATGAAAAAACATCTGCCATTTTACGACTACTGTTAACATACCTTTTATTAAAGTAGCTGATATTAGTGAGATGGATGGGTCTGAAGGGCAGCATCAACTTTACTGATGTTCGGTTGAAAATTGGTAAGTTTTAGTCGCAAATCACCACGGTTTTCCAAGTTCAGTCTGTTTCTCTGTTTTGTTAAAATAGCGTTCGCGTGGCTAAAGCCAGCTTCAACGAAATTGGGAATGCAAGTAAGAAAGATTCGTCTTCTGCTCTGAGCTTGGGGTATTTTGTAGCAATATTGTTATTGCTCCAAAATTCGCTGAGATTTTTATTTTTAAACAACGCTTTAGCTTCCAGATCTACGCATATTTCAATCAGTTCATCTTCTAAGCCACGTTCATTACCTTCATTATGTTAACATCAAATGGAGAAGCAAACCATTCAGGAACATGCATGTTCTACAAGTCTTCGAAACGTGCTTTGAAGTCTTCTCTTAATTTATCGAGATGTTTAATATATATCTCCAAATCACGGTCGGGTATCTCTTCATTTTCTTTTAGTAGTCGAATGTTTGAAAAATATTTAAAATTTTTACGTGCCAGTGAAGATTTTAACAGGTTTATTTTTAGTTGAAAGGCCATTATAATTGTTCGAGCTTGAACAATTGTAACATTTTTTCCTTGCAAACGCTTCTGTACTTCGTTAAATTTCGAATAAAGATCTGCCAAATAGAACAAGATGGTTCTTGCACTGTTTTAACTCGTCACATAGTAATGGATCCACATTCTTAAGAAACTCTGCAGACGAGTCGTACAAGTCAACAAACCTCTGCAAACTATCATCTCTTGTCAACCACCTTACCTCAGTGTGCAAAAGTAATTGATTGAAAGGTTCATCATTTTCTTCACATAACTTCGCAAACAATCGGGAATTGAGAGGATGAGCTTTAATTTTATTAATTGACGTAATGCACACTTTTAGAGTATCATGCAGGTCGCCACTCAATTTTTTGGCTACAAGATGCTGCCTGTGTAGGACACAGTGAACGGTACGTACATTAGGAACCTTTTCCTTCAGAAAGACGAAAAATCCTCTATAACGGCCTACCATAGCAGGTGCACCGTCAGTAGCTACTGCAGTAATATTCCCGAAAGGAATGTTGTGCTTGTTCAAATAATCTTGCAAACATAAAAAAATTGTCTCACCTTTTGAAACAGTTTGAAGATATTTAGCAAACAGAAATTCATCAACAGTGTCATTCAGGGATGGACTATGGAACCTAACATAAACCATGAGAAGATTTGAACTTCCGAAAGTTGATTCGTCAAGTTGAATATCAAACTTAAAATGCTGGAGCTCAGAGGTCAAAGTTCTTTCCACATCATCGGCCATTTCCTCTATACGTCGCTGCATAGTATTTGCACTCAATGGTATGCACTTCAAAAATAGTTGAGAGTCTTTCTTCATAATATTTTCAATTACATCTTTTATAGCTGGTACTATAATCTCTTCACCAATAGTGTACGGTTTGCCTTTCTTTGCCATGTTAAGAGAGATGCTTTTGGTTGTCCTCAGTCCTCCTTCACTATCAGCGCTAGCAGATGACTTCAAATATGTACTTAAATTTGGCCGAACTCTCAATTTCTCTTTTAGCATTTTGAAATACTCAAAATCTCTGTTTTTCTTATCAGAATGGATCCTTTCCAAGTGGTCTTTTATTTTCGCCGGCTTCTTAGCATCATTGCTGAAAGTTTTTCAAATACCAAGCACATAGGAATAGTTTCATTAGCAGAAGATGGCACAAAACCATATTTCAAATACTCGTGTGAATATTGTCTGCATTTCTTCTTAGCACTGGTAGACGACATCGTAGGTATTAAACTCAGATTTATAATATGAACAACACGATACGATCGCAGCACAACAAAACAGCAGCAGTAAGAGACGCAACTTATTACCGCACAAGCTATAAAGAACTGCCTGTTCTTGCTCAGAGTGCATTGTTGCTACTTTTTGCTAACAATAGATATCTAGACTTGAAGGAATAATAATTACATCTAAAAGTAACCTATTCAATAGAATTAGATAGGAAAAAGATAAAAAAGAAGTATCTAAATTTAATGGTTTTCGGTATATTACGATATCTTCTATGTAAAGGACAAAATCTACATTTAGATATACAATACATAGAGTGGCTTTACGTCTCGTCGACAGCGCGGTGACTAGAGGCGGGATGGAACTGCGGAGAAGGAACTGGAAGGAATTCGACCATGGCTTTTGGAGGAAGCATCCCGGCATTAGCCTTGAGTGATTTGGGGAAACCATGGAAAACCCAAATCCGGATGCCTGGACGGTGATTCGAACCAGCGTCCTCCCGAATATAAAATGCTTAAATACCCGAAGTAAATAAAAAATAAAGTTTTAATACTTGTTGAGTTCATCACGTAGCTTAGGTAAAATAAAATAATTGTGATGTTGAACTTCTTTCTTACCCCAAAGACGGACATTAGAAGAGACACAATTCGTAAATTGGTCTACATTCGTTTCTCACAGGAACAACCACTAACAAACCAGCAATGCGAGTGAAGAATAAAGCGGCGAAATCAAACAGTTTGAACGATAAGCTTTGCTCCATTATTACCTCACCGCTTTGCGCCCCAGTAAGAGTCACCTCAACAATCCAATTGGTTTGTTTGTTTTCGCTGATTTGTACTTCGCTCTCGTCGTTGCTATGCTTTCCTCTCCAGTATGTTTTCTCCTTAACACATACCTAAAGCGACTCAAGTTATACCGGGCTAGTCAGTTATTTTGGATTTTTGTTGGAATATTCCCATTTTTTCCTAGACCATTTAACTGATCCTCTTTTTATCAATCGACCCCCTTTCGACCCCCGGGTATTAATCGACCCCCGGAGAACTCTTATCGACCCCCAGGGGTCGATACCGACCACTTTGGGGACCCCTGGGCTAGAGTGACTACGGAAAACTGCAATAGGATAGCCGGACAGGGTTTTAAAAAAATCAACCTTCCGGATAGGCTTGGGCGAAATATATTGATGTATCGAAATATCGATACTTTTCTTAAAATAATCGACATTTTTCGGCGATAATTTTATTCTCGATATATCAAAAATCGATAGTTTATTTTGAGTATCAATTTTAAGAACCGATTCCACATGTTTTGTTCGAACGCAGTTTAGTATCCAATTTAATATGTTAAATATATATTGGATAAATATACGTACATACCCGATCTTTTCATCAACGGTTAAGAGGTTAAGAAAAGCTGTTAAATTTTAACAGGTTTACGTTAACATCATTTTCTGTCAATATATTTGAATAAAACGGTCAGATTTTTTTTATAGTTGAAGAATATTGATTAAGCATCTGTGTTGCGACTTTGAGGGTTGAATTTCATTAACACCTTCTGTTTTTGAATTTTTTTTTGATTGATGAATATCAGTTAATGCAATTTCGAAATACTTATTATGCCAAGCCTCTTGCGTGTCCTCCGAAAGAGTGGCTTCTGGGGATAACTTGACGAGACCTGACAACGGGAGTAGATTGCCGGAGAACATACCTGTATAAAACGGAGACTTCTTTTGATGCCTACATTACTTGTTTGACAGATTGTAAAAATAGATATATTCATAACATTTTCCGAAACTTCTGGATGTGTTTTTCTTTCGAATTTTCTTAAATACCGTATTTTGGGAATATATTTAGATAATTACTGACTTTAGGCAAAAATATCGATATATCAACAACGATATTTTTTGTCGATACATATCGATATCGTTTTAAAATATCGATGCTATATTTTTTCATTGGCCCATCCCTACTCCCAAACTCCAGTCAGGAGGGAGATATTACCCTTTACCTGACTCGGTACGTAATTAAATAAGGGCATGTTTATACAGTGACTTATATCGTACATAAACTGACTGCGAGAGCAACCAAACATATTGTAAAGATGTTCGCAGAGTGACCGTGTCTGTATTTCTTCCCGGGCATCACACAAAATGTTGTCTACGGATCTTCACATAGCAACAGCTTAAAATATCGGATACTGTTCAGCGCAGTAAGTTTCATAATTCGAGAGCAAACCAATAAATTTAGGAATTTTTTTGTTTGTCCTGCACACAATTTGCGTATGATCTCTTAAACTTTGTACCCCTCTCAAGGCTTATTAAAGCTTTTATGAAACTGTATAGAGTTCAACATGTCAGGTGAATAAAATCGTCAAACAGAAGCGCAAAAGATAAAACTGGTCAATGTTTTCGTCAATACTATTTTCTGCGATGCCGTGAATTTGACATGGACCATCGTTGAAAAGCTGTGCGTATGAATAAACAGAATAGAATCTGTTTATTTTCAATCCAAATTGCCGGTAACTTGATTGATCCCTCTCTGTATTTCATCTCGTCAGCGCACTGTTGCAACCGGTGGATGAACACAGTTCATTGCGGAACGAAATTCCCTGACAGTGACTGGGAGTGGAGAGCCTGTGATGTTGGAAAAAATTCATTTTGTGATGTTGTGAGCACCGCCACCAACATTCGCTGACCAGTGAGGGTAGACCCCGTCATGAATATTTCGAAATTTAATCTGCATTTAAATCAGGTGGGTTGATGTGTCAAACAAATTGACCCTCGGCAGCGGGTAGAGTCGCGTTTGAAGCTGCTGCCAATTTCTCGCTTACTACGCAGCGAATGTTGGCCATCAAACGTCCACTTCTCATCTGGGACCGAAAATAGTGCGAAATTTTAAACTGTGGACTATCTACTTCTTATGATCGCGGTTACCAAGGGCCACGTTTACTCATCCATCTCTGCAAATGAAGAAGGGTGGACTCTCATCGCCTTCTGCAATGTGACAGTGTTAATGTTTTTGTAAATCTGTATGGCTGTGATAGTCTGCTCAGTATTTTTCAATCTTTTTCAATAGGAGACGCCTTTACAAGTAAAATTTTTTTGGTGACCCACCACGTTCGGAATAAACTTTGATCACTCCCCAGGTCCGTAATAAAACTGTCAGTGATTTCATAAGCTACTTTCTATTGAGACTACAGCTACTGATTGAGAAATAAAATGCTGTGCAAGGTAGTCGCGGGCAGTGATATATTTTTTGCCGTGGTGGCGGCGCGGGAGGCGAGAAGGTGTGGTCAGCGGCCACACAGGAACAGTTTGTTTTCGTTGACTGTAACCAGTTGTCCGAGTATGCCAGCGAGTACAAACTTGTTTCTCTGCGAGCGAGGATAAAATGCAGTTCTGTAAAGATCTGTACAGTGCTCCACGTCTGATACAAGAGGCAGTGGAGGCGGCCTCGATAGCGTAGGGACTACAATACTAGCTCCGCGTGCCGAAGGCTCGAGTCCGGCCAAGAGCATGGGTGTTTAAGTGTTGTGTGTGTGTGTGTGTGTGTGTGTGTGTGTGTGTGTGTGTGTGTCTGTGTGTGTGTATATGTGAATGTCGTGTCTGTCCTGTATTGTCCATACCCAGTAGCAACAATATTTGGAGAATCTGCTATGCTAGAATAGTCATGCTAATCAAACTGAGCTGGCTATATGATTTATGTAGCCAGATGCCACTAAAAATAAAAGTGGCGGAAGAAAATCAAAACTGAAAAAAAAGACTTTCTGACGACAATTACCTAAAGTATGGTAGACAGAGTAGAAATAGTCTCCAATTAAAAAATAATCTCACAAATACAACGAAGATTTTACAATTTATTGAAAGGTAAACAGGCACAGCCTTCTCACTGAAAATTTTGTATTTTTATTGTATTGTAAGACCTACAAACCTAGTTTCTTTTTAACATTGATCTGTCTTGCGATCGCGACCCCTCGGGCAAGACTTGGCGACTACCTGTGGGTCCGCAACCCACAGGTTGAAAAACACTGGTGTAGAGTGTGGATGAGAGATTTTTATTTTACTTTTTAGCTTTGCACCTTGTCGACTTCGAGGTCATTAAAGGCAGGATGGGACTGGGGACAAGGTACGGGAAGGAATTCTGCCGTGGCCTTTTGAAGGAAGTATCTCGGAATTCACCTGGAGTGATTTGGGGAAACCATGTAAAACCCAAATCTGGATGCCCGGACGGGGATTCGAACCGACGTCCTGCCGAATGCGACGCCGGAGTGTTAACCGCTCACGCACCTCGTTCGGTTTGGATGAGACATGAAAGAAGAGAGAAGGTGGAACACACAACAGGGGCCACCAAGGTCAACGTCTATATGGTCGAATCACCATCAATAGTGTCGTATGCCTTCCCTCCATACGCGCTGCGAATAGGTTTAGGAGTTAGCTCACAGCTTTGGTGCACAATCTGGTGATTATAAATTGTGGACCACCATCTCTCCTACACTTGAACCAGCGAAACCCGTGTCAGTATCGAACACTATCACAGTACAACAGCCAAGTGAACAACACAAAGGGCTATTGAACCATCTATTTTGGGAAAATTTCCTTCGCTTCATGCACTATATGAGCTGATATCCGTTACGTTAGAACATATCATGTTGCCGGCCTCGGTAGCGTAGGGGCTAGATCACTGGCCTCTCGAGCCGAAGGTCGCCGGTTCGAGTCCGGCCGAGGGCATGCGTGCTTAAGTGTTGTGTGTCTGTGTGAATGTCCTGTCCGTCCTGTGGTGTCCATACTTAGAAGCTAGATACGAATAGCCATTTTAATAACTATTCCCTTTCCATGACATGTTCCCTAATAATCATAGGCTTGTTCTGTCTCCATGGTTATTTGCTTTGCCCATCTTTTTTTTTTTTTTTTTTTTTTTTTTTTTTTTTTTTTACGAGTTTTTCTCCATTTCTTTTGCCTTTCGGACGATGTAGGTTAATTCAAGCTTGCATTGGACGCTCTTCAATTCTAGCTATATCTAACAACCTATAGTGGATCAAAAACACAAGAATCGCATGTGGGGTGCCGCGTCTGATGTTAGTATTTTAGAGCGAAATTGGGTTGGACCAACAACTGTGAACCAGTGTGAATAATCGATAATCCGATAGTTAAATTTCTCCACGAACTCATTTATCAAAAATTCATCGTTCGTAGTGAATTCTAGATGCATTCAACTATTTGGTCCACTGAAGAATTTTGATAGTGAAGATCTCTAGGTAAGTTCGTAGAATATTATGAAAAATGAAATCGATCACACTTGTGAAATCTGCATAATATTCTTTAGTCTTCTGTGAAATATTGACCAAAAGTAAAGGTCAGTGGAACCAATCTTTTATTGCCGGTAAGGAGGTTTAGGTTCAACCTGAAATGGAGAAATATAAATTCGTATTGTGATTAAATATTAAGGAAGAGATTTCATCAAAGGACATTCATGAAGTTACAGTGGAAACATTAGAGGAAGAAGCACCTGTCGAGAATTTGAAATCTTATTATTCGGTGAATACTAGCAATAAGCCAAAGGTAAAGAAGGTTGAACAACCTGAATTACCCTCCCCACTTCACTAGAAGTCCAAAACAACTGCACAACGTTTCGTTGTCCATATGCGAGATCACCCGTCTGACCATTCTGTGTCGTGACGCATCAATCTGCTGCCGCAACAAGTATCTTCTTACACATTTAAGAACTTTTAGGTAATATTTTTTAAATCTGTTGAAAAAAAGTCGTCTTAAAAATTATCATATATTTACAGCTGATACGGAACAATTAGCCCTTTGTCTTGGCTCTTAAGTTTTCGTTGTTTCTTAATTCCATTAAATTGTCAAAATATTTAGCACTGTATTTCGGAGGTTCCACGTGAGCTATTCCACAAATACTCGTACAAAATTTTCAGTAACTTTTGGAACATTTCGGCGATACACAAACTCTTGAAGTTACGAGACGTACTCTACGAAAACTTACCCAATTCATTTCGATCATATATTGACATTCTACTTCAGCCCAACGGTAGTGCCATAATTAGGAGAAGTGCAGTACGTTCACTGACATCAGAGATAGAAGGATTACAATATAGATACGTATTCCAGTCATCGGAAACTGCGGTTTTGCCTACTGTATGTGCGTTGGGTGTAAAATGGTGATCTTTTAACGTCTCGATGATGTAGTACTTCCAAATGACACATCGTATGCGGGAGTGCTCAATAAATAATGAAAGCTTTTTATATAACAGCCAGTAAGCTCAATGTATTTCGCGAATCGTGTTAACCATGCACGAGACGTTTCTCTGTGAGGCTAGTTTATCAGCGGGTTAGAAGCGCGCCCTGGGGTCGCGAGTTGACCCAGAAACCCTGTGTGTCGGAGGGTGCTCTGCTGAGGCCCGAGGCCGTTGGCCCTTGCGGAGCCGCCGCTGAGTGACGTCACGGCGTCGGGGCACCACGACATCGACCAGCGACGCCGTGACGTCACAGGGACGCCGCCGCGCCGCGCCGGGCGACTGCGGACGGGTCACGTGGTGCGCAGCCGGGGCAGCCGCGAGGCGCCACACGCACACACACACAGGACTACACACACACACGCACAAACGCACACAAGAACACACAACAATAGAACACACTCTCACGCATACACAAGAGAACATTCACACAAGTACACACACACACACACACACACACACACACTCACTCACACACACACTCACTCACACCTACACTCACTCACACACACAATGGGCTACAGCGCACGAAACATACACACTATAACACATACTCACACATACACAAGAGCGCACACAATTGATACACTCTCACACATACATAAGAGAACATTCGCACACAATAATACACACACACTAACACACACAAGAACACACATGCACACTCATACAGATGCACCTACAAACAAATACAACGAACACATACAAGGAACACGCACGCACGCACGCACACACACACACATACACACACACACACACACACACACACACACACACACAGGGCTATAGCGCACAAAAACATACACACTAGAACACACAATCACACATACACACAAGAATACAAACAAGAACACACAGGCATACAGGAACACACACACACACACTCAGGAACACACACACACGCGTACCTACACACAAATACAACGAACACATACACACACATGCAACGAACACGCACAGGGTTAAGCGCACAGTAACATACATAGACAAGAACACACGCACTAGAACACACAAGAACACATATACGTGAGATTACAGACAAGAACACACACGCGGGAACACACACACAGTATCACAAGCAAGAATACACTATAACACACATTCACACATACAAGTGAGATTACACACAAGAACACACACACGGGAGCACACAAACACGGGAACACACACACAGTATCACAAGCAAGAACACACACACGCCCACACACAAATACAACTAACACATACATACACATATAACGATCACGAACGCACGCACACGCACACACTGGGTTACAGTGCACAGTAACATACACACACAAGAACACACACTCACAGCAACACACACGCACACTCACAGCAACACACACGCACACTCACACATGAGAGGACAAATAGGAACACACACACACTCGCTCACTCGCTCAGAAGCATGCGCACACGTGTGCTTATATCTATTGCATCCATGTAGTCTATCAGCCCTTTACTGTGGTAGCAAGTAGCAAACGGTATATTACAGTATCATCTATTCACTCAATCTTTAGGTGGATTTTTTTTTACTTGTGGCTTTATGCTTCGTCGACGTCGAGGTCATTAAAGGCGGGAAAGGACTGGGTACAATGAAATATGGAATTCACCTGAGGAGATTTCCGGAAACCGTGAAAAACCAAAATCTGGATAACGGGATGATTATTCGATTCGCATCGTCCCTACTGCGACGTCAGGTGGAACGAATCTGTACGCCCTCCATAACGTTATCTTTATCGTGCGCATCAGTTGCTGGGAACATACACTCGTACCAGAAGAACACTAGAATCGACAAAATACTCCAGCATCAAAAGGAATGACCATTGCTGACCGATTACAAACTGTTGTAGATAAATTACGACAGGTTTGCATAGCAGACTACAAGTATTATCTAACAAGCTAATACAAGAAAATAGTCAAATCGAAAAAATATGAATCAACACGTTTCTTAATCGTCAAAATAAATGATGGTTTAAAGACACATACGTCCTGACCGAAAAAAAGAAATGACCTAAACAGAAGTTTTTATTTTGCATCTAATTGCCATTTCACATTGTTAAAAATAAGGATAAAAAAAAAAAATAATAATAATAATATAGGTAGTTCATTTCTTATTTTATAATATATTCCAACATAACGTCACTGTACCTGAAGTTTAGGAAGAAATCAGAGCCGAAAAAGGTGAGACAAATGGACGGCTAAAAGAGGATCAGGAGGATGGCAACTAACGAAATATTGGCACAGAGTCTGAATGCGACGTGAACGACCGAGGTTCGATCCCTAATGAATCCGAGGATATTTCTTCGAAGTTTTACGTCCGGATGACTCCGTAGGACCACTCAGCATGCTGTCCAAAGAGTACACAGGTGGAAACAGCCCAAGCGTGATACTGACCATGACACTTCCCACCTACAAGAGTGCTGTCTGTTCAGTAAATGGAACACGGAGATCTGCCTCCACTTTAGGCTACACACCGGAGTGGTAGCGACTCACACCACGGTGGCAATCCCGCTACTCAAAAATCTCTCCATTTCACAAACTTTTGTCTTAAATTTGTTCTCATTTTCAGGTACTTGGTCCAACAATTTTCTCTGGGTAATATATTCTACACCGGCTTACCTACAATGGAAATTTTCTTTACTTTCTTCTGCTGACCTAGTGGTTGTGAAATGCATTGGAACTACTCTGAATTTGTGTTTTGTGTACAAAGTGTTACAGCACATTTAGCGCTTCAAGTTTTTTCCCTAGCAGCCGCATTACCATTTAAGTCACTATATTTTACTCCAGAGTGGGGATACTTACAAAGAACAGAAGAAAAGAAATTAATTTCTCCAAATAAATCACATCTATAGCAAGCAGACGTGAAGTATGAATTTCACATGAACACAATATCTCCTTTATGTCATATGTGACGTAGTCAAGAATTAGAAAGAAGGGCGTAAGATCACTAATTTTCACATTTTCCCTGTAACAGCTCTACCATTTAAGATTAATCTAACTTTATATCAAATTTTCGGAAATGAGATCTGTCTGTACTTCGTCATCTGAATATACATCACTCCAACAAACTTTAGATCGGCCTTCACGATATTGACCACGGTAACATGACTCAAAGATGTCAGGTTTGTTTTACACTGGTGTATACAAGTATTTTGTAAACATAAACACTCAGGCAGACACTAGTAATAGAAACCATCTTAGCTCGAAACGCAGTATTGATTGGGGTACTAAGGCAGTATTTGTGAACGGGGCACTATCGGCAGGTATTATTGAGTATAAAAAATTGAAGCATCGAGAAGATATGGCGGAATGTCAATGTAACTTCGTACAGATACACACTGGCGGATATGTAAACAGTTAGAGTTGCAATTCACTGTGTCAGGTGAAGGACACGAAGATGCCGCGTACTCGTGCGAAACAGCGTTACCAGAACCTGACAGAGTGTGAAAGGTGCCTCATTGTGGGTCTCCATTAGGCCGGCTGGTTAAATCGTGTGGTATCCAGATTTGCGAGACATTCGCATGTGACAATGATCCGATGTTGGCTTGCATGGGAACGGCATGCTCGTCGTCAACGTTCCGGTCAACCACGTCTGAAGACTAGATCGGAGGATCGCCGTATTGTGCACCAAGCACTTCGTAAATCATTCATATCTGTGCTAGCCATATAGAACAAGTAATGGCCTCGGTCAACATTCTGTATCATCCCACACCATTGGTCAGAATCATGCTCAGCGAGACTAGGAAATTACCGTCGCAAACGTAAGCTGCCGTTAACATCACAACACAAATGGCAGCGTTTGGAGAGGTGCCCTTACCGGGCCGCATAGATTGCTGATAAGTGGCATCTCATTTTGTTTAGCAATGAATAGCGGTTCTCCACTTCCTCGGCGAGTAAGGCGGTAACCTGAAGAGATGACGCACTCTTCAAATGTTTTGGATAGACACAGTCGTGTTACTCCTGGCGTCACTGGATAGGGAACCAGGTCATCGAGGAAATTCTTGATTGCACAACGGTACGTCACGATTAACCTGCGTCCTGATGCGGTATTTCTCATGCGACACTGTCGAGGTACCATTTTTTAAAAGGACGATGCTCTTATTAACTGTATTATCTTGGTTCTCCGGGTGGAGCCGCGTCGATATATTTAAACCAAACGTTTCTGCCATCGTGCGGTGGCCTTCTTCAGAGGACTGCTTTGTCAGATGCCGCTATCGCCTTATATAGTAGCAGGAAGCTAGCGCTGGCGGGCGCTATTCGTCCGCGGTGACGTCACCGTGCCCAGTGTAGGCGGCAGGATGGGGTCGTTCGTCTTGGGTTTTCCTGAGCAGGTATGACCAAATATGGTCAAGTTTCAAACCAACACTGGGCACGGTGACGTCACCGCGGACGAATAGCGCCCGCCCGCGCTAGCTTCCTGCTACTATATATAGGTGATAGCGACATCTAACAAATCAGTCCTCTGAAGAAGGTCACAGCACGATGGCAAAAACGTTAGGTTTAAATATATCGACCAATATAATATACACAGTGACTGCGGAAGCTTTCGTAATCACTCTTATGAACTGTCTGCGCGATTTTTAGGTACTCCTGTGGCCAGCAAGATCCCCATATCTATCCCTGACAAAACATGTGTGGGACCAGCTCTGACGTCAAATTCGTGTCCAGAGTATCAAGGAACAGTCACAACAGATGTGGGTCAGATTGCCTCAGGAGATAATACAGCTCCTTTATTTCACCCCTCTCAACGTAATAAGTGCATGCCTCCAGAGCAGAAGGGGTGCAAAGTGATATTTATAAACGGACTCATACTACCAAGTTCTTTGTCCAATTGACTACATTTTGTTTGTAATCAGATAAATAACATCACATAATCTCTCAACATGTGATGTTTCATTTCGTTTCCTCCTCCAGTATTGCGTACTTTGTTTTGTCAGGCGTTGTATTCCTTAATACCAAATCGAAGGCAGTCAGCTTGCACCATTTGGTGACGACAGGAAGGCGATGACTGTCGGTAATTCTGATCGCTGACACTAGATGATAGTTATCAAGCGCTTAAATCCTGGAACATGTCATACGAAAGAATCAGACACCCCAGTGATTAGGTTTCACCCATCCCTACCTATCTGCGGAGGTTGTAGTAAGATCCCAGTAAGAGTTGATTCTGTCACTTTCTCTTCTCATCTTCACACATTCGTAGTTGATAAATGAAGCAGCAATCATCGGCGACCATCGCCAGTAGCATTCTGCCTAATCAAGACTGGTCTGCAAGAAGAGCATGTTCGACCGCAATCCGCGATACCCGTTAACTTACCTATCCGCTGTTGTTTGACTTACGACATTTCTTTCCTCTGAGCACCACAGCTTAACCCGTACTACGAACCGTCGAAGATTTCGCTAGTGTACCTCATATACATAAAACAAGTTTTCCATAAGTTTTTTGATTTATGTTTTTATTTTTTTAATGGCTTTCGGCATCTGAGGCCATACAACCAACTCGATAAGTATGAAATTTTCCAGTTAATTAGACACACCACATGACATTTACAGACACAACACTTAAACACCCATTCCCTGGGCCGGGCTCGAACCGGCGACCTTCGGCACGTGGAGCCAGCACACTAACCCCTAAGCTACCGAGGCCGGCTTTTCCATAAGTTCAAATGTACAAACGGCGCAGCTGTAAATTGGGCTCGAAGCGGGGATATTCCATGACCGATCTACATGACCACCAATGATCAGCATATAGACCGAATTATTTATGACACTCAACAATTTAATTAAGTATACTAGTAATTTTTTGGAGCAGAAAATCCTCTATCGCGTTAGATGCTGTCTGACTTAATTTCTTAATGTAACGAGAGGACGGGATTTCGAATCCACCTCTGGCCACCCAGTTATCGATTATTGCGAGGTTACTACAAACGACGGATGCTTAAAAATACCATGACCGTATTCCTTCCGGTCTCTTATCTTCAGTCCATCATCACTACTAATGACTTCGACCAAGCAAAAGCCCTAACCAAAAAATGAAATTACCACAAATCTTCTCATCATAAATCGAGGCCACTGAACTTATTTTGCTTATGTCTTTACGCCTCATCGATGTCAAAGTCATTAGAGGCGGAAAATGACTGGGGGCAAGAAACAGGAAGGAATTTGTGCATGATTTTTCAAGGAACCATCCCGTCATTCACCTGGAGTGATTTTAAGAAATCATGGAAAACTCAAATGGCCGGTCGGAGATTCGAACCTCCGTCCTCCCGAACGCGAGACCTAAGCGTTACCGCAAAGAGGTCATTAGAGGGACTAAAGAATTGGGGACAGGGAACGGAAAAAGTTTTGGCCATGGACTTTTGAAGGTACCACCCCGGCATAAGCTTGCAGAGATTAAAAAATCCATACAAACAGAAATGTGGTTGGCCGGACAGGGATTCCAAACCACGTCATTCCGAATGCCACGCCCGAGCGTTACCACTCACCCACTACGCTCAGTCATAAAGAGACAAGTCACCTACGAAACAAGAATTAAATATATATTCCTTGTGGTTCTCGAATGGTTAAAACAGGTCCACATGGCAGCATACAGAATTTTTCAATACATTGCAGCGAGGAAAGACTTATTTACACTATTGAATTGAAGTAATTAGCTGAAAGGATGTTTTAAAAAAATACAAACACATGTTTAATGTAGGCAGTTAGCGATTCGCTTGAAGTATTTGCATGACGTACAAAATTTTTTGCAGATATGGAATTCCTTGCTTGGATTCATCGTGAAATACAGGTTAGCATGGTAGCATGGTAGAAGGAAATTCCATTAGAAGATGTGGCAATCTTTTCGACTTTTTTTTTTTTTTTTTTTTTTTTTTGTAATAGTAAATAAAAATAATTTCCGAAAAATATTCAGACTGGTCATTTAATCAGCGGAGTGTCTTAAATATTCCATAGTTTTTACTGTGGAGCAACATCACGAAAAGTGTGGAACATCATATATAAAATGAAACCATAGAACAAAATGGAAGAAACTATGTTCATAGTCTAAGAAGAATGGATGAAACAAGGTGAGCGATAGGAATATGGATTTGGAAATGTGGGAAATTGCAACGAACCTACTAAACGAAGTCCACTAGGCTGGTTTGTATAATGAGATAGGTTTCGTTTGGTGAGTAGCACTAACTCCTTTTGATAGTACACTAACCACTAGCCACTATCAACAAACACATTTCTCTGTACGGAAGCATTGCTCACACAATGCGGAGAAGTCTCGCTAGCTGCACCTCGGAGTCTGAGCAGAGGATCGATACGAGTCTCGTCTCCACGTGGCCAACACGTGGACGTGCCTCCCGTGACGTCATAGGCTCGTGACGTCGTGACCCCACCTGCAACCCGGCCGGGTCACGCGTAGTCGACGGTAACGTCTCCGTCAACCACACCTAGGGAATCGCATCCAGTAGTCCTGTAAATGGTAGCCACATTCGAGTAGAACAGCACCCGACCCTGGCGGGTCTTGGTAGCATGGGGTTTCGAGTCCGGCCGAGCGCAGATTAAATTGTCTCTTGGGATACAATTGAATAATCAGTCAAATACTGGAAGACACATTAATATAAACATGATGATCATATAAATACAATGAATGCAGGATGAATGACTAAAAGGCATTCGCGGACGCTTGTATTCGATATCCAAATTTCGTTTTTTGTTTTTTTGATGTTTTTTTGTTGTTGTTGTTTTTTTGTTTTTTTGTTGTTTTTTTTTTGCCAACATCAAAGCTTACAGCAGTCACAAGTACAATAGTTTCCATAATATATTTTACCAATTTTTTTCTCATCTCAAAAGACCTATTGTCTTCTTGTTTATACATCTTATTTCATAAATACCTACAGATAAAAGCATACACTCTTATAAGAAATAAAGATCAATTTTTACATAGTTTTGTTATATATAATTTAACAATGAAAATGGAAGTAAAGTCCAATAGTAAATGTAAGAAACGTATGTGGTTAAGAAAAACCGAGAAAAATATCTGGTTTCAGAACGTTCGAAATAATGGAGCGACATGTTTCAATTAACACAGCGGTTTGCGAGCTACAATTAAATAAAAATATTTACTTTTCCGAAGTATGTAATAAGCCTTTAGTATACTTAACTGCCGTTGTTGGCTTACAGTATGTTGGAAGGGAGATTTTAACGCTCGAGAGCTCTTTTATAATATGATTCTTGAGATTTTTGCATCTATGCGCTATGTAACTGACGTCCCAAAAAATCTGGTCCACAGAATAACAACTCTCGCATTCCAATATGGCATACATGACTTTGGAACTTTTAAGGTATATGGATCTTTTTGTAATCAAATAATCTAACTATTTGTGTTATTTCTTCAAATAAAAATCAGACAATCCGTGAGTTGTTAATGAAAATACAACATTTAAAGAAAAAAGAAAAAAAGTGTTTTGTATTTTCGATATTTTGCAGGCCTGCAGTGGAGCTGATTGTAGGAACAAAACAGATATGACCGAAATACTTGTAATGTTCTGTTTGAACACAGTATGTTTCGTAGAGAGAAGTAACGATATGAGTGCTTAATTTCGAAGAAAGTTGCTAAGAAATAGGACGACACAGTTATTTTTTTAAAAAAACTTTTGCTATAAAATACATAATTTGTTGGAAGTTAGTAGTTAGTGAGACTAAAATTTAGTGTAAGAATTATATTTTTTTTTACAACTATATCCATAATCTGCAGTTTGGTGAAAGCTGTGGATGGCAGAAGATGCTATGTACAAGTACCAAAGCTAATCTCTACTCTGCGCATCCTATCCGTAATGGTAATAGGAAAGAAAGAACTAATAGAGACATCACTGCGGTACCTAATCTATCTTTTCTTTGAGATCCAAGTACGTTAGGGGAACTAATCCTTCGCTATATTCATAAATGTAGCTTTACAGGGATACGTTAAAGAGCGTTAACTATTGGACTCTGGAACAAACTTTTGTGGCTTGCGCAAATAAGTCCAAATAATATTTAACAGTTTTTCCTTGTCTTCAATATAAATCATAACATATATTTAAACGAAACATACATTTAATATACCTTGTAAGTCGTGAACAATTTTTTTTTTTAATTTCCACGTTAGTTTACCATATACTAACATAATTTTATTTAAAATGCTCGAGATTGAAAGTTATTCCATTTTTAAAGAACCTATAATAAATTTGATTGAAATCGCACGATTTTAATAGGTCGTTGAGTGTCATAGATCCTCTTGCCAAGCAAATGCCGTCTGATGTACTACAAGAGAGAAATGTGCTTCCTAATTATATTAGATAACCACACGAATCGTACTTGCCCGGTTTTTAAATTACATCTGGTCGTATTGTTATATATAAGCTATAGTGGCCGAGTCGTTAATGCCTCTGCCTGAAGATCGAAAGGTCTCCGGTTCGAATATCTGTCTCGGCGGGGAATTTTTATAGTCCATTGACCCAACATTCACATTTGGTACAACATGCTGTGTTATGTGAAGTATGCTTCCATGGGTCGGATGCCCCCTCGAACTGTAGATCCCCTCTACCTGGTAGAATTATCAGGTTAGTTTAGGTAAAAAGAAAAGGAACTGGCCACCCTACCTATAAATACTAGACTAAGTATACCTCCTTCAAGAGGGTTCATTGAATGCCAAGCTTAGCTAAGGGAGCATGCACAAACTACATAGCTCGGTCCAGGGGGGGGGGGGGGGGGGGGGGGTTGTTAGTTGGAAGGCTGAGCTACGTGGAGGGAGGGGGGGGGGGGTTCCGAGTCAGGGCATGTAGCTTTCCTTTCATAACATTTTTCACAGTTAAAATGAGGAACAGAACACACAAAAGCATGAGAATATTTATATCCCTCAATTAATTATCTCCGTATGTAATTTACAATAGTCTGACAAGAGAAAACAGTGAAAAATGTCTTCTGGAATCAAAAGGGAAAAAAGCTATGTGGATGGGGGGGAGGGGGGTGAGGAACAAAAGCCATGTAGGGCTACGTGGGGGGGAAGGGGGGTTCACAGGAGGCCAAAATGGAGCTACGTGGTTTATGGACGCTCCCTAAGCTTTCATCGTTATTCCTATCACTTATGCTATATTGCATGATCATTATCGTGCTTTAGACTAGAGGTTCCAAAAATTTTTCTTACCGCTCCCCACGTCAAAAGAAAAGTTCCAACTCCACCCTTCAATAAAAAGAAAAGTACCCACCCCGCCCTTCCATCAAAAGAAAAGTCCCCTTGCCACCCTTCCCTAAAAAAAAGTTTCCATGCCACCCTTCCATCAAAATAAAAGTTCCCACGTCGCCCTCTCCTCAAAAGCAAAGTTCCCACGCCGCCCTTCAGTACAAAAGAAAAGTTCCCACGCCACCCTTCCATCAAAAGAAAAGTTCCTATGATGCCCTTCCCTAAAAAAAAAAAGTTTCGATGCCACCCTTCCATCAAAAGAAAAGTTCCCACGCCGCCCTTCCGTCAAAAGCAAAGTTCCCATGCCGCCCTTCAGTCAAAAGAAAAGTACCCACGCCGCCCTTCCATCAAAAGAAAAGTTCCTATGATGCCCTTCCCTCAAAAAAAAGTTTCCATGCCACCCTTTCGTCAAAAGATAAGTACCCACACAGCCCTTGCGTCAAAATAAAAGTACCCACAATTCCCTTCCGTCAGAATAAAAGTTTCCGCACCACCCTTCCGTCAAAAGGAAAGTTCCCACACCGCCCTTCCCTTAAAAGAAAAGTTCCCACGTCTCCCTTACATCAAAAGAAATGTTCCCATGTGACCCTTCCATCAAAAGAAAAGTACCCACGCCACCCTTCCATCAAAAGAAAAGTTCCTATGCTACCATTCCCTCAAAAAAAAAGTTTATATGACACCGTTCCGTCAAAAGAAAAATACCCACGCCGCCCTTCCGTCAAAAAAGGTTGCCATGCCGTACTTCTGTCGAAGAAAAAGTTCTCATGCCACCCTTCCATCAAATGAAAGGTTCCCACGCCGCCCTACCATAAAAGAAAGGTTCCCAGGCCCACCTCCTCACCACAATTTTACTATTAAAAATATAAATGCCTACTTCTCAGCAGTAACAATGACCTCTCAGATGAAACTCACTAAACTACATGATGTTAGATCAAAGGTTTTCAACTCTAAGATGCTGTGAAGGAGACACAGCACTTCCGACGGTGTGGTGCAAGTCCACACGTGTGGTGAAGCGACCTGTCCTGCGCCCCTGCCTCTATGATATGTCTACAGTGGTGCGCCCTCAACTTTGGAAATCTATACTTAAGACTATTGTACCATTTACGTAGTATATAGAATTTGTGTTTATCTTTTACAATTTTGTTAAGTATAAAATTTTATTATATTATTATGAAATAACGGTTCGTCGTGGGCTCTAGTGAACGAATCTTTATAATGTACAGATAAATAAATAAATAAAATAATAAGTAAATAATACTTAAGCCCTAATTCCTCCCTGGGAATTTCATGCCATCCATTAATTTCTCAATATTTTCGAATATCCACCAGTTTCTACTTCACACGGAAACAGCAAATAGTGACAGATGTGAAGAGCAGATTAAAGGTCTCAGAAAATTCCAGCCGGACCTAAGATTGCAACCGTGGACGTTTTGAACCCAGTCAGACACGGCAGCAATTTTTACTGCACGATATGAATAATTTGGACTCGTGAAATTCTTTATTGTGGTAGGAAACTGCACGCGACTTTTCGATTTCGTTTCGTACATTCGATTTCATACATAAACTTCCACTTGCGTGAGACTGAAGACCAGTTGCAAGCTGCCGAGACAATGGCAGCCCAGAAATCGTTTCTCTAACTGCTGTGAATCACGCGAAATATGCACCGCCTGTTCAGCCGTGTAAACTGCATCACAGCGGACGATGCGAACTGGACTACAGTAGCAACCTTGCGCACGATAAATTGTAATTTCCTACTTCTTCAGAAAATAACTACTGGCAACGGATCCAAAACGTTATCTTTATTGCGTGACTGTCTTCCTGTTACGGTCCTCGTAACATGTAAAACAAGAGTCATCAAACTCTCAAGATATCGCTATCCTACTTTCCGCAGCAAATTGTCTAAAAATGAATATGCTTGACTTAAGTTCCATACGCTTTGATATGCATCTGTAATGTTGTTTGCCCACACGTCTTACTTCCATACAGGGAGAAACTTTAGAAAACTCTATGACAACATCATCATCACCATTAGTGTTGTATATCCTAATGCAGGTTAACACATGGCTGCTCTCCATGTTCTTCTGCCGTTCTCTACAAGTCAATCTCGTTGCCGTTTCCTTTGATGTTTTCTGTGACCTTGTACCTCCTTGTTCCTCCCACTCTACAACTCCTTTCAAAGCGTCTGTTAACAAGAACTCCCCTTTCCAGTTCTTATTCCTTTCTGTTATGACTTGCAGTAATTTGCTCCTCTCTCCAACCCTTTCCAACAGTTCTACATTATTCACTTTTTCCATCAAACTTATCCTGTCCATTCTTCTCCACATCCCCATCTCATTGGTTTCCCATCTTTTAGCCTCAGTGCCCACATCTTTGCATCATAAAGTGCCACACCCTATGCAAAACATTTGCCAAATATTTTCTTCAGTGCTTTATATACTTTCCCAGTTATTCCAGGCCATTTATTGCCTCTTCTTATTAAACGCTTCCTACGCTACACAAATACGAGTTTTCACCTCTTGGTGGTTTCTCAATTCCTTATTGATTGTGCAGTACTTCTAAGTTAATTCAGGGGTCCCCAAACTTTTTATCCTGTCGACCCCATCATAGTATATTAGACTCCTTATCGACCCCCAGATTAAGTATTTTTTTTAAAAAAAAAACATTAAATCATTTTTGACATTTATAATACAAAGCACTAAGGAGACCTGCATAACAACACAACGAAAAATTTACAGTTTCCATATGTTACAAAATCCAACCAATAACATTAACAGGAAAAGGAGACATTTTCAACTGTTATTGTAATCTAAAAAAATAATAAGAAAATTATGGGTAGGTGGAATAAATTTCGAATAAAGGTCTGCCAAATAGAAAAGTCGCTTCTTGCACTGTCATATAGCGATGGATCCACCTTCCCAACAAACACTTCAGACGAGCGTCTGCAAACCTCTCGACAACCACCTTACCTTAGTGTGTAAAAGTAATTGGTTGAAAGTTTCATCATTTACTTCACATAACTTCGCAAACAGACGGTAATTGAGAGGGTGAACTTTAATTTTATATATAAACCAGATTTTTATAGGAACATTCCTATTTTTCCCTAGATAGTTTAATTAATTCTCTTTAATATTAAGCGACCGCCTTTCGACCCCCATGTATTTATCGAACCCTGGAAAATTGCTATCGACCACTTTGGGGACCCCTGAGTTAATTGAAGCTTCTTAAGCAGCCTTCGTTAATCATTCGATACTCCTCACAGTCTTCATTTAGAGTTTCAGCATTTTGTTTACAGTTTATTAGCTTTCATTCTAAGATAATAAAGTCGGGAAAAGAGTTTAACGTTGCAGCTGAAAATTTATGCTTTATATCCATAATACAGTTGTAGCTTTCAATAGGGAAAGTACCTAAAAAAATATCACAAGTAGTGAATGGAAGTTTTCTTCCGTTTGAGGAGCAGGGGGGGGGAGGGAGATAGAAATTCCGGTTCGTAATGGTTACGAATGAAAACATCGAGTATAACCGCTAATTTCGTCGTAATTTCAATCGAAAATTTTCAAGATCTATCCCATTTAGGACATAAAACATTGCTGTCAAGTATTTGTGGTGAAGCTATGTGGTGTCGGGCATGAAAATAAAAAGATTTCCTCACATTTAAGGCATATAGAAAACTAGTATACATTTAGAAAGGTATGTTTTCAGCAATCTGATGATATCCATAATCACCGTATGAGCGAGTTAAAAGTGTTGGGAACGGAAGAAAGTGACTTAAGGTTTAAGAACAGCTGCTGCAGCAACAAGCATAACTCGCTAGTGTAGAGTAGGACTGTTGAGAATATATCGATATATCGATATTATATTTTGAAAATATCGATAGTTATAAGTGATATTTTTTAGGACGATATATCGATACCGAAATCTGGCTATCGGCTTCGATATTTTTTTAAATAACTTATAATTTTTCGTTTGCTTTGAATGACACTATGTGCCTCAAATTTCTGTTACACATAGAGATCAGCAAGCTTAAGTAAATCTTACTAAGTTTCTATAATTAATTTGTATGTTATAGGTACCAAGTCTACTCAGATGATGACAACAGTGTGGGCAAGGCATCGCTCACCCAGTACGAATAGAACGCGAGCCCATTGTTTGAAATGAGCGTGCGCACTGTCCAGGGTTGTCCAACTTGAAACTAGTGTGTTAGCAGGAATAGTGGGAAGTGTAGATAACAAATAGTTGTTAATTCGCGAGCTATAAATATAAGACAATTCAAAATAAGTATCAACATACAATTCTAAATAAAATACCACAAAAAATATCTTATGAAAAAAAGTTATGTAATTTGCCCATAATGCATGCTATGATAGCTTAACTTTATCCAAATAAATGCCTAAACAGTATTGCTTGATTATAAATTTTAAATATACACAAAAAAGATTTGCCTCGAACGTCTTTCAATTTTTATAAATTTTATGAAAATTATAACACGCATAATGGTCAAAAAAAAAAAAAAAATCAGCAATCATCACCAGCAAGAGAAACCATTCGAAAGTGAAAGCTTGGTTAAGAACAACATATGTTTATCAGTAGACAGCCTTACATTCACAAGATTTGTTTTTATGATATTGCATTTATAAAAGTATCGATATATCGATACTTTTCTCCGATATATCGACATACGATATTGATATTTTTTTAAATATCGATATATCGAAAATCCGATATTTTTCAAAATATCAACAGCCCTAGTGTAGAGACGCTGCCGTCACGTTACAAGTATCGTCGATTCGACTGCGACCTGGTTGGTTTTAATGAAACTTTGCGTGTTATGCAGATCGGTAACACCTATGATGTGATGATAATATTGGAGAAAACGGAAAAGCATGCAGCAAGCGAAAAGAAGTGTTCACTTACAACCATTTCTTCGATCTCGGCGAATATAGCCATCACCAGTGTTGTTTCTGCTGTCCTGTGGATGGCTAAGATTAACAATGTAACATAAAGCCAGGATTTATTAATTACTAGCGTAAGCCCGTGATCCTTTTTTTTGCGTATCACCAGGGGTCTAGAACAGCTGTAGTTTTAGGGGTCAAAGATTATGTACGATTTGACTAAATACGAACTTGTCCTATGTTTCACCCTTAGGGCGAATAAAATCTCTTGGGCTTGAAGAACTCAGAAGTATTAACAGACATATTAATCACGGACAGGGACGATCGCGCTATCGTAAAATAGTTTCAATGGTCGTAGACTTCAACTTGCTGAAATACGAACTTGTGTTTGACCCTAAAAGTTCGTTTTGTAAAATTTGAAGAATATCTGTTTTCTTCGAAAGAATGACGTTGTTCTATTATTGAGACTGGATAAACATTAATAATATAATAGTTGGTCATAGTAACTGTAATGGCCAGAGAACTTAATACACATTATTAAATCGTTGAAGCTAGAGACATGATCTGCAAAATACTCAATTCGGTAACATATTTGGTCTGATGTCCTGTTTAAATAACCTAGTAACTCACGTACAGCGAACATGAACAAAGGCTACTAACCAAAGTCAGTAAAATACGTAAAGAAGTAAATAAACCGTAATGTATTAACTATGATCTCGAAGCTACATTAGAGAAATATTTAATTAAATTAATATTTAGTGTATGCTGGCGTGGAAATTGGCATTCGTAGTCACAACAGAGATTATGAGTAATTTATGTTTCTTTAATTAGCGACATATTACTAAAAAGCAGCTCGACGTTTTTTCAGCCGTAAATGTTATCTATTTCTTTAATTATGAAATGCTACGAAAAGCAATCTTAATCATTGTATTGTGAGAGTTAATTTGGCAGAGGTTGCTTAGCTAGTAAGTTGTGGACATTACCTCGAATTTCCTTCTACGACATGTCTGGTTGTTGTTGCTCTCTGTTTGTGAGTGAAGGCTGGCTCGTGACGTCACCGTTCTCCAGCCAATCGCTATCGAGGTGACTGGACGACCTAACGTAATTATATAGTAGATATTACAAAAAACTACGCAGGACTGCTGAGGGGTCTCAAGAATTAATTTCAGCTTAGTTAATCTACAGGGACGTAGCCACGCCATTTACTGCCAGTTAATCACAGGCAGAGTATTTTGAAGTGTGTTGTCTTTCGACATTTACTTCAACATAATCTAGAAGGAGCAACACTTTGCTTTTGGTATGGCTTATCGTTGGCGTTCTTAGTTTAGAATAGCGAGTGGTCTTTTATGACGGTCAATACCTGTAACGTATTGCCCGAGCGAGTTGACTTCCGGGTTCCTGGTCTTCTGGGCGCGCTCGTTGAACGTCGCAGACAGCTGTCTGAAGCGATCCGTCAGCAGCGGGATGTTAGTAGTCTCGTGCAGAACTGCAGTCGGGAATCTGCTCGGTAAGTGGAGGGCCCGTTTTAGTGCCCTGTTCTGTATCACCTGAAGGCGCCGAAGGTGCGAAGCAGCCGCATAGCCCCATACGGGACAAGCGTATTCCATAATTGGTCTTACCAGGGTGATATAGATGTTTACTCCCGTGGCGGGCTTCAAAAGGCTATTCCTGTTAAGTACAGGGTATAGAGCGTGTAATCTAGCACTTGCCTTTCTCCTGATATCTTGAATATGGGATCGCCAAGTCAGTCGCCGGTCAAGAGTGACTCCTAGGTACTTGACTTCGTTTTCCCACGGGATCGTCTCGTTGTGAAGTCGAAGGGGTGGAAGGTTTTGAGTGCGTCTCTTACTGATTATGATGGCTTGAGTTTTTGTGGCGTTGATGGTTATCCTCCACCGTTTCGCCCAGTCATCAGTTGATCGAAGGACTTCTTGCAGACGCCTAGTTGCTAGGGCACAGCTTCTGCTTGCCGTACAGTATGCCGTGTCATCGGCATAGGTGGCAGTAAGAACTCTGGGAGCGGTAGGCACGTCAGCGGTGAAAAGTGCATAGAGCACTGGTCCCAGTACAGAGCCCTGCGGTACCCCAGCAAGGATTCGCCTCACAGTTGAAGTGGCCTCGCCTACACGAACGCAAAAGGTGCGGCCAGTGAGATATGACATAAGGAGCTTTACTAGTCTGCCTGAGAAGCCTTGTTCGTATAATTTGAGTAGCAGACCTGTATGCCACACAGAGTCGAATGCTCTGGCGATATCCAGAAGTACCAGGCCACAGTATTGTTTTTCGTTGAATGCCCTAGTCGCTGCTTCAACCACCCTCATGAGCTGTTGCGTGGTGGAGTGATTGCGGCGAAAGCCGAGCTGGTGATGGGGAATAATCTCGTTCCGCTCGATGTAATGATTTAGCCTCTTGAGCAATAATCGCTCAAAGACTTTGCTTATAGACGGCAAGAGGCTTATTGGCCGGTAACTTTGAGGTAGGTGCGGGTCCTTCCCGCTTTTGTGTATTGCCACAACTTCAGCATGTTTCCAGCACTGGGGAAATTGCTGAGTGCGAAGAATGTTGTTAAATATTCCTGCCAAGTAAGTTGACGCTTGCGGTGGTAGATTCTTGAGACAGCTATTGAAGACACGATCATGACCAGGTGCTTTATCTGGGTTAAGTGTGGCTAGGCAGCTCGCTACCTCTTCCGGAGTGATGGTGTCAATTTCTTCCTCATCGTCCCCTTCCTCAGCCTGCAGATAGGTGTTTAGGCAGCGATGTACCTCTTCTACTTGCAACTGGTCTTCCACTTCCGATGGCCGAAAGTTCCTCTCGAAGGAATCTGCTAGGGCGTTTGCCTTGTCGGTTGGTCGATAGACTGGGCCCCGCTCGCCGTGTAGGGGCGGGAGTCGAGATCGCTGCCTAGTGAATTTCTTTGTCTGTGCCCACAGCGTCCCATCACCTGGGTTCAGTATCGAAACACGTGCCTCCCATTCTCTGCTCCGGTGCTCTGCCAGCGACACCTTCAATTCTCTCTGGACTCGGTTTAGCAGTCTTCGCGTGTCGGCGTTCCTGGTCAACTTCCACTCCTTAGATATTCGGTTTTTGTGCCGAATAGCCGCTAGGAGGTGGGGCGGGAGCTGCCGTGAAGTGTTCTTGGTGAGGCACCTCTTCGGAGTCGTCGCTGCTGATGCCTCCTTGACAGTGTGCTCGAAGAAGGACAGAGCATAGTCTATATCTTCAGCCGGGCGTTCCGGTAGTGCTGCTGAGACTATCTGACGGTATCTGCCCCAATCGGTTTTCTTGAATTCCGGCTTTTGTTGTGCATTTAGGATTAGGTCGGACTCTAGCTCCACGATGACTGGGCAATGGTCAGAGGACAGCCTGTTAAGCGTGGATGCCGCGACGAATCCGGCGATCGCTTTAGTGACTGCCACGTCGAGAACATCCGGACGTCCGTGGTGAGCTGGGTAGTAGGTGGGTTCTTCGGGTCCCCACACACACATATTGTGTCTGTTGGCGACTCTCCGTAGTATATTACCTGAAGGGTTGTTAACTCTGCTGTTCCAGTCTGTGTGTTTGGCGTTGAGATCACCTCCGATGAACAGCTTGCCTCTGATGTTTGCCAAGGTATTAAAATCAGCCTCTGCTGTTTCCCTTCTAGGAGGCCGATAGGCAGAAACTACGGTCAGTGGGCCTCTTGTCGTGGCCACTTCAATGCCGATAGCTTCAATGTACTGCAGGGGCGGAATGTAGATCTCATGATGTGGAATGCTTCTCTTGACATAGATAGCCACGCCACCTTTTGCAGTTGGACGATCATATCTATAACAGCAGTAGTTCGCTACTGAGGCTTTCAGTCCCGGTTTTAGGTGGGTTTCGGTGACAAGACATAGATCAACGTCTTGTTCCCTAATGAACTGCCGGAATTCCACGGTCTGTCCATGAATGCCATTGGCATTCCATATGCAGAAAGAGAGGCTATTGAATTGGGGTCGTCTATCCATAATGAAGATTACAACTGCATTTGGGAGTAGTTAGAGCTGTCTTCACTGCAGCGCAGATGTCCGTGGTCATCTGGTCTAGCCGCTTGGTTAGACTGACCAACATATTTAGAACAGTCTCCAATATTTTACTCAGTCCTTCAGATTCTGCCGGAACTGGAGCAGCTGAGGGTGGCCAATGTCGTGGTTGGTTGTTTAACAGATCTTCTGTGCAGGAGCTCTGCGGGTTTTTATGTTCTTGTTGGTCGACCAGATTGGAGTCAGAAGTTGCAGCAGTGGTCGACTGTGGACCCGCAACTTCCGAAAAGAGGCGACCGTCAGTCTCACTCGATTTTCTGTGTTTTTGGTACTTTGGATGCTCCTAGTCATCCTAGTGGGCTTCGTCTGTTCTTTGCCAGTCGGCGGAGAGGAAGTATTTGTTGGTTGATGCTGGATAGCGGAGACGCTCTGTAAATTTTCTACCGGTGGCTGTAGATCCTTCTTGCAATGTTGTTTGGCGGTATCACTATTGGCTGGTAGGCCTCTCTGGCGATCTCGTGCCTTCTTGTACACTGGACAGCCTCTATAGGACGCAACATGGCCGCCCCCACAGTTCAAGCACTTAGCTGCGTCGTGTCCTTTTCTCAACGAGCACTGTTTTGTTTCATGTGGGCCGGCACACTTTACACAAGCGGGAGGCATTTTACAGTGCTTGGCCACATGACCAAAACGTTGACAATTAAAACACTGAGTGGGTCCAGCTGTAGCTCTCAGTTTTTCCGTTTGAATCTTTAGGTGGCAGATGCTCTCCACCTTAAAGATGGGCCTATTCTCAGGGATGTCAGGAAGAACGACAAGAAAGAGAGGCATGACCTCATTGCTTCCTGGGCGGCGCAGCTGAACCACTGTCTGGACATTGAAGCCCATAGCTTTTAGCTCGAGTTTGATGTCGTCGGTGGCCATAGTCCGGGGAATCCCACGGAGTACCACCTTCAGAAGTGGCACTGCTCCAATCGGAAAGGTATAGTAAGGAATGTTGCTAGCTTGCAACATCTCAGTGGCTGCTGTGAAATCTTCAACGGTTGTAAATGTGAATTTTATTTTGTCCCCTCCAGCCGATTTGGCTGAGAAAGGGTTTTTCACGACGTCACCCACTTTGTCGTGCAGAGTTTTATAATTCTCTTCAAACTGCACAACAATTGGCGGGATATGCGCACTTCTGGTAATCTCTGATGAATCTTCCTGAATTGGTTCGAAAGGATTGGTTGTTTCCATCCTTTCCGGGTCAAGCGTTGGTGGTAGCCTCGCTGTACGGCGAGGGAAGACAAAGCCCTTGTCACCTGGTTCCACACTTTTCTTGTAAGTGTGGTTATCCTCATTGCTCTTGGGACCCTGGGAACGACGCCCTCTTACTCCATTCCGCCCGGAGACCGAAGCTGTAGTATTGTCGGTGGCTGCCATGGTCTTCTTATTTTGTGCCTTAGCTTTCTTTGGTTTCTTGGCTGTACCTAGTTTCGACACTGCTAGACTGACTCCACTAGATTTGCTCACCTCATTGTTTCTGTAGTTGACGGCACGTGGCTGTTTATTGTATGTCCTCTCTGGTGGAGTAGTGGGACGCTTTCTTGGTGTTAATTCTTTACTCACCGAGTACACATCACCGTGTATACGCTGAATGTTAAACACAGCGGCTGGTGTAGCGTCTTCATCCATTGCCATATCCTTATCCGTTGTCGCACTTGTCACAACGACCGCCGGCGTTGAGACGCTCGACGCGCGCGGCGCGGAAGTACAAGGCAGCCTTTCCTCGTCACCCATCTGTGCGGCTCCTCTGGTCACGTAATGATGGGTGGCCGAGCTTAGTTCTATCGAGTTATTCAACTTCGACACGACACGTAATTTCTCGTCACTTTCGAAAACAATAACTATCTATAACAATCACACGTCCAGTCAAAATGCACACACGTAATAATCACCAATTGTCACATACGATAATAATTCTAACATACTTCTAATTACTACTGGATACTCTCTCAATCACTACTATCAATCACATTACGAATACTACAATTTACAGGGACGTAATAGGGAAGGTGTTACTTATAATAGACCATTTATCTACTGCCTGCGAGAGAAACGAAAAAAATATTCTGTTTTGGCCTCGAACTATCTAAGCGTATCCTAATAAAACTTTTCCTCTGTTTATTTGCGATATTCCATTTATGACACCCTCATCACATAGACCTAGATCAAGCGCCACATTAGCATGCGCTCAGACCATTGCCGGAGACCGCCTCAATACGTTAATCAAGGTGGTCGGAAGGCACGTGGCTACGGCACTTGAAAGCGCTCCACGATTACCTTCCCAGACCATCTCTGCAATTTGAGAGTGTTTAAAGGCAGAGCTTCATCTCACCGGGCAACAGTATTTCAGACTAGACGTCAGCGAATCTCTCTGCGGCTTGAATTTTTTAGAGGCAACAACTCTTTTTAACTAACTTCCGAAAGGATCAGTTTTCTGTGCGCATTGTCATATTTCTGTATACGTCACATACGAAAGTTTTGTTTTTCTCTCACGTGATTGAAAAGCGCATTGTTTTTTCTGTCACTGATTCCAGTTTCATGTTTTTACGTACTAAGTTATTTTAGAAACAAACATTTCTGCCAAAAATCATTTTGTTATATTTTATTAAGAACTAGTGTAAGCCCGTGGCTGTTTTTTGCGTATTGTCACGGGTCTAGAATAGTTCCCGTTTTTACGATGAAAGATTATGACAGGTTGATCTGATCTGGCCAATTATAAGCTTGACCTGTGTTTCAGGATGAATAAAATCTCTTGAGCTTGAAGAACTCAGAAGCATTAATAGAGGTAGGTGTTAAACACGGACAGAAACTATCGCGCTATCGTGTAACTGTTTCAAAGGTCATACAGTCGAACTTGCTTAAATACAAACTTCTATTTGACCCTTGAAGTTCGCTCTGCAAAATTAAAAAAAAAATCCTGTATGCTTTCGAAAGAATCACGTTGTTTGTTATTGAGACTGGGCAAACACTCAAAATGTAAACGTTGGTCATAGTACCTCTGACGGCCAGAGAACTTAATACACATTGCATATTATGAAACAGTTGAGTAACTCCGCAGAAATAAGTTGCCAGAATAGTCTATTAAGTGACACATTTGGTCTGATGTCCACTGAAAATAACCTAATAACCCACATACAGCGAACATGAATAAAGACCAATAACGAAAGTGGTCAGTAAAATGCTTAAAAAGCAAATAAACCGTAATGCATAAATTTTGGTCAAGCACATTAGTGAAAGTTGTAATTAAACTGAAATTTATCCTAAGCCGAAATGACAATTGGCATTCGTGGTTACAGCAGAGACTATGAGTAATTTCCTTTTTTTTAAGTTTTTTAAGTTGCTTTAATTAGTAACATGTTACTAAAAAGCAGATCCACATTTTTTCAGCAGAAAAATTTATTTAAAAAAATGTATAACTATGAAACGCTATGAAAAGCAAACTTAATGAATGTATTATGCCAATTAATTCGGTAGCAGTTGTTTGGTTATTAAATTGTAGACATAACAACAAATTATTTCTAATGGCATCTCTGGTCACTGTTTTGTGAGCGAAGGCTGACACGTGACACCGTTCTCCAGCCAATAGCTATCGAGGTGAGTGGGTGCCCTAACGAGATTATATAGTAGATGAGAAAGCATTTTGATGCTATGCGAATAATGTAGAGATGAAAAATTTACAACTAAACGTTGCGGCATACTTCACACGTGGCAAAAGTGTAAAAAAGCGTGAAAACTTCAACGTTTCTTGAACGCAATATAGGTGCCTTCGTTTTACTTGCAACGTGCGATTTACTACGTTGTTGTTTCATTCAATAAACAATAATAGCTACACACAAAAACTAATCTTTTTAAAGAAATGAAGAAGAAAGCTACTATTTTTAGACTACCGCTGTCACAGGATCACGAATGCTAAGCATTAGAAACATTTTTTTACTATCATTATTTTTTAGTTATGAGCTAAGCTCCGTATAGAATATCAATTATGTCCAATACATCTTTTTTTTGGCGAGGAAATAAAAACTATTCTAACAAAAGAATACCATTTCGATGAAACGAGATCTGTGCTATTCGATGCAGGGGACTCTGAGAAGGAAAGAACTGGGTACATAGAATTCCTTTGAACGTACCGCAGAGTTAAACAGCTATGGATCGGCATCATTGAACGCTGTGTGTTTTAGTAACAATCAGGCAAGTGAGTTACAAATCCATAAAATGTTATAAATCTAATTACGCGGGTGGTTTGGTGGTTCAATTGTTAAGGCGTCCAACTGGAGATAGAAAGGTCCCCGGTTCGAACACCTGTCTCGGTGGGGATTTTCATAGGCCCTTCATCCGTCCTTCAGCTTTTGTACAGCTTGCTGTGTAATATGAAGTTCGCCAGAACGCTTCGGTTGTTCGCCTTCTACGTAAAGCTGCAGGTCCCTTATACCCGTAGGATTACCGGGTTAGGTAGCCACGGCTCGGCGAATAAAAAGTTCTGTCAGTAGGCGGACGAATAATCCTTCTTGATCTGTCTGCAAACAATGCCATATGATAATTTAAAATAAAAATAAAAAATGCAACTCTGCCACGATCTCGAATACCTCATGTTGAGTCGCATTAATCATTAAAATATGGACCATTTTGTTTCCTTTCTTACATTGCTGAGCGCGAATGGCCTTGAAGTTGCGCTACTTATTCGTCGTAATAAAAACTAACGCAGACAAATTGTTCGTAACTCAGAAGTTGGGAACACTGCTGCGCGCGCTGGTATCGCGTGTCGCCTAATTAGTATACAGCCAGCGCAGGGGCAGAAGGCAGTAGACCGCTACTTTCTACTGTAGTATGGTGGATCTACCTCCCAGTGCCAAATTCTCCCGTTTTCTTAATGAATCGTCAAAAATTTTGTGTTGAGAACGATGTGTATACGAATTTTTGACGTGTCAGTAAACCAGTAGCAGTCTGTCAATAATCTAACGTGAGATCACGATAGCTCCGCAGGAAAATCACAACTCGTGCATTTGGATACTGGGCCAAACCATGTTCTATGTTTTACAGAGCAAGACGAAGAATTGAGAAGATTACTTGTCCACAATGAAAATTAAGATCTGGACGATGAAAAGATCAACAAAATACTTTTTTAAAATCTGCTTAGCTCTAACAGCGAGGTCTTTAGAGACGGGAAAGGATGGGGGGCAAGGAATGGGAAGGAATTCAGCCATGGCATTTTGAAGGAAGCATACCGAATGCGAAGTCAGAACGCTAGCCGTTACACCGCCACGCTCGGTAGCAAAATACAAAGAAAAGTTCGGAGTCTTTTTGGAAAATACTATCAGCTCACAAATTGCACGATGATAAACTATATAAATCTAATTTACATATTTGTGCATACACATCAAGGTTAAGGATGAGAGCTCAGTATCTTTGACTTATGGTAGTCATATTACTAATGAATTGTAAGTAATTTTATGTAATATAAATGTAACACTTTATTGTGAAAACATATATATTCTTAAAAAAATAACGCGTGTCTATATGGATATAGATCACGTATAGTCTTCTTACACTTAGCATTACACATATACTTTGATATATAAAGATGTATCAGACCAAACAAGCGGCTTTTGTCACTTTATCTGAGACAATGCGTACAATGTAAGGGATTCAAAATCTAATTAATTTCATCCGACCTGACCGAGTGATTCATATTCCAAGAATCACCGAATTATCAAACTTCTCAAAGCAGATAATCCCAGTACCAATCTGCAGATACCCTGATAGTGTCTCAGCTACCACGGCAACAAATATGTTAACGAACACATGTCACAAATTAATTCATCTTGCTCAGAAGAAACGTGGTACTTATGTCGTGTGAGATTAGCTTTCCGGAGTCTGTTTATCGCCACTAAATAAAACATTCCTGGAACGGTTCCCCTTCTTGCCGTCAGTGGACTACGAAAAATTACCTGTAATAGTAAACTATTTATTGCTGAACGAAGAATCTGTTGACAGTAAGTCAGAATGTAAGGAAGCAAGCAGCAATCAAAAAGTTTACAATGAATAGTGAAGGATTCAGAGACCACTGTAGGTTGTAACAAATATGTGCTAAAACAAACAATGACAGGAGGAAAAAGAAAAATTGCCAGCTTCGCCCAGTAATGTACCTTCCAACCCCAGTGAAGCCAGGAATTTTTAAGAGTTGGGCTTGATCATTTGAGCCATGCCAGGAAGTTCCATGGCTCGAATTCCCCGTTAATCTGTAGGTCCGGACATCACAGAGGCGGAATGCGCGAAAAATAGAAACTCTGTCACCAGGTCGCAAGACCGCACGAATTTACTTCAGTTGATGGATCATTCATTCTGTTGAGGAACTTTTCGAATATATAACGTGAAGTACATGGATTGAGAATCATTACTGGAGATCCAGCTGTCTACAGCACAGTATTATAAAAACACTTTTAAAAATTTCAGAAAAAAGACATAGCCACATACTTTAGATATGTCCTGTTCACTGTCCCGGATATTGTAGTAAAATATTTGGGCCAGAAAATAAACAGTTGTTATTTGACAATATACTCGACATGCCGGTAGAAATGTCAGGTAATGAAAAAACTGCCTGTAGTTATGACAGAGTCGACAAATCTTTTTAAACAGCAGTTTCACATCTTGGTGGTAATGAGAGCTATTAGGGTCAATGTTTGATTACATACTAGCCAAACAGACTTTTGCTTCTGGCTTCACGCATCGTCGACGTCGAAGTCATTACAAGTGGGTAAGGACTGGGGGCAAGGAACGGGAAGGAAATCGGCCATGGTATTTTGAAGGAACCGTCACAGTATTCGCCTGGAGTGTTTTGGGTAAACTTGGGAAAATCAAAATTTGGCGTTAACACCACACAGGACTCGAGGAGGTAGGATGGGTCCGGTTCAAACTTTCGACCTGCCGTTTATTATTACGTGCATAGATCCGATTCCACGTTAATCTTTAGGTTTCACAAGACTGGCAGTCCTATCTCTGACACAATACCTTAGTATGCCTCCTTCGGGAGGATCCAACCAACCTTCGGCTTGGGGACCTCATTACGATTTTAAGGATTTTTTTCCGTAAAAAATGAGATAAATAACATGCCAGTTACGAAATACATCGTGATAAATTACGCAAACAGATTAGCACTTATTTCAAAGAACACAGTTAATACTGTTAGCCCACAGTACGCTCTTCTTCACTATAGCGGTAAGACACACGGACTATGAACGTGGCATTAATTTCACTGATACCAGCATGTAAGCTCTTATTTTCCAGTAGCATGCCAATGTCAGATGAATACAATAAGACAGCGTTTCTCAAGAACTCTAGTACCAGTAAAATGTTGAAAATAAACGTGGTGACTACTAACTTAGATGGGCCTAATTTTTTACCTATGTATATTTTGTTTACCATCCTTATCAACTGTTATCGGCTCGCACCGGCGTCCTACACCTATACTAATGTCATCATGAAACGGTCACTAACTTAAACCTCAAATGACTACCGCCCTCTTTTATGCTGAATGTAAACGTATTTACTGAATATACTGTTATAGTATGAGCCGTGCGCGGCTTTCTGTCGCTAGGCGGCTGTTTCATATCGCTAACTTCTCCGCTAGGGCGCGCGGCGGCCAGGTTCCGGCCATCTGGTGGCGATTGTCATCTTTCGCCGGCCGATAGAGAGCGCTGTGAATGTGAGTGCCCTCTATCGGGCTGTAGAGAGGATTTAAGGGGCGACCCGGCTCAGGAAAGAGGTCAGTCTCTGCGGTCAGTCTCGGCTAGGAAGTGAACAGTCTGAGGAGGAAGTGGCGGTGTCGGAAGCGGCAGTTGAAGAAGCGACGTGCTCCATGCACGGGCAGCAGTAGGCGGAGCAACGTGATACTTGGCCGTCGACGAGGGGTTATTGACGGTGCCTGGTGTGACAAGCAGTTCTGAGTGGCCGTAAACTGTGTCGTCGCCTCACATGCCCAGACTATATGGCAGTTTGGGGTGTCCTCGTAAAGTGTGGGCTTTGGCAACCTGTGCCTTCATGTTCCACGAGTGGATAGACTGTTAGAGAGTTCGTGGTATTCAGACAATTCAACTTCGTTGTATTTTCTGCTTCCTCGGTGCAATTGGAGATTTTCTGTTTGGTGTTCGTGCTTGCGTGGGACAATCTATGTCACTAATGGCTGTTCTTTCACATGAGGGAAACAGTGTATGTATGTTTGTCTGTACCCTTGAGGGGTGCTGAAACATTAAAACAGACCAGTGTTGGTTGAGCTCAACTGATATAAGTGCCTTGAGAAGCTCGATCTTTGGAAATCCTGTTTAGGAACTTATAGCACCGGATATTCTACCATTATTAAATTGTTGTTTAGACATAAGTAAATTTAAGTTTGTAAATCCTTGGACTCTTGGGCCATCATGGATCATTAAGGCCAACTAGTATTGTGGTTATTTAATATAAGTATATCTTGGGGGAATTTTAAGTAACCGATTGGTAAGTAAGCTTATTACATGATATAGTGTGGAAATCTTATGTTTGAAGTTGTTGATATTGTTGTGTAAAGTTGTATTGTATTTGGTATTTATTGTAATAAACAAGACTGAGACAATTGTAACCATGCGCCCACATGCTTGCCAACCTAACTACCACCTCATAGTAATGACGCAGTCATACCCTAGAAATGCCAGAATTGTTGAAATATTGACTGATTTTGAAAGTCTGATTTACAGATATGTCTTATTTTCTCGTATAGCCGGATACAGTACTAGTAGACCTACTTTAGTCATTTTTTTTAAACCTTTATGTTATGATATCTTGAATTAAATTAAAAATAAATTTTTAATACTCTTCCTGCGCACCACAGGTTGAGAAAAACTGCAATAATACACAAAAAGTTAATAAGATTGAAAGATACTATAAGAACTTGTAGTCGTGGTGTTATTGTATTAATTGAACCTACATTTGCTGCTAAATTGTATCCAGTAATTATCTGTAATTTCACTGTCTTCCAAAATCCGTTTTAAAAATACCCCATTTCATGAAAACCAATAGACAATTCTAACGTGGCGTAGTTGATGTTAGGACGTTCACCCCAATGTCGTGTTCAGAAGCGAACCTGTCTCGTTACGTGTCACTGAGTGTTTGTTTTATTCCGCGGTTATCCGCTCGCGATTGAACGCTCCACTGAGGAATTCACGTAGTCGCCACGGTCGAACTGCCACAATTCCACGAACATGCACGCTTTACACTTGACAGAACCTTAACCACGCGAATAAAACCCTCCTCAACTCGTTATACAGTGTGCAATCTAAAAAGAATTAGCAACACAATGGCCGACATGCTGCATGCCACTTGAATGATGACGTAATAGAATTTTTTTGTTTATGGTTTTACGGCTTCTTGACAACGAGGTCATTAGAAGTGGGAAGGGACTGGGAGCAAGAAATTGGAAGGAATTTGGTCATGGATTTCTAAGGAACCATCCCACCATTTCCCTGGAGTGATTTTGGGAAACTGGAAAACCAAAATCTGGATGGCCGGATTCGAACCCAAGTCCTCTATAATGCGACGCAAGAATGCTACCGGTGTATTACTGCAGAAACATACAACATGCGGGGATGGTTCCTCACAATAGCCCATATCCCGTATAACCCTTCCAAACCATAACCCTTTTCGATAGGTGCAATGCAACCTCCGCCACACACTTTTAGTGAATCGCGGAGTAATAATAATAATAATAATATCATCCGCGACTCCAATAGCTTCCAACACCCTATTACAGAAATTTCTCTTTCTCCAATTTTTTTTTTTTTTTTTTTTGGTTCCTTAGCAACTTCAAATTCGTACTTGTCTCAGGATTTGCAAATCGCGGTAGTCATGGCATTTTAACCTCGATTCTATAGCGTCAATTATGTGTCATACACTTCCATTCCTGTGTCGGTCGCAGTATGTCGTCGTTGAAGGAGGAAGTTCTTCTAATCTAGATGTTACATCGGTGGTACCTCAAGGAAGTGTAATAGGACCACTTCTATTCTTAATTATTATAAACGATCTCGGAGACAAAGTGAAAAGTCTTTTTAGATTGTTTGCTGATGATGCAGTTATTTATATGGAAGTAAGGAATTTGGCCGATTGCTTAGAAATTCAGCGTGATCTGGACGTTATTTGGGCATGGTGCGGTGAGTGGCAACTTACGCTAAATTGTAAAAAGTGCAAGACAATAACTAACAAAAAGAACCCAATTGTTCAGAAATACGAGCTAAACAATTCAGTTATTGGTATGGTTGATTCTATAAAATATTTGGGCGTAACAGTAAAAAGGAACATGAAATGGGACTTACACATCAATTCGTTAGTAGATAGAGCTAATTCTAGGCTGCGATTCATAGGTTGAATCTTGAAAAATTGTAATGAACAAACAAAGAAGATAGCGTACAAATCTCTTGTGCGTCCACATTTCGACTATTGTTGTGCCATTTGGGATCCGTTTCGTAAGGGGTTGATCGAAAGTATAGAGAAAGGACAGAGAAGAGCCGCTCGATTCGTGACCGCTTGCTACAGTACTTATGAAAGCGTCACAGCAATTTTTTTTATCTGAGTGTTATTTTCTGACTAGCTAGACGTGACGTTGAAATTTGAGGAACTTCATAGAAATGAATGAAATAGTTTTGGAGAATATATCTGCACGGCAAAAATGGAGCTGGTGAACTTGCAGTGAGGGGATGTAAATATTGAAGGAAAGTTAATAAAATTGTAGTTTAAAAAACTAAAAACGCGCTTTCGTAGTAATGTGAACTAAAAGGTTAAAAACAATCTTTAAATATAAAGATTTTGTTTAACAGCGGTCGAAGTCCCACAATTAAGGATAAATTTATTTTTTGAATAAGCTTAAAGAATAAAGTCACTGATTACAAAATTAACTTTAATGTAAAAAAGAGTGGGGTGCCGTATCAGTTGTCTTATATTTTTTTGTCGCTGGCTGTTTGTAAAGATAGAGTCACTGTCAAAAGTTATGTAGAGAGCACCCAACGCTTTTTTTTACATTAAAGTTAATTTTGTAATCAGCGACGTTATTCTTTAAGCTTATTCAAAAAATTAATTTATCCTTAATTGTGAGACTTCTATCGCTGTTAAACAAAATCTTTGCATTTAAAGATTATTTTTAACCTTTTAGTTCACATTACTACGAAAGCGTGTTTTTAGTTTTTTTAAACTACAATTTTATTTTTAACTTTTTAGTTAAGAGTGTTTCAAAAATATGTTTCTTACTGTTGGATTTTCTTCGCCAATGTCTCTCTTTCTTTATGTTCTAGTTTCATTTTTATTTATTATTCCCACAAGTAACGTATAATTATATGGTTAACCCCAGCAGAGGTCCATTTGCAGGTTATATGTAATTGAAAACGAAGTTTTGAATACTCACTATTTAACATCACATTAAGCGACTGCAGACACTATCGTAGCAGCTTGTATCAAAGTATCATCAATTGCGCATGTGCAAAAGGTTGTTTTGTTGTTGCTGTCAAAGTAATGAGAATACCAGGTTACAGCTCTTAAATTATTGTGTTGTTAAACGTTCTTAATTTGTGTGCAAAATTTCGAAAAATTAAGACGCCTGAAAGTTAAATTAAATGGATATAGGGATATTGGCCGGGAAATCTCCGAAGGGACCTGCCGCCAAATGACGAAGGTTTCTCGAATTGACGCGCTTGTGCAAAATGTCGCGGCTGCATTTGCCTAACTTAGCAATCCCATCTGGTATGGGGTACCTGCAGTTAACGTCAAATCCGAACCTTGGGTTATCCTAATCTTTGCCACTTATAATATCTCTAAAAATTCCAACCGAAACCGGAATTCGAGCAGGGAACGTCTGTTCGCCAGTCACGCGCCTTAACCAACTCAGCCACCAGGAGGATGCGGAAGGTGGGTAAAAATGAGCCACATCTGTCATAAGACGGTTAAATCACTTCAGTGTTCTTGCTTCAAAGTAATGAGATTACCAAGACGTAGATAATAAATTATCGGATTATCATCGGTTCTTAATACGTGTATACAAATTTAGACATTTATGACTTCCTGAAGTGGGTGAAAATTAAACTGAAATTTGACATTACATTGAACCACTTTTAAGTTGTTACTGATAACATGGTGAGTGTGAAATTATTGAATTTTTATCGGTTCTTAATAAGTGTGCAAAATTTCAAACGATTCGGACGCCAGGAAGTGGGTGAGCACTGAAATTAAAGATTACATTACAGGCAACCATTTTTTATATTGTTACCGTCAAAGTAACGAGAATAGCAGGACGTTGCTAAGAGACTACTGTATTGTGAATGGTTCTTAAAACGTGTGCAAAATTTTTCTATTATTACTGTCAAAGTAATGAGAATATCAAGACATAGCTATAAAATTATTGTATTGTAATCAGTTATCAATACTTACGCAAAATTTCAAACAATTCGGATATATGGAATTGGGTTAAAAATTAAATTGCAAAATTCCACGACATTCAACCATTTTTTTGTTGTTACCGTCAAAGTAACGAGAATAGCAGAACATTGGTATGAAATTATTGTATTGTCACCTGTTCTTAATATGTGTGCGAAATTTCAAACAGTTCGGACATCTGTAAGTGGGTCAAATTCGAGTTGTAAAATTCCGTTACATTCATACATACAAGTCAAGGTAATATAAAGCGTGTAAAAATTGGCCCATCACTATCCAATAGTGAAGGGAGGCGAAAACCATCATTCTTGTGGCTGTTATGACTGATGGTGCCTTTATTAACTGAGCTGTTTTCATTAGCGAGGGCATAGCACGAAATTTTTTTTTTTTTTTTTTTTTTTTTTTTTTTTTTTTTTTTTTTTTTTTTTTTTTGTGTGTGTGTTTGTTGAATGTATATTCGAACTTTCTACTGCGGACATTTTAAAACCAAGAAGCGTATTTATCATTACTTAGGGCTGCGTGGGCAGCTTACGTCGAAAATACTTGATCGTAAGTAACTACCGTATAGTCTGGACCTGCTCGATGAAACCAGTATTCTATGCAACCTGTTTCCAGTCGTCTGTGTATCCACGCTTTCGTCCCCTGGCGCCCAGGCACACCCGCAATGCAGACTGGAGCCTCACGTACCGCGGGACAGTATACCAGCTGCGTGACTCCAAAATAACCGCAACGTGCGAGCATACGGAACGAAGTTTGTTTGCTGCGTTGTAAAACTTCTTTAACAGCTATTTCTCCGCATTAACATTCCGCAAGCCCAGCAGGTAGTTCTCCCCCACTTACAGGACTATAAGTCCTGTGAAGGCTGTAAGCACCGACTGCTTTAATGCTTCCTTAGATAGGAGAAATAATAGGTTGTGATAGGATAATTACAGCGTTTTGGAACACTAGAGGTGGGGTAACCAACATTCATTTTTCAACAACAGTGGAGTTTTAATACAAAGAATATTAATTTTTATGGTGAACGAACTGCTAGACAAGAGCTTAAACCTTGAAGACGCATGTTAAGCCCTCTCAGCTTTCTGTCAAGAGTAGCAATGTATTGTTGTATTCGTGTTCCTTGTTCCTCCAGGCTATAGTTACCTCAATGTCGATGAGCCATAATCGAAAACAACATCTCAGGTGCTAGTTACACTCGAGCATTGACGTTTTTGTATTCAATTGAATTCCCTTATTCCTTTTTAAATTTTATTAAAATTTAATTAATTCATTTTTACATTGTGTTTCAAATTATATAGATACAAATCAAATACAAAAAGTCAAATTTTCAAAAATTATGTTCCCATCATATATTCACTATTTGATTCAAGAGATTGATGGAAAAATAACCTGCTGAAGTATCAAATTTGTGGAAATTGTTCATTTAATAATTGGGCAGAAACGAAAAATACAGAAAAATTGATTACGTTGTGCCATAATCTTCTCAGGCTTATATTTCACAGTAAATTTTAAAGATTTTCCAGACCATTAGCTTCGGAAATAAAGGATTGAATTAGATTGTCCTTCAAAAATGCGAAGAAATAATGTAATGGAACGTGAAATCCGGAGACTGCACTACATTCTCCAGCTACCTAAAAAATGTGACTGACCTATTGAAATTTGAATTAATTGCCTCCTCCCAAATAATGTCCTCTTTACATTTCCCGCTCTCTTTTTACGGAAAAGTCGCACAAATTAAATTAAAAAATACCGAGATATGACAGCTGTCACATGCCTCCAGCTCTGTAAAATTAATTAAAACCTGTTGAAATGTATGTTAATCCTTTTATTATAATATTTCTTGAAATTTCCATTTCTCTCTGTTGTAGAACGTCGCACAAAACTTACAAAGAGATCATATACGTATGAGCTGTATTCAATAGACGCCCGCCATGTTATATTAATAAGACACAATCGATTGCTTCCGTTTTAAACAAATACATTTCCCAGGTAGTTACAAAAGAAATTTTCTAAATAATTTACCTCCTCCAGGCCATATTTCAGTCTAACCACAACCTCTATGACAAAACGAAATTTGATATGATCCCTGCACCGATAATATTTGTGTGATTTTCAAAAGCGCTGGTGGCATTTTTCAGTTGCGCAGCGTCTCATATTTCAGCATTTTACCGCAAAAAGAGAGTGCGGAACGTGATGACGAAATTATCAAAGCAGTTAATCTAAATTTAAAAAGGTCAGTACCATTTTCAGGTAGGTGGAGAAAGTCATGAAGTCCCTCAAAATCTTTACTTTTCCATGATCGCAGGCTGGATGATTTCATTTTATGTGCAAGCAGATATTCTAAAGAAAACATTTTTTATAAATATTCCTCATTAAAGCATGTATATTTTTCATCTCAATGGATTTTCCAAAATTTTACATTATAATTATGTTAAGCTAAGTACAAACCAAAGTACTGATCAGTTCTTTCTACACAAGGGTGTAGGAAGATTCTCTTTTTTAGGTAAGGGTGTCAGGGATTGGAATGAGTTACCAAGAGAAATGATGAATAATTTACCGAAAACTTTGAAAGAATTTAAAGATAAAATTTGTAGAGGGCAAATGTAGGTAGGTGCAGGATAGGGAGAAGATGGGTGTGTAGGGAAATTGCCACCGGAGCCTGTGCTCCATTGCAATTAAATTAAATTAAAATTAAAGTTAGAAAATGGGCGAATCCATAATCACCGAGCGTGGGGGTGAATGGTAACGCTCTGGCCTCGCGTTTGGAAGAACACGGGTTCGAATCCCCGTCCGGCCATCTAGATTTGGATTTTCCATGGTTTCCCCAAATCAGTCCACGCAAATGCCGGGATGGTTCCTTCAAAAGGTCATGACTGAATTAATTCCGATTCCTCGGCCCCAATCCATTCCCACCTCTAATGACCCCGCTGACGACGATGCGAAGAGCAATAAGCCAAGCATTGCCATTCAATTCATATGGATTTCGAATTTAGTTCAGAAGAATACGAAAAAATAAAAATAACAAGTATCACCGCGATAATAGACTGTCATGCATAAATGTGCGAAAACTTTTACCACTTTGTTGACAGCGCTAAAGACTACATCGCCGAAGTGTAGTGATTAAGCCTCCTTTCTGTAGTGCAATGTGACTGATTAGCCAGTGATTTGGCAGTAATCTGTCGTCAAAAGTCTCTAATAGGGATGCTCTCACCTGTGACAAGCACCAAGCGTGAGTTGTGCTGTTATGCTGCAGCTAACTGTAACGTGTTTTGAACTGCATAATTCGCGTAATAACGAAACTTGCCACCTACTGGTTTAATTATCCTCGTAACAACTAATGAGCCTAATTGCATTCTGCGGCGTAATCCAATGCCGCTACCACCACTCGTTTGCAATTAGCCCTGCACAAAATCTGATACTGCATATCGCGTGGAGTAGATGTGTGTCATAACTCTAATTCGACGATTACCGTTTTCAATCTGCATTTAAAAAAGTCAGAAAAATATATTTTAACAAATACGTTAAGGAACATGCATTTTGTCTTACAAATACATCCGGCAATATTTTCCGAAATATAGGAGGTATTAGGACTATTCAAGAAGTTTCGAATCTTTTGTAATGAAAAAGGCTCTTTCTTACCCGCTTCTATTCCGTTCACCTTGCTACGTCATGCCGTTTTATGGATTAATCCTCTTTCTTTTGCGCTCAAACGTTTTCAACTGAGTGAACAGCCAAAGCTCGCAAGAAATCATGTTTGTCGATGAGAGCATCTGTCCATTGAGGCTGATCCAGAGTATCATGAAGAAAGTCCCACACAACCGCGTGGAACCGGCAGTTTTCTGATAATCGGTTGCAAATTAATATCTTAATAGTGTCTCCACTATCTCACAGCACGATAGCCGATGACTGGCGATTCTTTCACAGGAGAAAAAATTACAATGCTCTGTATAGTTATTTCTCGTAAACACCTTCACCTCTCCCAAATATTAATATTTACTCGTACATTCACTATTTCTCACAGTGTCACAATGAATCTTTGCGTGCTCGTAAATGGATAAATAACACACATTAACTGAAAGTAGCCCTTCCCGTAGTTACGGCGCGGATTATTCCCAGCGCTGACATGGGATTAGCTGGTTCCAATCCTGCTGGTGGAAGGGCAGGAGCGGTGCAGGTGAACAATACATGATCACCAGATTGTGCGCCAAAGTACTGCGTTAAATCCCAAACTTCACCGCAATACGTATAAAGTGATGGTATACGTCATTGTTGATAGTCATTCGTACATCGGGTAGGGACGTTAATATTGGCTATCCGTGGTGTGTTTCGGACGATTAGGTCCCTCCCTTCTTTCACCCACAACACAAGCAACACTCTACACTACACACGGTATCATAATACTGTGGCACTGGGGAAGGCAACGGGAAACCATCCCAGTTCATCTTCCCGGACGTTCCATGAAGGGGTAAAAAAACCCATGGTACCGCCTACAAACAGATACAGGAAAGACGTTCATGGAAGAAGAAATTGAACTGAAAATAACTGACAACTTTTTCACGGCTATTCTTTAAAACTTATTCCATTTCCGACATACCACCTTTGCCAGTATTCAATTTAAATAAGGCCTATATCGAATAGCAGGTTACCTTTATTTAGTCTTCTGTTCCTGAATTACTGGATTCCAGTTTTGGGTTCCGCAACGGCTAAAGATAACTGTTACACTACGTCAGTTGATCCTCGCGGTAAATAGTAAATAAATTACCTTCTCCTTCGATTAAAGTACTGCATCGTATTTGAACTCAGTCGAATATTCTCTTACACAGGGATCAGATTCTAATTTATTTTGACAAAAATAATTTATTTTCACCACATCATCCTTCGCAAGTATAAAACAACGTTTCCACGCATTTTGATACTAACACACCCCTCTTTAGTTTACGACAATGTGCTATGAAATACTTATAAACCAATTCCTACCGGTAACTTTACCTGTAAATGGCTGAGTTTGTGATTGATAATGAAAGGAGGTAACTTGTTGTTAATTTGTGGGGTTATTTCGCGAATAAGTAGTATTTTGATTTTTATACTTTATGAAATCGTTATAAATAAATTAAACTATGTAATAATGCTAAGATTATTACGATATCTGGCTCTTCAATTAAAGAAAATTAGTTAAAACATTTTGGTAGTGTAATATACCCGCCAGTAGGGATTACCACCTGTTAATTGTTCTCTATTTCTATATTTTTGTATATAACATCCTTTGCTCAATCTTGCCTGGGCGCATAGAAGGAGTACTTCCAGAATTTACTTATGCAATTAACATTTAGAAATATAATTATTTGCTTTGAATTATAATGAAATTTATATCACTTTTGAGATAATGGCATTATATATTGACATCAAAACACAAGGAAAGGTGATTTGGATTGTTTAACGCACATAACAGGAAAATCTACATGATTTATAAAAAAATGATGAAATGATATGGCAGATCTCATGCAAAATCCGACTATCTCAAATAAAAGTCAGAGAGCACAAGCCTTTACGGGTTTTTGCTTACGGGTTCAATGCACCACAGTTTGGCTCAGTTTGTTCTTGGGGATGAAAGTACCAGATGGTTATTTGTGGGAAGTCAGGGCCTTCCGATCCTGTGGAAGAGTTTCTGTGCTTCAGACACACAAAACAAAATTACTCGTCGCACTGTATTAAGAAACGAAACAAACACTTGTTTTAGCACACATTAGATGGGCAAAAGGTTATCCTTTTCGAATGGCGTCTCAGTGGTCCAGCTCCAACCGTCTCTCCCAGCGAGGGTTTTCACATGGAAACATAATCAAACAGAACTTGTCTCAGCTATATTGAATTAATAGTGTCTTATCGTTAACTCTTCCACGCACACACTCATACAGTCGCTCTCTATGAGGGCCTCCCACGCGTTGCCGTTCACCACCTCACTCGCTGTTCCAGCTGTCAATCAGGTTCCATTGCCCATTTTTTTGTTTCATGCACCTGCACGCGGCCAGGAGGGTAGCGTGGCCTTGGGGCTTCCTCACAGACACAAAAAAGTTACATATCATGTTTGATGAGAAGTTTTAAGTTCTCTAGTTGGGTCTGGACAGATCTGCATATCTTCGAGTATTAATCACTATTCCCAGTTACCTCTTTTAGGGAGATTTCATGACAGTACTAATTTAACTGCTAAACCCTACGAGGTACATCACATGGCGACTGTGACAGGAATCACTTCATGAAGAATTCTACGAGATTCGTCATAATACAGCTCTCACTCTCTCATTACTTTTACTTCTTGTTCCAACATGTTGTTATACCGTGGCGCTGTTCCAACACAAATTTGATATATTTTGTGCCTTTCGGTACACTTCCTTCAGTCAGCGCACAATTAACTAATTTTATATTCTTAATTCCAATATACACACATATAAATAGGGCTCTTCGGTTTATTCCAAACTTTCCTTTAGAACATGTACCTAAGACTATGCTTGCCACCAGTAAATTATAAAGTCCATTTCGTTTTTATTTTTTATATTGATCTTTACGGCTAGCCGACGTCGAAATCAGATCAAGAATCGGTTTGTGGCTGAAGAAGGTGAAGGAATTCGTGCAATGATTTCGTCAACCATTGAAAACTGAAGTCCGGATAGCCGGACCGAAGCTCAAACCCACGTCCTTCCGAATTCTGGGCACGTTGAAACTATAGTGTGCTGGAATAAATCGAGTCCCAGTAAGAGAAAAAAATTTATGCTACCTGGTACTTAACCATGCTTAGATATGTTGTAGTGAACAAATGCTAATCACCAGATTGTTCATCAAATACCTGGTTAATCCCAAGCCTTTCCTCAATGCGTGCCAACTAAAAACCTATCCTACTTTTCACTGTGATAGGGACGTTAAATCTAGCATTCGCTAACTAGATGTGTCCTTCGAAAAATCAGATTTGTTTCACGTTAATTATGGAGAGGTAGTTGTATCGTAAAACAATTTAATTTTTCTGAGATTTTGTATAAATTGGGGGGTCATTTTTGTGCCAATTTTATAGAAGCCATACACGAATAAATAACAGCAGATGCAAGAAATTGTCAGTTATTACAACACTGAGAGAAAAATTGCGTTAAACAACATCGCATGAAAAACTGACTACTCAATAAACATTGCAGTTAATGTGAGTACACAAGCATCGGACTATTAAAAGTGCGCTAATTATGTGCCACAGTGTTTACTTTTAATTAAAAAAGACGGTGGTTTTCCCGTGACCCAAGTGCTGGCAATGCGTACAGCGTGATTATAATAAATAATAATAAAACAACAGAAAACGTAAGCATTAATTATCTGCAAATTAGACTGTGTAATTAATAGCATTAGCGGAGGGGAAATTCTCCGGTGTAGAGAACAATAGGGAAAATTAATTGAAAATCTTGATTTTAATTAACAAAATAGGATAAACTGAAAGTTTCATTTTTTTGCATGGCTTTACAACTCGTCGAAATCGAGGTCATTAGAGGAGGAAAAGGTCAGGAGCAAAGAACGGGAAGTAATTCGGTCATAGCATTTTAAGGAACTATCCCGTGAATCGGCTGGAGTAGTTTCGGGAAACCACTGAAAATCGAAATCTGCATGAATGGATGGAGATTCGAACCTGCGTCATCACTAACGGGAGTCCAGAGATTAACTGATACTAACAGGCTTTATAGTACAGAAGATTAGTCTGTGGATTCAGCATTAAAGTGGCAGAACAAATGGCACAAAGATTGGAATTTTATAGAAAATTTTACTACTTCAAGAAAGATGTCTTTAATTTCCAATTATCTGCAGATCGCAAAGATTGGTGTTGTAAAGTACAGCATGTCATATTGTACTGTGAATATGAATGCAAACTCGTCCGGTGTGGCTGCATGCGTAAAAGCCACAGTACACTGGATCTGTAGGGAGGGAGGGGGGAGGAGGGGTAGCATATCCCAGGTTCAAATCCGGAGCACCGCGTATCGGCCGTCTTGATTTGGGTTTTTGGGTGGTTTCCCGCATTCACCTATGTCAAAGATAAGACTTTCCACACCTATTGTCTTATAATCAACAAATTTCACAAACAAAACAACAGTACACTTATCATACAGAACACAAGTTATTCGTTTCCCAGGCAGATGGCAACATTTAGCTTTCGCCATTAGATTAGGATCACCAATCCACCACTCAATAAGCTGTCGTGATTAAAAAAAATATATATCCTTGAGAGTTAGTAAGATTTTCATTGCTCTAAGGAGTCAGATTCCTTGACACATTGATTACTAGTCTAGTAATTCACTGTTAATATAGAAAAGTTGTTCTATTACTGACGGCTATCACGTTATGTCTTTCGACCGTATCGTAAGCCAAGATATATATATCCTCAATGCCAGCCCCAAATGGTTTTTCTACACAGGGGCATAGCTACTATGGGCCTAGGCGGTGCAGTGCACCGGGGCCCCTACGCTCAGGGGGCCTCCAAGCGCAGTTCAGAGGGCCCACCGGCCTTCACGGGCAAACTGGCGACCTTTTTTTTAGCTCTACCGTCGGCTAAGGGGGGCCATAGAAACAGGGAGCCCCTCATTAAGGGCCCTCACTGCTCAGGGAGCCCCCAACCATTGCTCAGGAGGCCCCTACCAGCAACAGAAAGCAAAAAAAGGTCGCCCATCTGCCCTGAGGGCCCAAAATAATTTTTTTGCACCGGGGCCCTTGTTGACCTAGCTATGCCGCTCTTCTACAATATGTATTATTACAGCGTACAAATTGATAGAAATAATACACAGTAACAGCAAGGTCAGTGCGAACAGCCTGCAAAGTAGGAGCCCGTGTTATATATCGGCTCTGTAATGTGACTCACCTATGGTCAAAACTTTATTCGTTTCGTTTCAATGGCGCTTTACAGGTAACGAACGGCTTCTTCAGCTTCGGAATAAATAGACAATCCGAAAAGCCTACAAGCATACCACATATGTTCGACGTAGATAATGATGCAAAAATGTTCTGTAATTCTAGGCCCTCACTAATAAGACAGCATAGTTATAATACCGAGACTGAGATACGGATTATATTGAAGCTTTCGTTTTCGTGTTGAAGTAGCATAATATTAACAACAAAATTAATACCGATGTGGAATTTATACCAGAGACAACTCCCATACACCTACTTTAGGATATAACGAAGTTTTTGCCATAAACGCTATTAGTGTTTGAGGTAAGTAGATCTCTAGCTGTCTGGGTGATTTATTCCAGATCCTGACTTCATTAAGCACAAAAGAAAAATTTCCAACTTCCTTACGCTAGAAATCAAGTACTAGATTTTTATCGCTGACTATGTTCTGCTTCTAATTTTTCTAGCAATATCTTAACCGGCCTCAGAGCTAGCAGATGCCTTTTACATTCCCACCACTATTTTCACCCGATTCTTGTATTGCAATAACACCTACGTCACCTCTTTTATCTTTTACCGGCTGTTTCCACAAAGAAAACTAGCAACATATTTTTTCACGCCCTGTATTTGGCACCCACACCGTATGTCCTATACCACCTTACCATATTCATGCAGTGATTTGACTTAAGGTTTCCTTTCCGTGTGAAATCTTCTCATTTCACCCACCAATAAATGCAGCATATTGAAACCTCTTGGCTTTCAAATGACTAAAGGATCTGCAGGGTTGCAATATTCGGAAGAAAAACCATGGTTATGTACTTTTAATGATGCTGCGAGTTGTTTGTAAATAACTCAGTTTTATCCGCCCCGTGAATTGACAGTGTTAGTTACAGTTCTTCTGAATGGTAAGGTGAATCTGCAAAGAATATTTTATTATGCTAGTAAATGTATTCAAACGAGGCAGCGCTGGTAATGCCGTGTATATCCCACACCGCACCCTGCAACCTTCCATCCAACAAGCCTCGATTTATCCACCGGGGCAAACTGCTCCTCCGCACAAAGAACTGAAATTAAAAAGAAGAAAAAGAAAGAAATAAAGCGGTACTCATCTGTCGAAGCTCTGGGCATGAGTAAACAGTAGCAGAGTGGGTGGAGGAAAACTTGCCGCCTCAAAGAATTGAGCTGTCGGGAAAGTTTCGTGAGAAGAAGCTGGAGATCAGGTTGGCAGCACTGCTTACAAGTTCGGCTATAGCAGTGCAATAACGTACGTCACTTAACAAACATTATTTGTTCACTACTTCGAGGTTTAAGTGGATCATAGAATATTATAGTTTTATTTTTATTACCCAGCAGGCCAAACTTAAAAAAGATATGTAAACAAAGATACTGCATTGATTAGATCTCTGATGATTTGTAGTGAAAAATTGTTTACTGTCATCTCAGGTTTCCGAGGAGTAAGCGTTAACTATGTAGGCTGCCTAACAAGATTTGCAAGATTTTGTAGAAGATTTTTCTCGATATCTTCCCATTATTGATTGACCCTTAAAATTTAATCCTGTTTTTGTATGACTCTGATAAATATGTGTTAAACGAAGTGAGTTGTTCGTGTTGTGGATACAAGATGAAAGGTTGGACAGGATGAAATGAGCTCCTAACAACATTTAGGTCAATTACTGTTACTATCACTCCGTGATTAAGTACAAAATGGGTGGCGTACGATGCGTTGCATGGGATGGGATATAGGGAATATGACAAGAGTCAATCTTATACAATCCTCCCTGCATTACTCTGGAGCGATCTATGAAAACTATGGAAAATCCATATAAGAATGGCCGGAGCGGTTTATCGAGAGCATCTCCTGTCAGGCTAATTCTTCAGAAGATCACTTGCGCGACGATACGAGGTAAGATGGAGCCACACGCGAACAATACGTGATTTAACGTCACTGGCCTAATTATTCTGAGACACTCAGTACGTACAATGGTAAAAGGAGATTCTGGATTTTCTTTTCCAGCATGTGAGGTACATTCTGTCAAACAGAAAAATGAGATTTCTCTTTAATTGGCAAATAAAGGCGAGAGTGGCCATCAAAGATATCAATTTCAAACCTTTTTTGTTAGATGTTTACCTGTATAACACTATTAAATAGTAACCTTAAATTTTTCTCCGATGGAGAAAATATACCCTTCTTTTAAACTAAAAATTAAAAGACTTATATGTATTACTTATACTTTGTAAGGAGCGATTTTGAGGTAAGGGCTCGTGTGGTCGTAGTGACCCATGTGACCCAGTGATAGTGTATTTATTGGCTGCACATATCGTCCCTGCCTCATCCGCCTTAACCTAACCCGGTAATCCTGCTGGGTGTAAGGGACCTACAGTTTAACGTGGAATCCGAACCACGGGAGCGTTATGGCGTACTTTACATTACACAGCAAGCTGTTCAGAGGTGAAGGCCGGGTTAAGGGTCTATGAAAATCCTCACCAAGACAGAGATTCGAATCGGGGATCTTAAAATATTTAGTCAGACTTTTAACCACCAAGCCATCAAACCCCTTATATTTTCAGGTAGCTTTGCTATAGTGGATTTTACTGAAAGTGCGCTAAATCCAGAGTACACTGTGTCCTAATGTATCTATAACAAATTTTACTGGATCTGAAGGGTAGCATTAGCAGAGTGAGCGGAAACGCGGTGCGGCGTTTGAGTGCCGTGGATTGCAGTCTACTACCTAACCTGAAAATGTATCAGCCGTATGTGTTCCCAAGTGATCCCTGACCTACCAAAACGTTTAAAGTTCTCCCAGTCACCTACCAAAACGTTTAAACTTCTCCTAGTCACCCTGCAATTTCTGAAAGCGTTTCAGTATGGTTTCTTTGAGTACAGTTGGGTCCAATCTGAAATTATTACACTTTCAGCACCATTTGTTGTTTAGGTAGCAATAAAAATTGACAAGAAACCATTTCTGGTTGGCAGGGAGTAGCAGCAATCAAAATAACGCTTCATTAATAAAAAGACAGAATCAGTTGCAAATATTTGAAGTTTTTAATCGATAAACGAATGCTTTCACCCCATATGTTGACTAAGAAGAGTATCTGCGAAGAATCCTGGCAATGTCCTTTACACGTTTCTGCTTTACTTATTTCCATCCAGAAGATTAAGGTTGTCAGAATATAGTGTAAAATTAATTAGAATATTCTGATAAGTAATAGCACTGTAGATGAAGCCATATTTAAATATTGTAATTACACATTTAGAGCTATTTAGCTTAGTTAGTGCCGCCTATTAGCAATCGGGACTTCTATTTCTAAGTAAACAAGGAACACATTCGCCTCAGTCTAGTGGTTAAAAAACAGCTTTATCACACTCGTTAGTAAGTCAAACACAAAACATAGTCTAACCACCGACTGATATTTATAGTAACTTGTGATACATTATAAATATTTGGAGGTATCAGAAGACTGCAGATTGTTTAACCAAGTGAGAAATATACACACGAATTATCCACGCTTGCTTCAGTTCTAAAATTAATCATTTCTTAATAGCTCGACACAGTCACGCAACACAGTTCATTACATGCGATGATGACTTTCTCTTCCCATCATTCACAGTTTCTATTTCACCGATGAGACGCAGACGCACATCGTTAAATTACAGTTACATACTAGCAAGTCCACACATTGCTCCATTACAATACTTTTTCACTCCACAACTTAGCAAAAAACAAACGCGTAGCCTACATTTTGAGGCACGATCCGGCAAAAGACTCTACTATCGATCCAAGTCAGTATACGCGTATTTCGATCTGCTACTATCGATATCACTTCAATTCATATTTAGTCGATAAGAAATGTCACAGCTAACCAAAAATAAAATAAAATAGGTAGACCTTGATAGCGCAATGCCAAATGGTTGGTTACTTTTTGAAGAAACAACTCTTTCATAATAAAATTGTCCTTAGCTCTATTGCCGTGGTCCAGGTAGGACTGGAACTGCAATCTCCACTCGACTATGGCACTTTATGCTTCCCAAAGATACAACATTAGAAATAAAAATTTACTGTTTGTAGAACAGGAACTACATTCATCCGTAATAACCTATCATTATCAATTTTAATGATTAGTTTCCATTTAATAATTGGAAGCAGGAAAACACTTCGTCGACCTGCAGTTAGAAACCCAAAGATTAAAACGTTCAGAGCTGTCATGCTAAACAGAAATCTCTGCGACGCAACCACCGGTCGCCGTTAATGCCATGTGAAATCTCGACCAAAGATATCAATCTATAGTGGAACCGATATAAATTTAGTTTCGGGGCCACGTAGATCCCACAAACGCTTTTTCTCCAATACGCTATTCGGAAAGAAAGCCGTGCGGGAGACGGAACACAGGCCGCTTTATTGGAGGTCGGGTCCCGGGGGTTGGCAGCACTGTTCGCTTCGGGCCGCGACGTTCCTTTGTCAGTCCTCCCGCCGTTTCCGCTCCCCTGCGCCATCTTCATTTCAGAGGCACAAAAAAAAGGAGAAATACGCAAAGAAGCCAAGGGCTTGAGAAAAAAAAAGAAAGAGGCAGAGAACAAAACGAGGGCAACAACAGAGCCGCCTGGCTGGCATCTCCGGAACTATCTGCGCGCCCGCCGCTTGTCGACTGTCTCCAGAGATAAAATGCAACGAGGGACCACCAGAGAGGTAAAAGTGGCACACCGGCGCAGGCAGATAGCAAAATGTATCTCTCCGCAAACAGCAAGGGGGAACGACTAATTCCCCAGATGCTGCGGTGACATACTTCGTTTGTCCCTTCTAACCCCCTTTTCTTTCTTATGGATGAGATGAAACGTTGTAAAGCGATGTTGTACCCAAATATCTATATTAAAATTTGTACTCTTATTTAACGTTATTACTAATTGCTATAAAATTTCTAGATAATGGATACGGATTTGGATTCCAATTATAAACTTCATTTCATTTTATTAGTCTTTAAATCACACCATATGTAAGACAGGTCGTAGAAATTTAAAAACTGTTTACAAGTCAAATTTCAGATCATAGTTAAGCAAGAGAAACCACAATTCATTTGCATACCAAAATATTACAATTAATTTGAGGTTGCAGATTCAGGAAATTGTGATTTGGAAAGTAGTCAGTGAAACGTATTACTTTATATTGAAGCAATGAGACAATTGATTAATATTCCTAATACATGAAGGCTGCTAAAGCACTCAAATTTTCATCATTTGCTGCTGCAAGTAACAAGTATCGTCTTTGCTACTCGCAAATATACGGCAACTCCTACAGTACCCTCTAGGTTGCTGGGAGTAAAAGCTAGTAAGATGATATAAACAAGAAATATGAATAAGCTTTTAGACCAACTATCAAAGCATG
>CM061918.1:60993930-61024927 GCA_031002005.1 Vandiemenella viatica | reverse complement strand
CGTAAGCGAAAAGTGTGTAAAGTGGATATTGAAATTGTATTTTAATGCAATACAGTATGGTGTGAAACTTACGGAAGTCATGAGCTTTGCAGCCATCGGCGACACAAGAAATAAATTTTATGAGGGTGACTACGGTAGAGTTAGAGTTCTTAAAATCATTAATTGAGCCAAGAGTGAACCAAGTGAACACTCAAATTCGGGAGGTGATTTCAGTTGATGTAACTTCAAGATTTCTAGCGATTGGAGCCTCGTCCCTGCAATGCCTTTCTCTAGTGTCAAAACAATCATTTTCGAGAATAGTTCCACATGTTTTTGACGCATTATGCAAAGCTCTGAAAGAATGAGTAAAGATAGGGAAATAAAACACATTTTATATTAATTTTATATTCAATTTTGTGTTGCCTTTCTTAACGAGAACTTATTTCTTACTTAAATAAAATGCAGTGAGTTAATAATATCATTTGGCAATTATATAGATTTGTTGGAGTTTCAGCTGATGTTTATGGTGATAATGGATATGATATCATCGGAGTCTCATTAAGCTGCAAATATGCTATTCCACAAAAAAAAGAACTTTAGGGCTGTACAATTGTATTAAAAGGCGACACTTTTCGTTTTCCATGGTATCCAACTGTCACCGAGCGTGGTGCGTGAACGGTTAGCGTTCTGGCCTCGCATTCGGGAGGACGCGGGTTCGATTCCCCGTCCAGGCATCCAGATTTGGGTTTTCCATGGTTTCTCCAAATCACTCCAGTCGAATACCGGGATGTTTCCTTCAAAAAGGCCGTCATTGCCGAATTCCTTCCAGTTCCTTGTCTCCAGTCTCACCCCTCCTCTAATGACCTTAAAAAAAAAGTAACTAACTGTCTCTGTGAGCGTGTCCGCTTGAGCCAACTAGAACAAAAACACCCCCGTCTCAACTGAGTGAGAGCCAAGTAGTGGGGGGTCTTTGCCGCGCGCCTAAATACCAACAGAGAATAGCTACCAGCGCGGCATGTTCGTCCGCTCCAATGTTCGAGCCGGCTCGCAAGCCAACAGCGTATCCAAAATGCGCGGCTGCCGCGCGAGGCAGTGTCCGATAGTTTGCCGCGCGTAGTGGATGTGCAGCTTAACACATCCCCTTCTTCCTTCTTTTCAGTGATGTGCACACAAGTTACCGACTTAGTAGCTCTGCTGGAAAGACACAATCCACTAATGTTACCACTTGTCAATCTCCAGTATACCCGCCTTGTGGCTCTGGATCGTGGAGGCATCCGTCACAAGCAGTGCTCGAAATTGACCGGTAATTAGGCGTAATTACGCATGGACTTTTTCGTTTTACGCATGTAATCTCCGTCAAAGTCGTGAAAAATACGCCTAAGCATCAAATCTTAAATTTAAAAAAATATATTTGAGAACTTCGTTTTCAGTTTTGCGTCTTCAAGGTTTAATTCTAATAATTAATTTCAGTTATAATTCCTGTCGTACTTTTTATGTATAATACGTTTATGGTGTTCAGAAGATGTGGCAATAGTGTAGGGGAAGTACCGTGAACTAAAAATCAATTCTAGTGCGTGCGTTATTCGTTTAACGAAGAAAGTGAAGATGTCTCGTAAAATTACTGACTTTGTAAAGGCTAGTAGCTACGGTACATTAAACAAAATAAATATTTTTGTTTCAGCGACATTGCTGATAAATTGTGCCGCAAAGCTGTGAAATAAAATTATTCTTAGAATTTATACATCAAGCAAAACATTTTCCAATTTCTAGTTTACATGTTGATTTATTTGTATTTGAAAAGAAATAATCCTCTGACGACGAATTGTAAAAAAAATCCAAAATATTTAGGAATCAAACAAGTTACCTCTAAAGACGAAGCTTCAATAATTTCACAATTTTGTTACATAATATATTGGCGAATGTATACCATATTATTTTTTTCTACAACTATTTACAGTTTTAAATTGTGTTGGAGTGGGTTGTAAGCTATAAAATCTGTATTTTCATAATTATAATATAATCACTCCTGAACATTTTATTTTTTCGCCTTGGTCTGACAGTCAGCAGTAACAATTACTCCTAGATTTATAAACACCGAGCGTGGTGGTGTAACGGCTAGCGTTCTGGCCTCGCATTCGGGAGGACGGCGGTTCGAATCCCCGTCCGGGCATCCAGATTTGGGTTTTCCATGGTTTCCCCAAATCACACCAGGTGAATGCCGGGATGCTTCCTTCAAAAGGCCATGGCCAAATTCCTTCCCATTCCTTGCCCCCATCCTTTCCCGTCTCTAAAGACCTAGTTGTTATAGGAGACGTTAAGCAGGTAAAAAATAAAAAATAATAATAATAATAATTTATAAACGAATTTCTAGCACTCACAAGCCCAGGTGCCCGCGTGCCTACAAAAAGAGTAGCATAATTTCCTTTGTGGATGCCATACTTCACAAAAATACTCAGAAAAAATATTTATTAATGAGTGATGAGCTCTTTCATCGTACTACAAGTAACTGCTAATCTACGTATGGAGTAATCTTATACAAATCTGTTTCTCCTTTATCATCTGCATTAATAATAAATTTTCTTTTGGTAAACTGGCAAAGTGATTTGTCTATTTTGGATGTCTGTTTTGATAGCTTTTTTTGTAATAGGACGTCGAGGTCATTGGAGGCAGGAAAGGACCTGTGGCAAGGAATGGAAAGGAACTATGTCTGCATTAGCAATTTGGGGAAACCATAGAAAATCCAGATCTTGTGTGGCCAAACGGAGATTCGAATACACGTCTTACCAAATGCGAGGCCAGAGAATTACTGTTCATCAATCATGATTGGTGCATTGCATTCAGATAAGTAAATTGTTTAAGAAACAAGCGTTCCTACACAGTTTTACAAAGTTCTGGGAGAATAGGACATTGATAAATGTCATAATGGTGTGTGTTCTACATTTTCTCGTATAACTGTTAGACACAGGCCCTCAGGACCATAGATTACAAGCACAGCGATAACCTTGAGGTATAATGCTGCATGTATTTTGTACTTAAAAGTGAACATGAAGCGGGGAATGAGAAGAAGATAAAGACAGAGAAACGAAGGAGGAGGGACAAGTGATAAAAAAAGGGAAAGAGCAGTGTACGTGGCGTAAAGTGGTACACGAGATAAGGTTGGAGCTGTAAAGAGCTGTTATCTGCAGAGGAAGTTCTTACTACTGTGACTATGTAACAGCTGGTTAGTTATGAGTGATAGGGAGGCTGATAAACTTTTAATGCGCAGTGTTTGCTTTATTTTCGTTACTATCTTTATGCATACTTCATGTATCCTCGTCCATACTTATACAGCCCAGCTTCTTACAACTTGTACACTTCCTGCGAAGTTTCAGCCACTGAAATATGGTATACGTGTAAAAATTATCACAGCATAACAAGGATGTTGCCCGATTTTTTTTACGTTTTTATTTATATCTGTTGTTTCTAGTGTCGTAAACACGATTTTTTTCTGACTTGAAAAAAAAAAAAAAAAAAACTATGAAAAAAAAACAAGTTTTTTTTCCTGGGACACGTTTTTTTTCATAACTAATAAATCTCAAATTTGTAAGGCATTTATCGTTTAATATTACTGTTTTAGAGTTTATACCAAATACTTACCTACCTTAATTTTTAAATCTACTATATTTTTCTGGTTCAGTAGAAAAGAAAATTATGAAAATATTGGCAACATTGACTGAAGTTTTCTTTCAGGAATGGAGACATCCTGAAGAGGATAAGTTGCGCGAGAAGGAATCCCCGTTCCCCGTTGTTTGAACTAGTGCTGCCAGCCCTACGAATTTATCTGTGATCGTTTCAAAAAATTTGGAATTTTACATTTATCTTCGGTTTTTGCCTCTTTTTATTAGTTATTGTGCTTTCCTTTTATACGTATACTTGTTAAACTCTCAGCGTTTAGTGATACTGAGTCATTAAAATGTCAGTAATTATGAATCGTTTCCTTGCAACCGTTGGCGTAAACCAACGATTGAAGAAGAAATAAAGCTCCTATTTTGTATGATAATAGATTTAAATTCAAACTTAAAAGACCGTAATACAGAATTATTGGCGCAATCTTTATTCACAGTGTGTACTTTGCTCACAGTTTAAAACTGCAATCTCAAAATCCTTTGCGTACAATACATGAACAACCAGTAAAAGAAAATGTAACTATTCCTGAAGTTATGGATCTAGAGGAGACAGAAGAAGAAACAGAAAATTCCGACTCCGACTGAACTAGTGTTGGTAGTGCTGATACTAGTGAATGTGGTACTGACATAGAGGATGAATAAAATTAAGTTACCTATATAGATACATTTATGAATCATCATGTAAGACATTATATGATTCAGTAAGATTTAAAACACACATGTAGAATGTAAGTTCCGTAAATAAAACTATAGTTTATCAAATACATTGATTTCTGAAAAAAAAAAATTAGAAAAAAACAAGGGTGCTAGGCTTTTTTATGTTTTTTTTCACAAAGCTGAAAAAAACTTTTTTTTCAATTTGCAACACTAGTTGTGTCACATTTTGTAGCAATGGTTACGTGAGATTAGTGTTACAACCAAAATCCTGGTCTACGCTGAACAGCGATTCGCTTGGAGTTTAGATAGGATCAGCTGAACTTTCGCGTATTAAAAGTTGATTTAGTGGCACACGAACATGTCTCCGTTTTCCCCACATGGCCATTAGAAGTGCAGACGAGATTTGAGAAACTCTGAAAGCCACTCCAGTGTACTGTCGCTAGTCGACACTCCGTGAGTGCTCACTGTGACTACACGAGAAGGCACTCCGTCTCTAGGCTCACTCACTCACTCACCAGACAGACCTTGATTATAGTTCTAATTACGTAATCTCATTACGGAGAAAACATTTTACTTTCCTTTTCTCGGAGAGAAGACTACGATTCACAGACTCAGTCAAACATGTTAGCCCTATATCTACGTCACGACAAACTTATCACCTCTTTCCTGCATCACTGGTCGACATTGTGAATTCTCGTAAAAACGAGTAATGTTCGATACTGGCTTCGGTCGACAATTTGTTTAACGTCGACTACTATAGCTGTGGCCAGAAGTATTGGCGGGCGGCTTCAAACGCGCAGTTACCTGATCGTGCAATTAACAGTTAAATTCACCTGTTAGCTTGTAGGAGTAGTTTGTGCATTGACGTATGTATTAGGCAACACAGCGTTGCCATTTTATAGTGTTAGAGAGAGCGCTACGCGAGAATTTTCCCAAGTGCGGCAACAGCGCAATTGCGCTCACCCGTCAATTTCTCTGGGCACTGCTATAACGCACGGTACTCCATGGCGCCATAGCATGGGAAAAAAAGTGCACACAGGGGAAAAAGTTGTTAGTGTTAAGGCGGGTACACACCAGAACGAGGCAACGCACATACGGCTCCGAAGCGAGGCAAACCGCCTGGGGCTATTCGCCAAACGACCGAGGCGGTACTTCAAAGAGATTCCGAGGGTGCGGCGCATGGTGTAGGGACGGGTACCTGCAGTCATGGGTCTGTCTGTTCATACTGCTACGTTGGCACTCAGTCATCGTTTAAACACGTTGTGCATTGGAATCAAATAAAACCATTATAGTTTAGTTAAGGAGTTTTCCGTAATTGTTTTGGTTTGTTCTATTTTTAATCATGATCTGGGACAGCCAAAAGTGATCTCTTTTATTAAAGCGTATGAAAGGCGTCCCACATTGTGGAAACTATATCATAATGCGATAAAAAAAGAGGATGCTTGGCGTGAAAAAGTGCACTTATTGGAGAAGACCCTCTGAAATTTTTGAAATAATAATAATTTGATACATTAAGACGAAAAACAACATTCGTCTTCTCAAAATATCGGACTTAATAACAAATCACAAATTACAGTGTCTCAGAATGTCTAGCTCTCTTCTGGTAACTACAACGCTTCCAATGCGAGTCGACATTATTCTCCATTTTTAGAATTGTTAAATATGTATCTAGCTCTGCATACTTCTGGTATAATGCTTGAAATCAGTTCCTTCGATGCGTTGAAAACATATTGCAAGCTAATAAATGAATCACCAGTTGCCAAGTATCTCAGTGTTATAGCTTACCTTACTTTAGCGGTTACTGCTTTTCGAAAATTTCTATAATTCTTCAAAATTTTCTCCCGAATCGACTCAATACATATAGTTAGTAGATGACATTCTTGCAAAGTTTTGTTCCCTCATACTGTTTAAAAATAATTTACCACCAGTGAGCATTCTGTTCCAATAAAGTCTAGCTGCCCATCACCGTATTTTATTTCTCTTTTTAACTAAACTAGCAATAGCTATGAATGCAGCACTGGCCACTGCTAAATCGTCACCGCGCTCTAACTTCACAGCTTTGCCAACTCGTCAGAACAAACGAATGGACGGATACCTGTCTGGTTCGATGCCTCGGCGAACTGCGTTCTTGTAACCAAAGTGTACATAGGTTCCGCCTCGCCTCGCCTCGCCTCGCCTCGGTCCCGTTCGTGCCTTGCCTCGTACTGATGTGTACCCGCCTTTAAGCATTAAGTGCGCATGCACATTTAACGTTCTGCGCATGCGCGCTTACCGATACTTTGATACAAGCAGCTACTATAGGCTAGTGTCCGCTGTCACTAATGCTCATGTTGAACAGTGAGTATTTGCCACATAGTTTAGAGTTAGTTCGCTGTACACGTTACGTTTTGTATACATGTATGTAAAAGTATGAATGTATGCGTTTCATGAGCGTACCTAAACTGTATCAAAAATGTTAAAGCTTAAATTGTTTTTATACAACTGAAAACCGCGTGATGACGTCACACAGTATATTTACATCCAGAGGAGTCGCCGTTATTACATATTATTACATACTGAAACACACACCAGTATTTGTAGTTGCTGTATTGTTTATTAATTACTTTTGTTTATTTATATTCGTTTCATTTGATTGCGAAATTAAGTTTGACTAAGTTCCTCTTTCCTGTACAAATACAATCAAGAGAGTATCATTCATCCACTCGAGTGCGAAAGAAACATCAAAACATTACAAAATATATAGAAGATTCACTTTACACACTGATATATGTACCAGTTTTTTGTATGTTGTTATTACGTAATTATAACTTCAATAGTTAAAATAATTGTTAATTTTGTCAACTTCTGTTTTGTTTTGTGAAAGAATACGTATTTCTCCATATTCTACTTCGGTTTGTTAACTAATGCGATTGCCGGCCTCGGTAGCGCGGGGGCTAGGGCGCTAGCTCCACGTGCCGAAGGTCACCGGTTCGCGTCCGGCCGCGGGCATGGGTGTTTAAGTGTTGTGTCTGTGAATGTAATGTCTGTCTAATTAACTCGAAACAATTTCATACTGGATATACTGAAAGCACTGAGTGACATAAATGCTATCGAGTTGGCTGTATGACCTCTGATGCGGAACGACATTTAAAAAAATAAAATAAAAAAAAAACTAATGCGATAACCTTACACTTGGGAAATGCTTCAGAAACTTTACATTCATTTCAGTTGGGATATTTAGGTCAGGTAAACTGTTAGGTTGTGGCAGGCAGCAAATGCTATCATATTGACTCGTTGTAGTGAACTATAAATCTCGTAACTCTCTCTATTTCCCCTCTGTAGTGTCAGAATTTACACAGGAAAGCTGTGAGCGTGCCAAGTTTCTGCGCTACGGGATTATGTGGCCGTAACTTAATTCCGAGGTGAAAGTGGAACAGAGTCCCAGGCCGTATGTCGCTCGCTTATAAGCGCGGAGGTAGCTGCAAAGTGAGGAAAGGGATTTTGGAGGAACAGTCGAAATTGTGGGGAAATCTTGCAAACTAGCGACAAGTCACATTCCGTCCAGAGGCAATTTTTCTCGCACTAGGCGAAAGAGATCTGAAGCGTGGTACTCCTAGGCCGATCACAGAGTTTTACGCGAATCAAAGTTGGAACTATTGAACTTTACATTTTCGCGCTTGTAACTTCAAATTTCAAGAATCTTTAATATTTGCTTGAGGTTTTTTTAAGTTTTGATACCATTTAACCGTCTACTTCTCACATAATAATAATTTCGTGTGGTCGTAATGACCTGGTGACAGGGTTTCTATTGGCTGCGCCTTCCGCCGCTGTCGTAGCAGCCTTAACCTAACCCGGCAATCCTGCCGGGTGCAGGGGACCTACAGTTTAAAATGGAATACGAACCACGAAAGCGTCCTGGCGTACTTCACATTACACAGCAAACTATGCCAGAGGTGAAGGCCGGATTAAGTGCCTATAAAGATCCCCGACGAGACAGGGATTCGAACCGGGGACCGTTCGATCTCCAGTCAGACGCCTTAACCACTTAGCCACCAGACCATTTCACTTCTCGCATGAAAATACATCTTGTTATAGAGAGAGTGAACATTTTAAGCTATCACACTGTGCGCTGTGTATTCGGCTAAACTGCTTTCAATCACCGTGTCGATTACAAACGTCTAACCAGCTGTACAGAACTTAGTTATAACCAGTCTTTTTTGCAGTTCCATGATCAGACAATTTTCACAATTACAGGTCAAGAACTTCTCATAGCACCTTCGTATCTGAAATATGCTCATTCTAAGGCCACTCTGGTCTTACACTGGCATTTGGTAGGATGCGGGTTCAAATCCCGCCCGGGCGTTCAGATTTCAGGTTCTCATGGTTTCCTAAGCGAATGCCGGGCTGGTCCCCTCAAAAGAACATGGTCGATTTCCTTCCCTTTTCCTATCTTCGATTTAATGGCGTCGACGTCGACGAGCCATAGAGCCCGAAGAAAACTCCGTTCTTCGCCCGTAATTTCTTCATTCTTCACTTAATTGACCCGTTTAATTTTCGACATCCTTCCATATCAATTTTTCTATTTCTATCATTCGTAATGACCAAGATTAATTTTCAGAAGTTGCTGAGCTCCGAACAAATGGTTTTAGACAAATGTTTTTTAATCCTACTTAAAAATTTAGCACCAAAAATTAATTCGTTTTGAAGACGATTGGTACCTTCTTTAGCAAACATTATCTGCTTGTTGTAAGATCTTTGTAAATTCGGAATTTTGTATCTTCAACAACAAAATTTGCGACAGTATGTTGAAGTTGTTAATCCACTGGGCGAATAGCATTCCACAGTAGTCTAGTGTAATCGAATGTTGGAAGATTTAAGAAAAACTAAGTAGCAGATGGAAGCATTAAACATGTTCGAAAACAACATTTATCTGCATTTCCTTCCAGCACACTTTTGGCCACTTCCAACACTTGTCATTTTAAAATTATTCACGCCAAAAAACACAACTTCAGTGTAATCAGCGAAATTACATCAACAAAATTCTGCAAAGCAAACAGTGAGAATAATTCTCAAGAACGCCTTGATTTTGCTAATTTAGTTTATCCTTTTTGTTAAGACGCCTGACATTTTCGAGTTACGGTTATATTGAATTACGAGTTCGCCCCGTTCACGGAATTTAATTTCCTTATCCGCTTTTCTGCGAAGCGGGCTAACATTTCGTCGCTTAAATGTGTCCGACCTTGGCGCAATCGATAGTCAAGGTGAAGGAGGTTATATTCGACGCAGTCGGCACGACACGAGAAAATAAAATCTGGTTTGCAAATCGGATGACCCGGTGCTGGCTAAATAACAAAACGAATTCACGGTCAACAACTTCCGATACGGATACTGGTGTAATTATTTCAGGACTTACCACAATTTACGTCACTCTAAAGCATTCTCCATCTACGCTGAATTATTTTGCTGAAAAATAAAAGATTTGGCGTGATTTAAACCAGAATAAAAGCGCTTAAAGAAGTCAGGTCTAAATTGTCGACACAGAAGAAACTTTACAACCTATACAAGAATTTTTTTTTTTTTTTTTTTCGCTTGCCTCAACGGCTGTGTTTTTGAAGCCCCACTGCTTTACAGTTTTACTTCTATGGGTCTGATTCGTTGGGGACGCTTTTTATGGATTTTTTCTGTCAGGGGAAAAACCTGGGCTGTGGTCATTCGAAATGACCTTATTGGTAAAAACCCCTGCTGTGTTCGTGTGCTGTTCTTCACAGTTCAAACTGGGTTGTGGATTATACTGAGGGGCACTCTGTACTTGTGCCACGTCTTTGGCATTATTGTTCCAATTGTCTCTGTTCTTGGATTGTCTCTTGTCTGATTTAATCTTTCTATAAATTTTTCAGTTTGTTTAATGATTTCTGCTTGTACTGTGGAGATTTCTGCTTGTACTGTGGAGATTTCTGCTTCCCTGTGGAGTGTTGCTGTAGGTGTGTACCTCGGTGCGTTGTATATCATGCGGAGGCATCTGTTTTGTAATCTTTTGATGTGTTGTAGATTCGTTCTGCTAGCCAGACCCCATATTTGGCAGCCATATAGGAGGAAGGGCCTGATTATGCATTTGTATAGGCGGAGTTTTGTGTTTGTTCGGAGCTCCTTGCTGCGTAATACTGGAGAGAGGTTCATTATTACCGCTAGACCTTTTTTTCGGCGATCGAGAATGTGCTTTCGAAAAAGTAGTTTTTTATCTAGTATTATCCCTAGATACTTGTGCTCATTAACCCATTGGATTTCCTGGCCCATTATTGTCAGAGCTCTGTTTAGTTGTGGCCTTTTGTTGGTAAAATATATGCTGGCACATTTCATTGCATTTACTTTCACCTTGTTTTTTCTGCTCCATGTGGTGAATGCATCCAGACCTCTTTGCAGTCTTGTTAGGTTTAAATCGTGCCTGTTCCCGATCACATACATGCCCGTATCGTCTGCAAATTGCGCCAGCTTTACGTGGGGTGGTGTCGGGATTTTATTAACATATATACTGAATAGTGGTGAAGAGATCGGGGCTCCCTGTGGTATTCCGGCTTTTATCACATGTGTTGACGATCTCTGTCCTTCAGTTGATACGTAGAATTTTCTATCTTTCAGGTAGTTTTCAATAAGTTTTATGTAACAATTTTTAATTGTTGTTTCGTTTTTTAGCTTCGTCATCAGGTTGGCATGCCAGATTTTGTCATAAGCCTTTTCGATGTCTAGAAATACTGCTGCTGTTGACTTTTTGCGATTGAAATTTGCGGTGATTTCTTCTGTTATTCGTAATAGTTGGGTTGTTGCTGCGACGCGGCTCTGGAAGCCGAATTGTTCTGGCCTGATCGTGTTTTCCGCCTCGAGGCTGGACTTTATTCTTTTCAATAGTATTCTTTCCAATATTTTCGATGTTGAAGATAGTAGGCTTATGGGGCGATAGTTGTTGGCTTCTCTGGGGTCCTTGCCTCTCTTAGGTATTGCTATTATCTTTGCTGTCTTACAGGCTGCAGGAAAATAGCTCTGGAGGAGACAGGCGTTGTAGATTCTTGTTAAGAGTACTATGGCTTTGGTTGGTAGCTTTTTCAAATGTTCATTTATGATTTTGTCATGGCCTGGAGATTTGTTTTTTTGCGATCTCTTTGATTGTTTGGCGTACTTCGCGTGGTGTTGTTAGCTCTGGTGGGACGTCCGCCGGTTCCTGTATAATGATTTGAGCTTGACGTTCCGTCTCTTCACTTTCCCTTTGCTCTTCAGGTGTGAGTTGGTAGTCAGCTACCGTATACTGTGCTGCAAAGGTTTCAGCTAGGATTTCGGCTTTGGCTAATGGTTGATAACATGTTCCCGCGGGTCCTGCTATGGCTGATTTTGCTTGACGCGGTTCTTTGAGTGCTCTTATAAGCTGCCACGGCTCTCTGTTTGAAACATTAGGTTGGACATTTTGTCCTCCCATTTCTCCGACCTTCTCTCTTGTATTCTCTCGCGTAGTTGTTTGGCGTAGTTTCGATACTTGCCGTCTATCGTTTGGGTCGCGATACTGCTGCCATAGTTTCCGGTAGCGGTTACGCAAGTAGCGTAGGTCCTCCAGTAAGGCGGGGAGCTCTGTTTGTCGATAGGTTTGGGTATACTGTCGTAGTGCTGGCTCTTTTGTCTGCTTCAAGTATCGTTTTGTTGAAGTGCTCTATAGCGTTGTCTACTTTGTTTGCAGTTGAGACGTTATAAGTTTGGTTTGATTTTACTGTGCACTGCTCTAGTGAATCGGTTCCAATCTGTTTGTTTATGTATTTTTGGCTTCATGTGGGGAGGGATCCACTTCTCTATCTTCAGAATTACTGGTAATATGGTCGGAGGATAGCTCGTTTTTTAGTTTTTGCTTCCTTTATTCCGTTTACATTTTTTGCCAGAAAGATGTCTATAACGTCTGGTCGATGTCTAGCGTTGTGCGGGATGTGCGTGGGCTCTGTTGGTCCTAAAACTTCAATGTTTCTCTGTTCCAAGAGATCAAAGAGTTGCTCACCCCTCGTGTTGTTTTTTTCTTGAATTCCAGCTGTTATGTTTTGAATTCAGATCGCCTCGATGATTACTTTGTTTCCAGTTGCGAGTAGTTGGTCGATATCGAATTCGTATAGTGTTCTACTCGGTGAGAGATATGCTCCGATTATGACAATGTGCCCCTCCTTGCAGTGGATTCGTATGGCTGTAGCCTCCATGTCCAGCGTCTGTGGTACACTCACTATTTCGTGGGTTATGTTGTTTCGTACAGCGATTGCGGTGCCGCCGCCTCTCTGCCCTTGCCTGTCGGTGCGATAGGTCTGAAACCCTGGGAGTCTGAAGTTGTCTGCTTGCTTTAGGAATGTTTCACTGAGGAGGACTTATGTCCACCTTTTCCCTGTTTAGTGAATTCGAGTAGTTCAAGCCTTTTGTCTTTTATTCCGTTGGCGTTCCATGTTGCGATTTTCAGGTCTTGTAGTTGTGCTTGCGCCATTAGTTTATTAATGATATTACTCCTTCGACGAGGGCAAGGATTTTGTTCCATCTCCCTCTCGCTGTTTTCACCTTTTTCATTGTTTTTTTAGTGTGCTGAAGATCTTTTTTAATTCAGACCCGAAGGTAGTAGCTATTTCTGTTAGTTCATCCTGTGCGCCTTCGCTTTCAGTTGTCTGCTCCCCCTGCCGTTTTCTCTGCTCTTGCCTGTTTGGATTTTTATGCCCTGACAAGGCTTGTGAGTATGTTCGGTTTTGTGTTTGACCTGAATAGTTCCGCCCGGGTGTACTGTTTTGTTTTTCCTTTCGTTTTCCTTGCTGTCTTCTTTGTCTCTTTTCCGGTCGCTCGGGCGTGGTGGTCTCAGCAGGTCTTGGTAGGCTTTGCATCCACGCCAAGACGCCGCGTGGTCTCCTCCGCAATTCACACATGTTGCGCGCTCTGTTTTGGGAAGTGTGCAATCCTTAGTTAGGTGTGGGCTTGCACATTTCACGCATCTGCTGGGTAGATGACAGTAGTTAGAGGTGTGTCCGTGTCTTTGACACCTTGTGCACTGCGGAGGTCCTTGTTGTTGGCGATATCGCTCAATCTGGACTCTGGTGTACAATATCGAACGTTCGTTGTAGATTTTTTCGGAACTTGGATCGTTTTCCAGCGTGACTGAATAGGTTGCCAGTGGAATTAAGTCTCTCGTCTCCGGGTTCCTTCTTTTGAACTGGTGAACTGCATTTACTAGATATCCTTTGTCCGTGAGGTCGTCTGCTATTTCGTTTGTTAGTATTGTAGGTGGTAGGCCTTTTATGACCACCTTAAGGAGCCTCTCCTGTGGTAGTTGGTGGCTATAATAGCTGATGTTGTTTTTGTTGAAAAATGCTATCAGGGCTAGGTAATCTTCCTTGTTTTCGACGAAATATTTGAGGCTGTTACCTCGATACACAACTTTCAGATTCCCTGTTAGGTATTCTTTGATGGTCTGATTCATCTTTATGAAATTTCTTGTTTCATATATTACGACGGGAGGAAATCTAGCCTCGTTAGCCGGTTTTTCTTTCCCTTTTGGTGTCTCAGTGTTTGTTTCCATGTCTTCGGTATCCTTTGTGGCCTCTTCTGCTAGTGTGCTGTATCGATTACTTACTGCCACCTGTGTATGGTTTGCTCTGTACTTTTGGTGTTCTGCTTGACGGGCGCGCTTGCTCCTTTTTCTTGGAAACTCGAAGGGCGCTTCCTCGTTTTTGTTGTGCATTGTTGGTTCCTTCCTTTTCATAAACTGTTGCAGTTTTCCACTGTTTTCGTTGAAGTTTTTCTCGGGTTCGTCTGTGTCTTCTGAGTGCATTTCCCAGTCTTCTTCATTTTCTTCAGATTCCGTCCCGGGTGGGGTGTCTGTGCTGTCGCGTAGTTCTTCTCTCTGCATCGTTAGTCCTTAGCCTGTTCGTTGCCGTTAAGTCAGTCCGCGAGGCTTACCAGTGAAACCCTTGTTGTCACCGTTAGGTATTCCCGGGTTCCACAGTAATGCCGGATCGTCAATAAGTCACTATACACTGGTGCTAAAGAGTAGTCCAAACGATGTCCAATATATTGCTTCGTCGTCACCAGTAGTGACCAGTAGCAGAATAGCACACGATAAAACTGCGATCACTATTCCTCCTTTTCCTCCCTATACAAGAATAAAATGGCTATAATAAAAGTAGTGAATTGTCAGTAAAAAGGGTGTGAGACAAGCTTGTAGTCTATACCCATTAACCCATTAATCTTTAACTACTATGTATAATAGGGATAACGGAGCTCCGCATCCACATTACGGAAGTTCCGCGTTAAATTATACCTCCACTATCGCATCTCCACTATTAATGCGGAGGTAAAGTGGATGTTTTGTTTACTTTGCAATATATATATGTCGGACTACTAGATGGCGCCACAGACGCAGCTAGCAGGATGCAAGCGCCACGGCGACTGCAGTAACAGCTACGAGGAGCTACTTAAGGGCAACATCACCCCGCTATCTGTCATTGTGTATTGTGAGCCTGAGTCTAATAAACCGGATCCTTGTATCCGCTGTGTTCTCGTAGTTACTCTCCACTGTCCGAGGGATATCCTCAGCCTACCTCCGCTAATGAGCCATCTGACTCGAGCGGGAACGCCATTCGACCCACCCGACTCCTGATCTTTTCCGAATGGATTCGACATATATAACTTATTCTTTTCTCTTTGTACGAGAATCTCTCTGTCGTCACTTATCTAATGAAAACGTGGATATTTACCTTCTTATGTCCCAAATCACTCCAGGCAAATGCCGGGATGGTTCCTTCAAAAGGCCATGGCCGAATTCCTTCCCATTCCTTGTCCCCCATCCTTTCCCGTCTCTAAAGACCTCGCTGTTAGAAAGACGTTAAGCAGTTAAAAAAAAACCTCCTTATGATACTGTAATAGAGGTAAAAATGAACTGAACGGTGTTGTTACCTAAGCGCGAATTTACATGCTTGAACTTACATATCAACTAAAGCGGCCTATTCACAGACCAACTTGTAGGACCTCCGTGTAGAACTACCGTACAATGCGCTCACCCATTCACGCTACTAGAAGAGATCCTAGCAATCCTTTCTAGCGGCGCTCCAGTGTCCTTATCGCACACTAGTAGGGTGTTTCCCCCCAATCAAGATCCAATGCCATAACTTGTTGGACGGCAGGGGACCATGTTGGTTGTTGAGATTCCAACCACATCTGGTACTGCAGCTCCTTTCACTGCCCAACCAGAGTTCAACATGGGAAAATCGTATCATCGTAGGTCCTACAAACTGGTCTGTGAATGGGTCGCTAGAGCGGTGGAAAGACGCATGCCAGGCACCTTTCAATTAATCGAGCTGCCAACTCCGCAAAGTTCATATGGCAAAGATTGTTTTTGTTGACGCGTTGAAAGTTATGTAAATAATTTAATTCACTTGTTAAATCATACAACGTTTTTTGCTGTTGAAAGAGGAGGAAAAAAATAAATCAAGATGGCAGTATTGGATGAAAATAGACTTTGCTTATGAAAAATGTAGAATTTGTGATAAAAAATATACTTATTTTGATTTTAAATTTATTTTTTATAAAATATAAACATCTATATAATTATAAATTTATTTTTCCACATCCGCTTCCGCAAAATATCCGCATCCGCGAATGTGAAGCACTGAACATCTGCATCCGCATCCGCTAAGATGACATCCGTTTCAACCCTAATGTTGACGAAGCAATAAAGAAAGTAAAAGAGAAATTTGAATGTGGTATAAGTATTCAAGGAGAAAAAATCAGTATGCTACGATTTGATGATGACATTATCCTGTTAACAGAACAGATTGAGGATCTTAAGAAATTACTTAATGGCATGAACAAAATACCGAAGGAAGATTGCTGACTAAATATAAACCAAAGCAATAAAAAAAAGGTGTGAAACGTAGGAGAAATGATAGTAATAACAGATGATTAAATATAAAATAGGATCTGAAGCAATAGTAGAAATAAGTGAATTCTATTACTTAGGCAGTAAAATTAGAACTGACGGCCGAAGCAGAAATTATGTTAAAAGCAGAACAGCACTAGCGAAAAGAGACTTCTAGAAAACACAGATATTTCTTCAAATACTGATCTAGTACTAAGAAAGAACTTTTTAAAATTTATTAGTGGATCACAGCGCTTTATGATAGTGAAACACGGACTGCTAGAAAGAAGGAAAATTAAAGTATTTGAAATGTGATGGTACAGAAAGATGCTGAAAATTAAATGGACAGATAAAGTATGAAATAAACGTGTGTTGCAAGATGGATGAGAGAAGGAGTTTGTGGAAGATTCTTTCAGAAAGAAAGAAACAAGACGGTGGGTTAGAATTTAATACATTCGGCATTCGTTAATTTGTTAGTGTAGGGAACAGTGGAAGGTAAGAACTGTAGAGGTAGACAAAGATCAGAATATGTGAAGCAGATGACTGAAGATGTAGGTTGTAAGGAGTTTTTTTGAGATTGAAAGAGATGGAAAAAAGCATCAAACCAGTCGAAAGACTAACGACAGATAAAAAAAGCGCTAATAATTCATAAAGTTCCGCAAGAAATCAGAAAATAGACGGTATGTTGTGGTTTTTTTTTTTTTTTTTTTACTGCTTAACGTCTCTTTACAGCGAGGTCTTTAGAGACGGAAAAGGATGGGGGGGGGGGGGTCAAGGAATGGGAAGGAAATCGGCCATGGTCTTTTGAAGGAAGCATCCCGGCATTTGCCTGGAGGGATTTGGGAAAACCCAAATCTGGATGCCCAGACGGGGATTCGAACCGCCGTCCTCTCGAATGCGAGGCCAGAACGCTAACTGTTACACCACCACTCTCGGTTTGACGTTATGTGTTTATTGCAAGCAGCAGAGTGAAAATGAAGAGAAAATATATCTAATTTTGTCTTGTGTTCAACAAGACAATCTCTTTCTTATTATATTCATATTTTGCAGCTCATGACAGTAGAGCAACGAAGTAAGTGTATTTCTGAATAATAGGTTTATTCTCGATTGGACTAATGTAGAAAAAACAACAATTATGTATTGTATTACCACACTGCACGCAGTTTAATGATTGGTGTTTCATTATAAGTATTATCTATGATATAAAAAATCACGATACCACCTAGTGTGGCTCAGTGCGTTATGGTGCAGCAAACTGGATCAAGGAAGTCCTCATTGCGGTTTTTTAGACGGTTTTTTCGGAATAATACATGCGAATGCTGGGATAGACCCCAATCTACGCCTCATAAACTACATATTTCACAACAAAAATATGGTTATCTTACGAGAAACGTTTCGCAGACAAATCACAACGCAGACTTTCCTTCTACCGGTTAAGTACGCCGAGTCGAACAAACTTCTCACACCTCTGGGCCCTGACATCAGTTCTCAGGGGAAACTTAAGAACGGCCTACCGCAGGGATCAGTACTCGCCCCACTCCTTTTCAACCTGTACATCGCAGACATTCCGAAAACAAGAACAAAAAAGTTTGGTTACGCCGATGACTGGGTTCTCTCCACGAGTTGTAGGTCAATCGAAACGTCTGAAGAAATCCTAACAGAGAACCTGGAAACAATGGTAAAATATTTCCGTAGGTGGAGACTCCAACCCAATGCTTCTAAAACAGAGCTTACCTGCTTCCATCTAAATAGCAAACTCGCTAGAAGGGGACTTAACATTCGGTTCGAGGAAACCATTCTTCCAACAATAAGATACTGAAGTACCTGGGTGTTACCCTTGACAGAACATTATCCTTTAATGAACATCTAACGAAAATGACTGAGAAGCTAAAAACAAGAAACAATATCATTCAAAAACTATCGCCCTCCACTCTCCGCTCCTTTGCTCTGGGTTTGTCTTCTCGGCTGCCGAGTACTGTGCCCCGGTCTGGCTAAATAGCCCACACGTGAAAAAAGTGGACATTCATGCGTACGATTGCAGGCGTGATCAAGACAACTCCCACAAAATGGCTTCCGATATTGAGCCACATACCACTACCTAACCTGTGACGGATAAATGCTCTTACACGCGAGTACAAGAGGATAATGGCTAACAGAAACTTACCGATCCACCAAGATCTTGAGGATTCCAACATCAACAGGCTTCGCTATAGAAAACCGCCAATGAAATCGGCAACGGATGCTATTAGTGAAGATTTCAACATCACCAAAGCTTGGATCTAGGAGTGGACAGTACACCAAAATAACAGCATACCTTGTATTACACAAAGCCACCAGGTTTTGATCTACCTCGTAAAACTTGGTCCACACTCAACAGAATCAGAACTCGGCATGGCAGATGCGCACACTCTCTATACCAGTGGGGCAAGCAACCATCCCCCTTATGCGAATGCGGAGAGATTCAGACTATTGCTAATATTATTGAAGAATGTTCGATAAGATCTTACAGCAGTGATCCTGTGGACTTTCTGCTGGCAACTCAGGAATCGATAAACCATGTTAGTAAACTAGATATATGTCTTAAATCTTGTGAAATTACAGTGTATATATTTTATTCAATGTTCTTAAAAGTGTCTAAATTGCCATACGATAAATAAATAAAATATCATACTTCTTTAGTTCTTATAGTTGCTAAATACCTGGGACTTGACTTCTGACCGTCTTGACACAAAATCGAGAATCACTCGTGACTCACATGAGCCTACATTTTCGATCTCTTCTAATTGTTATTGAAGCTCACATCTCAAAAACACGTTGTCATTAAGCACAATTTTAATTCTGTCAGTTTCTGTAAAATATTACTTTTAACAGCATCAAGTTGGTGAATTTCTTGTACTAATTCATGGCCGCCCTGGTAGCTCCACGTGCCCAAGGGCCACCGGTTCGAATACGGACGAGGGCATGTGTGTTCAATGTAACTGTTGTGTGTGAATGTTCTGTGTTTTGTCCAGCTAGTTGAATGGCTGTGAGGCCGACTGAAACTTTTAAAAGAATTTTTTTTTTAAGAAGAACATCAAGGCAGCCGACTCCTAATGTTGGTAATAAGTAGTAGAGAAGAAGAACACCGAATCTATTTGATCTATTCCACCATCGCCTACTGAGAAGTAGATTTGCGCAAAATATGTCGATGTATCGAAATATCGATATTTTTCATAAAATAATCGATATATATATATATATATAGTCGATATTTTATTTTAGATACATCAAAAATCGATGTTTTATTTAGAATATCAATTTTAAGTATCAATTCGATACTTTTGTACGAACGCAAATCAATATCCAATTTCATGTATTACATATATATTGGATAAATATGCGTACATGTCTGATCTGAACGCATCTTAAAAAAATGAATTCGTCATACTTTAACAGTTTTTCATCGACTATTAACAGGTTGAAAATGTTAAATTTTAACAGGTTTACGTTAAAGTTAAGGTCTTTTTTTTTTAAGTTAAAGGCTGGATTATTTTTGATCTAGTTGAAAAATATTGATTAAACATTCTTGTTGCGAAGTAGAAGGTTAACATCAAATAACAGCTTCTCTTTCCAATTGGTTTTTACATTAATGAAAAGAAGTTAATGCGTTGACAAAATAACTGCGTCTTCAGTGTCGTCCGAAACAATGGCTTCTGCGGTTACCGGACAGGAGAATTAGATTGACGGGGGAACATATAAAGCAGAAAGTTCTTTCTGCTGTCTGCATCACATGAGCACTGGTGTTATTGATTGTAAAAAAAAGATGAATTAATAAAAATTTCTAGAATTTCCACACGTCTCTTTTATTTTCAGAATTTTCTTAAATATTTTGATATTGGCTTTAGGCAAAAATATCGACATATCCACATATCGATATTTTTATTTCGAAAAATATCGATACAATTTGTAAATATCGATACGATATTTACTGATATTTAACTTTATTTGCCCATCGCTACTGAGAAGAAAGCGATTTAGATGGTATCGAATAGGCCTACTTGAGTAAAGCCACTGACACCGCATTTTTAAACAAGTTCGCTTGCTTTAGGACCTGCAAGAAACCATTGTCGTCCGTCTCTCTTACCTTGTGTCTGTTATGCTAAATTTTGTGGCCGTTGTGTTTAAACACCTTGTGGTACCTTGCTGTCTGCGGCGCCGCGTTATATTAATTAGGACGGTCGTGTCGCCGAGTGTCTCCCCCCGGGGACAAACGTGCGGTGTAATTACCACAGCACCAGTGACGTCATTCAGAGGAATACGCGGCACCGTCAGAAACGACGAATATATCCGGTCAAGTACTGTGCATCAGGTCGTAATAATTACGTTTGCCACCTTTCACTTACGGACTACATTTCCAAAGACCCAGAGTGTATACCTGGGTTCGCCTTCAAAAAAAAAAAAAAAAAAAAAAAAAAATCTTCTTGAAATACAGCGATTTTGTATACGTCTTGTGACTGAAGGCAGAGATAGGATCTTTCGTATAGGGAACGTTGACAGTTTCATCTACAGTAAAGTATTTTAGTTATTCGTGTACCGTGATGAATATTGTGGATTACAGCAAAAAAGAAAACAATCAAACTTTTATTTTAGTTATACAGTAAGATGTAGGAATACTGAAAAAAAATAAATTTATTAATAAGAGTGGCCAATAAATTGTTTTTAAGAATATACAGACGTAAATATATAGTCGTTTTAATGTGATATCGAACACCAGTCTGGACGCGTAACGTCAGTTGTCAGTAAACACCGTTTATGTCCCCGTGTAGTTAGCATCTATCGACAGTCTAAGCGTCATTTTCTTGAGGGTTACAGTTATTCGATAGTTAAGTCTTGACCACTGATCTCCTTCTTTTGTAACTGTAGCCTACTGCTTTATTGTAATTCTGTTAGACATTCTTCAACTACCGTCATTATATGTTTCCTTACCAAACGAAATATGTTTTAAAGCATACGTAGATTCTATGAAAAGTTCCATCAAAATAAGATAAAACTATGTGTTTACATGAAGAACATTCTAAAAAAACAAACATTCAGTTTTATATATTAGATACGAGTATAAACTATGTTTTCATGGATGTCCAAACGCAACACGTCATACTTATAGCTACAGATACACTGTTGACATTTGCACACCGAGCGTGGTGGATGAGCGGTTTACGCTCTCGCCTCGCATTCGGGAGGACACAGGTTCGAATCCCCGTCTGGACATCCAGATTTGGGTTTTACATGGTTTCCCCAAATCACTCCAGGTGAATGCCGGGATGCTTCTTTCAAAAGGCCATGGCCGAATTCCTACCCGTTCCTAGATCCCAGTCCCATCCCGCCTCTAATGACCTCGACTTAGACGAAGCGTAAAGCCATAAGTAAAAAAAAATTGCATGTTGGCGATACGAACTTATAAAGATTTTACCCATCCATAAAGCATTCAAGGTGCATATCATACCCGCAACACGTCACAGCGTGACGGTGACGGCAAGTCATAGCATGTCGGTGACGGGAAGTTGCGAACTCATAGATTTATCCCCTCCCCCCATTAAAACTTCGCCTATCGCGACTATAGAAGTTTTCATTTCAAAAATTCTTACTCAATTTCTTGACAGAGTAACCCCTTAAATTCCGCTGGCGACTGTGAAATTTTACTTTAACCGGAATCTTATAATTACGAAGGGTTGGAGTATTGCCAAATACTTTAAAAATCAAAGTATCAAGTGCGGCTGGAGTCATCATATAGAGAACCTGGCGCGTATGGTCTATACTTAAGGACCGTATTTATTATTAATTTTAGGTGACAAACATAGAGAGGTTGTCTCACAACCACGGCATGAAAATTTTTGGCACAGTGGTATTGATCGGAGTTATGATGTGACCCGTGCACGTGTGGGGGCTATGACCCAGTGACCGGGCCGGCCGCCTGTGTCGTGACCATTCACAAGGCGGCACGCCCGCTCCTTACCGCTGGCATCGCGTGACTGCGACCTGACCTCCAGCCGGCCATCTCGCGGAGACGTAGCACAGTATGCCGCACTCCACAACTGGATCAAGGCCGCCCACAGCTAGCCTAATACAACATATAAGTAAGCCTCATATCAGACCTGTGGTATTAATCTATCACAATATATATATATATATAGGAAATGCAGTATAAAATGAAGTGGAAGTAAAAATGGGAGTGCCACAGGGTAGCGTATTGGGACCGTTACTATTCATTATTCTAATGAATAATTGTGTTGATAGTTTATTATCAGAAATTAGATTGTTTGCAGATGACATAATGCTATATGAAAGGATCAAAACGGTAGAGGATTGTAAACAGTTGATCTGGACAGTATATCTAGTTGGGTTGATAAACATGGGATGAAGATAAATGCAAAGAAGAGTCAGCTTATTAGATACACAAATAAAAAACTAATGGTTTATTATGATTATATGGTGGGGAAAGAATTGCTTATTGAAGACTTGAAATGTAAATATCTTGGAATTATTTTTGATAACAAGCTTAACTTGGCAGACCACGTAGGACAGGTAGCAGGAAAAGGTTTTAAAATGCTGCACTTGTTGGAGAGAATGATGAGGGGATGTACTGTACTAAAGAAGTAAAGGAATTGGGTTACAAAACTTTGGTCAAACCATTGCTTGAATATGGTAGTGTAGTATGGGACCTAAATTTTGAGTATCAAATACAGGAGTTGGAGAGGGTGCAAAGAAGGGCTGCTACATCTGTTTCTGGAATTATCGCAGAATGCAATAAAAGAGCTGGAATTGGATTCATTGGAAGACAGGAGGAGCGTGATGAGGGTTATGGGAGTGTAGAAGGCCTATATTGGTGATGAGGCATGGAAAGATATTGGTGTAAGAATTAAAAGTAATGCATAGAAGGGAAAAGATGACCATAACCACAAGCTGGCACTCGATTTCAGGCACAAGGGTGTGGGAACATTCTCTTTTTTAGGTAAGGGTGTCAGGGATTGGAATGGGTTACCGAGAGAGATGATGAATAATTTGCCAAAAACGTTGAAGGAATTTAAAGTTTGTAAAGGGCAAATGTAGGTGGGTTCAGAAAAAGGGAAAGATGGGTGTTTAGGGAAATTGCCACCGGAGCGTGCGCTGCATAACAATTTTAATTATATATATACTAATCAAAATCCAAGCTTGGTCATCGTGTCTGTAACGCTGTGATGTCACTCACCCGCCCTTCGTTGCTGCATCAACAACGACCAGAGATGTTACTACACAGTAGAGGTTATGAGCGTTATTTAATAACAGTTCAATTTGGCTAAGCATCGGCATGAAATACCAGAACACTGAAAGAAAAGTGTGCATTGAATTTAAATTACGTTATTAATTATTATTTACTTTGCATTTATTGATATTCGTTCCATGTAGATGTTTTCGTTATGTATATAAGATCAAGGGTAATTTTCGAATAGAAATGTTAGTTGAAGTTTTGATTAGATTGAAATTGAGCCTCGATCAAATCAAAACTTATATTTTACGTGATAGCGGAGGATATAAGTATTTTAAGTTTTCTTTTTAAAAAAATTACTAGGCCTTTTTTTTAAAAAAAAAAATAGATCGATGTAGATATTTTCGTTAAATTCATTGTCCATAGATACGTACGATAAACGCTTTATTTTTCGAAGAGCAATGTTAACGAAAGTTTTGATTAGTTTGAAATTTAGCCTGGGTTAAATGACTACTAGCATTTGATGGTAAAATACAGGACATAAGTAATTTAAGTTTTTTAAAAACAGTCATTTGTTTTCTTGAGTGGAATGTTACTGAAAACATTACTTTGTTTGAATGAAAGTAGTTCCACATTGATAGTGATGTATGTGGCTTGACAACGATTAAAATAATATTATGCGGCATAATAAGATTATACAGGGCGTTCGCCGGGAAACGCAACCCACTGTTAGCGCTACAAGGAAGAAACTGCTCCCGGCGAGCTAGCGCTCAGCTCCCGGCATTGTTCGACCGTCGGCCGCGGACTATTTCATAATAATTACGCTTCATAAACTTGTGTGCTAAGCATTTAAATGTGACGTAATTCATTAGCTTACCTTATAAAAGATGCTGGAAGTGTTGACCCTCTTGTGTAATGCACATTTCACATCTTCTGAACATATTTCGAGACACACGCTGCCCTAACTGACTTAATGATTTTTTGGGTGACTGTTCTAGTCGAAAAGCGATATCGTCAATTTTCTCCTCTGTGAGAATACGGTGACCGACAGTCTCTTTTTGTTAAAAAATGAACCCGTTTCTCTTACTTTTTTAACCAGACGCAGAATTGTTGATTTAGCTGGCAGTAAAGCGCCAGGAAATTCGCGACGAAATTTACTGCGACACTTTTTAAACGACTTCTTCTTCACATATGTATCGTAGAGAAATATTCTTTGTTGCAAACTGTAACGTACCATAATTTTACTCACACTCAAACACGGTACAGATTAATAAGAGTATGAATCCCCAAACCAGCCAAACCGCAAAGAAACGTTTATTCACAACACTGATTAATAAGAGACTGAAGTCACAAACTATCTACAATGCAAAGAAACCGTTCTTAACAATGTAAGGGTCACTGCACTGCACTGTTGGGGCAGCGGAGGTGTTAAACAGTGCGGTGATTTACGGTGCCGCGTGGCGGAAACTGCTGGCGCGACTGACCGAGCAAGTTGCCGACGGCAACAGACTGGGAGGGTAGCGTTTTCCGGCGAACGCCCTGTATTAAGATTGATTTACAATTTCCTTTCCTTTCACTGACGCCGTATTACTGAGATCGTTATTTCAGCCGCATGTTACTGTGTCAGACTTTCAAACGTTGTAAAATGGATCTGAATCACAAAAAAGATATACAAACTCGTGAAGATTTTGGGTCATGTTAATATTGCGATGTTTGATTTTCTAGTGGCAATATTAGCGGAGTTTGCGGTTAGATTGACCAGGAAGATAACATAAATTTTTGCTACACCGTAGGCACAAGGAATGCTTTGAGCGATATTTTATACAAATTCCGCAAGACAACTGATTTTTTTTTCTGCGACGTAACATACAAGGAATTACACAGATCATTATTTTATTCAAATTAAGCAACTGCGAATAAATAATTTGCTGGAACACTCCGTTAAAACCGCCATTTTTGACAGGCCATATATTTAAATCTTTAATGGAAAATACCTTCGTTAATGGGTAGATAAAAACCGGATTTGTTTGCTATTATTCTTGACTAAGTAGCTGTCGTTATTTATGTCTTCACTTTTATGAAATACATTACGTTAGAATACACGGAAACAAAAATAAAACCAGTACATCAAAAATAAAACACTGCAATTATTTTTTACATTTACTTTACAATAAAGTTTACAACAATACCACGTTACAAACAGAATCCTAATATCGATGATAAAACTTGATTGGATTTATGTAGAATATTTCCGCTTCGTATTAAAATGTCTAATCTTCAGTAGGCTGTATGAACATTTCATCAGTTAATTTTTTAATTTTTCTATATTACCTTACGTTTAAAATACAGAAAACAAAAATCAGTTCTTCCTGCTAACTGGAGGAAAGCCGGGAATAAGAAAGTACCTAAGAGAAACGAAACGTCTTAAATGACATTTAGGTTTTGTTCCTTCACCGGGATAATAACTCTACTCGAAAGAAATAAAAGGCAAAAAGAAAAAAGGATTACTCTACATACATAGATCCGCGCGGGAGAAGCAGCAGGCAAATGCTAGTAACGCATGTAGTAAATCTGTACCTAGTCGTATCTGTTTGTTCAACAGATGTTGGTAACTGGTGTAACATTATCACTATCCACCAATCATTTTTTATTATTAATTTACTATTACTATTATTATTTACTTATGTTGCATTTAGTTAATTATAAGTATCCTGAATAATTGTATTAATGTCTGTAACTTGATTTTTAAAATTGTTGCGTTTCAACGGTCTGTAATTTGATTAATTAAAGGGGTAGCATAGTGTTACTATATTTAAGTAAAAATCTTTTACGTTGGCCAGCACTGCTGGCTGATTGGGTGTCTGCTTAGTAGCATGGCAGGGTGCGGGGCAGTGTGTGTGTGTGTGTGTGTGTGTGTGTGTGTGTGTGTGTGTGTGTTTTGTGCCGCTTGGAGAAGGTTGTATGGCGCGAGTTATACTCTCTGTACACAGCTAAAATGGCTTGTGAAATGTATTTGAAATATATTTTACTGTAGCACAAGTGTTTCAGAAGTTGTTTCTAGGAACGGTAGTGATTAAATTCAATAGTATTTTCACGAGAACAGTGAAAATTTCGTTTTCAGACGTTAGCATAATACCTTGAAACTTTTTTTGGTGATTATATGGCAAAATTTTGTAGTTAAAACAATAGCTTCATGTGTTAAAAGAGGAGAATTTGGGGTATTCTCGTCTAAATAACAAGCCGTAATATCCACTAATGAAGTTTTTATAATGAAATTTCGGGATAATTTGCTAGCTTACTTTTGGCAAACAATAACAGGATTGCTTACATTGGCAATTAATTCCGGCGTAAGAGATTTGGGAAATTTGTTTGTCTGGGACCTGGTGAACAATCTGTCTAACACAGTAGAATTTTTTTTTTTTTTTTTTTTTTTTTTTAAAAATTTGAAAGTAGGTGAGTAAGGAATTGTCACAGGGGCGTGTGGTATATTACAGATGAATTAATTCTTTTTGAAATATATTTAATAAACAGAAATCCAATGAAAGGAATTCTGGTATAAACTTCTGGGGGAATATTTCCCGCATTCGTCTGCAGTAATTTCGAGAAACAATGAAAAATCAAGATCTCATTGGCGGAACACGAATTTGAACCAGGATTCTCCAGAACACATGTGGGGCCAGTTCGTTTGCGAAGGAGCATTTTGATGGGAACGACTGCAGAAGAAGACAAAGATTTGCAAATATTAAGCAGATGTCTAAGAACATTGGTTGAAATGAAACTTTTAAAATCTTCTCTTTTTTTTGTCTTGTCGACGTCATCTTTTGAGAGGTGGAAGAGATTGTCGGGCAAGAAGACAAGCAGTGAGACGTAATTTGGCCGTGGCCTTTTGAAGGAACCATCCCAACATTCACCTGAGTTGATTTTTTACTTCTTAAAAGCATCAAATACTAATATCTGGATGGCCGGCCGAGGAATCGAACCTGCATCCTCCGAATTGCAGGGCCAGTATGTTACCACTCACTCACTACACTCGATAGAAAGAGGTTTGTCTTAGGATAGGAGGAAACGGAAGATAGCGTCAAACCAGCCTAGGAGGAAAAATCTGCGTGTATGACTTACTAGGTTAAACAGCAGTATCGCCATTCTTTGCGTCCCCGTTCAAACTACGTTTGCCTACAGTACCGAGACCCCTGTTTCATGTACCTTGGGGATAGGTTTCGTACTTAGGACTGCGCTCCACATTCCCTTCTCGGTCGAATTTAATTTCCTCCTCCACCGAGGCTGCCAACCTCTTTATACGCCCGGATCACGTAGCGCCCTGTAGGTGGGTATATCAAGTTATGGTTCCTCCGTGCTGCAGGCGACTCATTAATCGCGAGATCTCTGGAGACCGCTCCAACTGCTTCTACTGTCGTCTGCGCTATGAATATGGAAATCGCCAAAGTCGAGGAACCCTAAGAGGACCTTTATCACCCCTCACTCCCCGGCGAACATTCATTCGCGAGTGTGAAATGTTCTTATGAAATTCAGTTCCAACAGTCTTACTGAATTACACACACTTCTGAATTTATAAAATGGAGACATTATTTAAACTAAAGTTTCCGACTACTTTGGAAAGAGACAAATCCATTTCCACCGGATAACTGTAACACTGGATCCCGGCTTTCGAAGACTGCTTTCAGTGGTGTAGTGATCAGGTTAGATGTTTAATGACTGCAACCGAATGTGGCTATGCTTGCTTAGTTATACGTATTATTACTAAAAGATTTTTTTGTTGTGACGAGTTACCATTCACTCTTCATACTTAACCAAAATCGATAAATGAGATATCATTTTAAAGATTAAATTCTTCACTTTGGTGACACCATTAATTAAGTATTCGAAATTCAACCCGTAAATGGCAAAATTATGAACAATTAATGTCATACGTATGCGATAGTTCAGTCTCAAGTTGCTAGATCTCGCTAGTGGCGATAAGAACTTGATCGCATACCGCTAGATAGCAGTAACATATATCACAGTGATGTTTACACTGAAGAGCCAAATAAACTGGTATAGGCATGCGTATGCAAACACAGAGATATGTAAACACTCAGAGTACGGCGCTGCGGTCGGAAACGCCTATATAAGTCCATAAATTACATGAGGTAAAAATGGGGGGGGGATCCTGCCAAATCTCACCAAGGAGGAGGGGGGGGGGGGGTCAACAGAAATCTCACGTGAGATTTTCGAAATTTCTTTGGACAGTAGAGCTAAAAAAAAAGGTCTACCAATGGCACGAAAGTCGATTTTAGGGGGGTATTTCGTCGAAAAGTGGAGGTTTAACCGGCTTTGGAAGGGTGAGCCCTTAAAACAAACAAAAAAGGTCTCAAAATGTTGCGAGGGTGATTTCTAGGGGGAAGGGGTGTCTCGCGTACCAAATCTCACCAGAGGGGGGAGGAGGGGGGTAGGAGGGGGGTCGGGCCAGATATCACGAAGTCACACCAGACAGGGTGGGGGGGGTGTCCGGAAACCCGGAAAAACAATTTATGGATGCTCCTAAGACAATAGGGGTCTGACGCAGGCGTTAGATCGGTTATTGCTGCTACAACGGCAGGTTATCGCGATTTAAGTGAGTTTGAACGTGGTGTTACAATCGGCGCACGAGAGATGGGCATCTCCGAGGTAGCGATGAGGTGGGGATTTTCCCGTACGACATTTCGCGAGTGCACCGTGACTATCGGGAATCTGGTAAAACATCAAATCTCCGACAACGCTGCGGGCAAAAAATCCTGCAGGAACGGGACTAACGACTACTGAAGAGAATCGTTCAACGTCACAGAAGTGCAACCATTCCGCAACTTGCTGCGGATTTCAATGCTGGGCCATCAACAAGTGTCAGCGTGCGAACCATTCAACGAAATATCATCGATATGGGATTTCGGAGCGGAAGGCCCACTCGTGTACCCTTGCTGTTCTGAATGCACGACACAATGCTTTGCGCCTCGCCTGGGCCCGTCAACACCGACATTGGGCTGTTGATGATTGGAAACATGTTGCCTGGCCTGACGAGTCTCGTTTCCATCGAGCGGATGGATGTGTACGGGTATGGAGACAACCTCATGAATTCTTGGAACCTTCATGTCAGCAGGGGACTGTTCAAGCTGGTGGAGGCTCTGTAATGGTGTGCGGTTGGAGTTATATGGGACCCCCGATGCGTTTAGTTACGACTCTGACAGGTGACACACTCGTACGCATCCTGGCTGATCACCTGCATCCATTCAAGTCCATTGTGCATTCCGACGGACTTGGGCAATTTCAGCAGGACAATGAGACACCCCACACGTCCTGAATTGCTACAGAGTGACTCCAGGAACACTCTTCTGAGTTTAAATACCTCCACTGACCACCAAACTCCCCAGACATGAACATTATTAAGCATATCTGGGATGCCTTGCAACGTGCCGTTCAGCTGAGATCTCTAGCCCCTCCTACTCTTACGGATTTATGGACAGCCCTACAGGATGCATGGTGTCAATTCCCTCCAGCAGTACTTCAGACATTAGTCAAGTCTAGGCCACATCTGGTTGCGGCACTTCTGCGTGCTCGCGGGGTCCCTACACGATATTTGGCAGGTGTATTAGTTTCTTTGGCTCTTCATTGTATAAAGTGAGTTTTCTAGAGTAAGGAGCTTTTCAGACATTTTTGTTTCTGTTATGTAAACATTAACATCGTTTCAAATTGTTTGGTAAAACGTTCTTAGTGTTTTTTTTTACTTCAGTTGACAAACAAACAATTGCTTCAAATGATTCGGTTCCTCTTTCATGCTATTACATAACACCAACCTCGCTGAACCACAATCTTCTCACGAGACACCTAGTCTTCTTAATTAAGATTAGATTTTCCCATCCTGTGGTGAATTAGAAGCATAAAATCAAAAGAATATCGTCTATCTGCCAGTATCTTTTGACGTTCGATAGTTTGTGACGTTTCGGAATTAGGACTAAAATGAAAACTGCCAGTTTTAACACTATCTAGCGGAAGATTGTTTGCTGATGATGCGGTTATTTATAGGGAAGTAAGAAATTTGGCCGATTGCTTAGAAATTCAGCGCGACCTGGATCTTATTTTGGCTTGGTGCGCTGAATGGCAACTTACTCTAAATTTTAAAAAGTGCAAGACAATGAGCATAACTAACAAAAAGAATCCGATTGTTCAAAAATACGAGATAAACAATACAGTTATGGATATGGTCGATTCTATTAAATATTTGGGAGTAACAGTACAAAGGAACAGGAAATGGGACATACACATTAATTCGTTAATAGGTAGAGCAAATTCTAGGCTGCGATTCATAGGTCGAATCTTGAAAAATTGTAATGAACAAACAAATGAGATAGCGTATAAATCTTTTTTGCGTCCACATTTGGATTATTGTTGTGCCATTTGGGACCCGTTTCGTAAGGGGTTGATCGAAAGTATAGAGAAAGTACAGAGAAGAGCCGCTCGATTCGTGACCGCTTGCTACAGTCCTTATGAAAGCGTCACAGAACTGATTAGTAGATTAGGTTGGGAGTCTCTGGTAGATAGACGACACACGTTTCG
>CM061918.1:60966418-60992930 GCA_031002005.1 Vandiemenella viatica | reverse complement strand
TTTGTTGAATCATATGCAAAATTTATGCTTTCAACTATCTCCTCTCTCTTCACCTATAATCACACAAAAACCTTAGTTTTTCTATCTGTGTACACTCTTTACAATTAAATCTGGCCACCGGCGTCAGATTCTGTTGACCCATATTTTGCACAGTGGGAGGAGCATAATCCATACTGTTAGCCAGTTTCTGTTTCTGTTTAATGCATGACTTAAGGAAATAAATAATCTGAACTATATATGGATCTGAATGAAATATCCGCCAATGAGATTGCCAAGGGCGGAGCTAGCATTGTGTTACTGTTTTTCTGGGATGACGTCGTCGTCAGATTCTGCAAAAAGAGTGAGAAAATCTGACGCCGGCGGTCAGATTTAATGGTAAAGAGTGTACATAATTAGCTGACGTCCTGGTACATCTTCATTCGATGTTTACCTGGTCATCTAGGTAGTCACTGCTGATCCTCTTTAGCAACAACCTATTGTTTTGTTGTTGTAAACTAACAAGTCATTCAACGGAGTAATGGAAGCAACGGTCCCTATACAGTAACCTATGATACTCCTGTTCCGCAGTGCCACTTTACCCCTCATTGTACTCAACTGCTTCATAAATGTTCAGAACGATCACTTTTAAGAAGCAACTCATGTACTCATCCATAGCAACGATTTTAGCCTTAGTTACAACTGTTATGGTGATATCCAGTACTACACTATGAATACAATACATTGACTTTCCCTCATTTGTTCCAAATGAAGTAGATGGTATAATAATGCAGTAATATCTTGTGTAATAATGCTTTATAGCTTGAGCGATCAGCACAAATTACTTTGCTTTACTAAAGCCGTCTATAACGATTTTGGACGTTAACGAGGTGTAAATGAGAAGTTAGAAAAGTGAATAACTGTAATATTACAAAGAGTACACTCGGTGACTAATCGACCGTTAAATTAATGACAACAGTCTGCGTTCGGAAACATTAATACGTAAAAGAAGTTTCTGATTAATAACAAATCATTTTCAATGTAATGCGATACCTGTCTGTTAATATTTGTATGATGTAGATGTGTCCTGCTGACAGTGTTAACACGGCAGTTCAACTGTTTTAATTGATAACTGAAGGCGGAGGTATAACGAACAATATATTTGTAAGTGACTAACCTTTGACCGAAGATTAAACCTTGCAGTTATTAAACCGGAAAAGGGAAAAACTTTAATGTTGAGTAAGAATTTTTCTTTATTCTAGCTACTTCCTTACGTCGGATGACTTCAGAAACTTTCTGAGGTTAGGAACGTATAGTATTTGTAAACTAAACCGGATAAAAATCACAGTTTGTATAATTGAAACCGACATATTATATCTGTCTAAGTACAGAATAGCGAAACGTGTAATTATTACAACTAACACGCAATGAAACTGAAGAAATAATAACCAAAATTACGCATTAAAAACAATATTAACAGAATCCAAAGCGTGTAGTGTGTGATCTTTGGTGAGTATCTTTTGAGATTAAGAAAGGAGTGTTTTTCTTTGTTGCAGTTTGATCTGTGGCATTTATCACTTCGGGTTCAAATAGCTTCTCGTTCTTTGTTCCCACGCCCAGTCACGCAGAAAAATAAAAATATCGCAGTTTTTAAGGCAGACCACCATCTTTCAAACTGTGAAAACCCGATCCAAATTGGTAATAACAAAGAGGCAAACAAACGCAGATCGCTTAAATATTTATATACAGAGATATGTCGGCAATTATTTGGTTTACACGTTTTTAGTCGTAGTTATAAGTGTGTGTCGGAACCATACGCTTTATCGTCACTACGCCTTCGTCACAGGAAGGTTAGTTAAAGTACGCCGTGAATATTGTGAAACTGTGAGTCAGGCACAAACGTCAAGAAAAAGGAAGAAAAAATGCAGCTAGGCAAAGATGGTTCCAGTTTCTTGCCTCCAAAATTTTCCCGCCTCTAATGTCCTCAAAGCCAACGAGGCGTAAAGCCATAATGAAAAAAAAGTAATAACCTTAGCTGCCAACACAGTATAGAAATGCAGCTGATAAAAAGTTAGTATTCAGCGTATTAGGTTAACTAACACACTGGAATTAATTGAAATATATATAATAAAAATAATAATTTTGTATGACATCACTAGCCGGGGTATCCCAGAAGGGTTCGGCCGCCGATTGACAGAGTTTCCATTTGACGCGCATGCTCCTTGTTAGCTATACTGACATTGGTCGCCAGATGGGAACCATTCTGGCAGGTTCGCACAATGTGATCTATCAGTTACCGGGATATAGTCAACCAATTGTGAACTAACCACTATGTTAATGGATTACGGCGTGTTTTTTAGATGAGAATGGCCCAATTCTCCTCTCTCAACACATGCAAGCCGTTAGCTTGGATAGCTTTAGTTACGATTTTCTGAAATTCAACCACCAAACAAATTTAAAGGGATAATGACATGTTCTGGAAATGACTGTTATGGTATAAATACTACTGAATGTAATCAATACCGTTCCTTGATACAACTTTTAAAACACTCGTGTTACATTGAAATAAGTGTCACATACATTTCACCAGCTGATTTTAGCGTGTGTACAGTGAGCATGCATTCGCGCTATACAACCTTCTGCAAGCGGTGTGACACACACACTGCCCCGCCCCCTGCCACGCTACAATGCAGGCACCCACTCAACAATCGCCAGCGTCAATGTTTGTTACTTGAATATAAAAACACTATGCTACCTCGTTTACTAAACAAACTACAGTCTGTGGAAGCCCTACAATATTACAATTCAATTTAAGAATATTAATTCAATTATTCAAGATAATTATAAACAATAAATTCCACATAATTTACTAATAATAACAATAATAATGGTAATAATAATTGTTAGCAGAGAGGGCTGAGGATATTGAGAAGTTACTGAATGTCATCAACAAAATACTGAAGGAATATAAATAAAAGCAAAACAAAAGTGATGAAATGTAGCAGAAATGGTACCAATACTAGTAGATTAAATATAAAAATAGGATCGGATGCAATAGGAGAAGTAAGTGAGTTCTGTTACTTGGGAAGCAAAATTACAACCGAAGTCCGAAGCAGGAATGATATTAAAAGCAGAATAGCACTAGCAAAAAGAGCCTTCATGAAAAAGAGAAACCTTTTAGCTTCAAATATTGATCTAGGAATTAGAAAATAACTTTTTAAAACTCTTTGTGTGGAGCACAGAACCTTATGGTAGCGAAACATGGACTTTAGGAATACCGGAAATAAAGAAAATTGAAGCATTTGAAATGTGGTGCTACAGAAGAATGCTGCAAATTAAGTGAACTGACAAAGTAAGAAATGAACGAGTTTTGGATATGATGGGTGTAAAAAGAAGTTTGTGGAAGAAGCTTACAGAAAGAAGAGACAGGCTGGTAGGTCATATTTTGAGACATGCTGGATTGGTTAATTTGTTAGTGGAGGGAGACAGTCGAAGGTAAGAACTGTAGAGGAAGAGAGATTAGAATATATGAAGTAGATAATTGAGGACGTGGGTTGTAAGGAGCATGTAGAAATGAGAAGGTTAGACCGGATAGGAAGGGGTGGAGAATTGCATCAAACCAGTCGAAAGACTGACGACAGCAAAAAAAAAAAAAAATTAGTTATAATGTTACAGCCTTTTTCGTGGCTACCTTTACCTAAACCGGTAATTCTATCGAGTAAAGGGGATCTACGGTTTAACGTGGAATCTGAACCACGGAAGCGTTTTGGCGTACTTCACATTGCACAACAGGGCCTCCAAAAATCCCCGCCGAGACAGATATTTGAAGCGGGGGCCTTTATTATCTCCAGTAAACCGCTTAATCATCAGACTACTCAATCTGCAAGATTATTACGTGACTGTCTAAAAAAAAAGATTTATCTGGAAAAATTATAAAAAATAATATATCAGTTTGACTACAGGAATGGTCTATTCCAAAGCACTGGTAACGGTTTAGGTAGGAAACCTACAAATCGACTGTAACATTTCACGTCAAACGAAAAGTTCGATTGTAACCGGTCGATTGTCGCTCTAATTAATTCATTAGTTCATACATTTGAAGGCTTCAGTTGACGTTCGTAATAAACACCTAATAAAAACAGCTGTCGTGAAATTTTAAAGGCCGACCTGAAAGTTTCGAGTAGCGTCGGGTGATTAAGTTGATGCGGACTCAATTACTCTGCGTGCATATTGCGCGCTCCCTGTTAAAATGGTCGACGCAGCGCTCATATCGACTACCTGCGCCGCGTCGAGTTGTGAACTGTGCAAACACGTCACTCAACTATAACAATGAAACACAATACGCGTAAAAAACGGGGTTACGCGTTGGCTAAACCAGTTAGCAAATATTTCACTCGGTTGTTTGAGTTTAGTGAAAAGTTCAGTTTAGTCGAATTGGGAAATCGACATAATACGCGTTGCGTACAGCGGCAGTCAATAAAAAATATACGGGCTTTTATTCCTACCATTGCTGTGGGGATTGATTGTGAATGCTTGTTGCTTTTGACGTATCCTAAGATATGCTTTGTTTCCTCTTGGAGCTCTTGCATACCTGAGTTTCGGTACGATTTTCTTAGTCCTTGTTGTGGTTACTATACCCGATTCCAGACATAGGCGTTTGCTATGGAGGATGTAAACCTCCTTCGAAACTTTTTTGGGAAGATGAACTGGGGTGATTTTCGCTTGCCTTTCCCCACAGTATGTTCGTTTGTGTTATCGTAGGTGTGGATGACTTTGATGTTTGTGTTTTATGAAATGGGTGATGTAGAATAGAGAGGGCGAAAACTGGTGTCGCCCCATTCAGGCCTGATGTTCAGAAAGAAACCGAGGGGACCGCCAAGCTTAACCTCCCCATCCGATGGACTAATCCATATCGAGTGCTCTATGCGATAACTCCATATACACTCCATAGAAGTATGTCATTTAGCCCAGGACTTTGATGCAGAATCTGGTGATCGGGAATTATGCACCTTCACCTTTCCTACCCTGGCAGACAAGTCCTGATCAAAATTTCTTCCAACACCAGGACTAGAACCAGGTAAAACAGTGTCAGCGCCGGATACCATCACGGTGGCGCAACCAACCTTTTTTTTTTTTTGACCAGTGCTCTATCTCTTTTTTATTTTTTTTGCAAGCGCTTTAACCACTATTTTATTATTATTTTTAACCACTTTTTTACATTGTTATTTTAATGGTAACACTGCGTTTAAAAAATTTTGGAAGAGGTCCTTGTAGTTTTTAATGTTTTGCAGTTTGTGATGGTTCTCTCTTATGTTATACCAAAATTCTTCTATTGTTGGATTTTTCTCTGTTATTGCGTATTTGAGGTATTGGCCTAGTATCCATATTTTTTTTGTTTTAGGGTATGGGTCAGCACTGTGCTTTCAGTAATTATTCTAGGTCTATTGTGTTGGCGCTGGTTCTGTTTATGACTGCGAGTTTTTCTTTTACCCATTGCCATATTTTTTCTCTTGCCGCATCGCAGTCGGTGCTGGATTGTATCGATTAGTTTGCATCTTGGACATAATGGTGCTGGGCTTAAGTGGATTTTGTTTAGTTTTTCTCCTGTTTTAAGAACTGAGCCAACGAATCTTAATTGCCTAGCCCAGTCTTGTTAATTAGAACCATTTTAAACCTTGTGACCTATGATGATACATCCTTAAAAAGTAACAGTTTTTTCGCCCATATGCCTAGTCCCGTGGGTGAACGGTAACGCTCTGGCCTCCATTCGGTAGGACGAAGGTTCTAATACATTTTCGGCCATTCAGATTTCCGTTTTTTTAAATGGTTTTTCCGAAATCGTTCCAGGTGATTTCTCAGATGGTTCGTTGAATAGGGTATGGCCGAATTCCTTTACGTTCTTTAACTCTCATCATCTCCCGACACAAAATGATTTGATGTCAACGATCCGCAAATATAGTATCACAAGCTCGTACCCGCGACTTCGTACGCGTGGATTAAGAATTTTTTTTTGCCAGAATTAAAAATAGAAAGTTGTTGGTGACGAAGGATTGGTCCCAAACAATATCGAGTCGGAATAATATGACAGGAAAGCTATCACTATATCACTGTACCGTCAAACCTGTCTCTTGAAGAGAATCAATTTCCAACATATTTCTGTTACCATTCGATAAGGTCTCAAAATTTCGTGTCTACCACTGTTAATCACACTGGAAAAAATATCCTGTGCCCTTCATACAGATTTCATTATAATATTCCATCACAATGATATAGCCATTTAGTCATCAAAACGTAACAAAAAGACAGAGACTTACTTCCGTATTTATAATAATATTACTGTGGTTCACACTGACACACTGACTGCGAACAACACCTGAGGGATCATTATAACGTAAAAAAGTGTACACGTACAACATTGCAAGACTACCTACGATTTGCCTTGCGTTGCACCCATAACTTTCTAATATCTACAGTTTAACATTCAATCCGAATAATCTACGGCCCAGGCCTGACTCTTACGATGAAAACCAATTTTTTAAAAATCTAAACCTCCACGGAGATTTGAACCGGAAAACCACGACGTTCGTAAGCAATCGCTTTAACCACTGAGCTGCCAGTCCACTACACAGAAACACGGTACGTTGACGTCCACATCCAACGTGTCTGTCTATCGCCGTATTTCGAAGTTATGAGACAACATGTGTTATTTATACATATAATTTTTCAACAAAATGTAGACAGTATTTTTCTCCTTGTTTCAAAGGATAAGTGTGCAAAGTTTCATCGAGATAGGATGAAAACTGTGGATTCGTATGAAGAACAAACAAACAAACAAACATACATTCATCTTTATATATAAAGATTTACGGAGAATGACTTGACTGTTGGGAATAGTGTCACCGGTAGAGCAAATGCCAGTGCTGAGATTTCGGTTTCTGTCATTTTTGCGGCTTGATGGAACTCGGAAGCGTCTATCTTGTATCGAGGCTCGCGTGTCGACGGGAGCTCTGGGAAAACCACTATCGAACTTTCTGCAAGAGATCGATTTTGGCATGATATAATAGCACGAGAATCGTAGCACTCGGTCAGGTTTTTAAATTTCACTACACATACATCGTGAAAGCTTATTTGAGTACTTACTGGGGAATGGCATGAACAAAATACTGAAGGAAGATTTTGGACTGAATATAAATCAAAGTAAGACAAAAGTGATGAAATTTAGCAGAAATGATACCAATACTAGCAGATTAAATATAAAAATAGGATCGGATGCAATAGGAGAAGTGAGTGAGTTCTGTTACTTGGGAAGCAAAATTACAACCGATGGCCGAAGCAGGAATGATGTTAAAAGCAGAATAGCACTAGCAAAAAGAGCCTTCATGAAAAAGAGAAACCTTTTAGTTTCAAATATTGATCTAGGAATTAGAAAGAACTTTTTAAAATTCTAAGTGTGGAGCACAGCACTTTACGGTAGCGAAACATGGACTTTAGGAATACCGGAAAGAAAGAAACTTGAAGCATTTGAAATGTGGTTCTACAGAAGAATGCTGAAAATTAGGTGGACAGACAAAGTAAGAAATGAACGAGTTTTGTAAATGATGGGTGAGAAAAGAAGTTTATGGAAGAAGTTTATGGAAGAAGCTTACAGGAAGAAGAGACAGGCTGGTAGGCCATATTTTGAGACATGCTGGATTGGTTAATTTGTTAGTGGAGGGAAAAGTCGAAGGTAAGAACTGTAGAGGTAGACAGAGATTAGAATATATGAAGCAGATAATTGAGGACGTGGGTTGTAAGGGGTATGTAGAAATGAAGGAAATGAAGAGGTTAGCACAGGATAGGAAGGGATGGATCAAACCAGTCTAAAGACTGACAACGAAAAAAAAAAAAAAGAGAGTTTTAAAATGGAACCACTCACAAGGGTGTGCACACACAAAGTCATGTCACCAACCGTACGCGGACAAAGAAAGTCAGCAACAATATTAACTATCATCTGGATATTGTAGGCCATTTCCTCAATTGCGATAAGATCAATTTTTTATGAATAATTGTCACGCCAATGAATGATGAAGAGGCCACAGAATGAAATCTATCAAAAGATCAACACAATAACAGAAGAAATCAGAAAGCGTCGAGCTAAGTTCTACACCCACATTTACAGTATGGAAAACACTAAAATAGCAAAGAAATTACTTGACATCATAACAAAGAGTAAAAGCGGTACAGAATGGCTGAAAGAGGTCCAGAGGGACCTACAACGGATCAACATAGAAAATCTCGAAGACCGCATTGTGTCATAATATGATCACAAATGATAATTTGGAGCAAAGAACAACACGACAACCTGGAAAGAAGTGGACAGATAAACGGAAGAGCGAGCACTCCGAGACGATGAAGAGATTTTGGGAAGAAAAGAGGAGAAACAGCTGAAGATTAAATCGTGATTTCATGTTCAATCGCTCTTCTAAAGGGGAATAATCGCAAATAATAATTGTCACGCCAATGCAATTGAATTTGTTGTTTTATTTCCCGAACGCGTTTCGTTTCATTCCCTGGAGCATCTTCAGCGGTTCTGTCTGTTGGGTGTTTATACAAGTAATTAATTTCACAATTTACACATGAAAATTATGGTTTATACAGATATAAGCTTACTTACATTTTTATTGCTCACATTTGCTTGTTATTGTACAATATTTCAGCACTGCTATTACAGATACAACTGATGCTGAAATACTGTAGTTAGAAACATAGTTAATTTTTTTATGAATAATTTTCACGCCAATGCAATTGAATTTGTTTGTTTGTTTGTTTGTTTGTTTGTTTTTTTTTGTTTGTTTTTTTCCAAAACGCGTTTCATTTCATCTTCAGCGGTTCTGTCTGTTGGGTGTTTAAACATGAAGTTAAATTTGTGTTATGTTACAATTTACACAAGAAAATTATGGTATATACAGATATATGCTTACTTACATTTTTCATTGCTCACATTTGCTAGTAATTGTAAAGTATTTCAGCACTGCTATACATATACAACTGATGCTGAAATACTGTGCAAATGTGACCAATGAAAAATGTAAGTAAGCATATATCTGTATATACCATAATTTTCATGTGTAAATTGTAACATAGAACAAATTTAATTACTTGTATAAACACCCAGCAGACAGAACCGCTGAAGATGCTATGTAGAATGAAGAGAAACGCGTTCGGGAAATATAAACAACAAATTCAGTTGCATTGGCGTTACAACTATTCATACAAAAGTATTAACTATGTTTCTGACTACATATGTTCCGCTAGCTGTTATTAAATTAGCTGTTTCCCTGTCTGCATTATTTCAATTTTTGGAAATTGCTTCTAACAGAACGAAAAAGTACGGTATCTCTCAGTTACCAATATCTGTACTGCTTATATTCCACGCTAGGAGGAAGAGTGTTTTTTTTTTTTTTTTTTTTTTTTTTTTTTTTTTTTTTTTTTTTTTTAATGACGAAACTATCTCACAGACGAAATTATCCATCTGATAAGTGCCGATGATAGCCGCTTAACGTATACTCAAGTTACAGCAGCTCTAATCATATTGACGTCAACGATCCTATAGCAATAATTAGAGAACAAACGAAACCGGTTTTTTAGACATGATGGGAGGCATGGAGTGGGGAGAACTGCTTACAATGGTACAGAATAGAAGGTCGATCAGCGAAATTCCTGCTTTTTCTCTATGTTAGTACAGTAGTCTCTGTTTTGATAAATGAATTTATAGAGAGTAGGCTAGTTAAGCTCCAACAAGTGTTGGAAGACTTGGTTTGTCTGGTATATAGTTCAAACTTATCTTCGTAATTTATAGATAACTACTTAGGAGCTTTGCTAGATTCGCTTACAGTGCCTAAGCAGCTGTGCTTCTGTGTGGTAGGAAATATTCGTTATACATCGGACGATGTAAGAACTCCACGGCAGATTCAGGTTTATCTGGTTTCGATGCTTGTTGCAAAGGAAAATCATTCCGCCCAGTGTTTGGTGCTGGTGAGTGGTAAGAAGGGGACAAGGAAGATTTTAGGGTCTTCATTTTGAATGAATACACTCTACCAGTGTCTTCCCTTCTTGCTTCATATTAATGTCCTACTAATGTTGCTTTATCTGTGTTAAATGATGCAAGAACGCTCCGTGATTCTGTCGACGTATGGTGCTATAGGTCTTCTGTATTGGAGCAGACTTGGGCCAGCGGATCCTCGATTAAAATTGAAGAAAAGAAAACGTTTTCCTTACTTTTATCGTGAGAAGCAAGTGTTCGTACAGGCATAATATAGTGTTCACTTGTTACAACCAGCCTTTTACGAAGTATCGAAAATAACCAATCAGAAAATTTATATTTCGAAATTGCTTTCTATTCGTATTTGAGAACTATGTTCGTCTCATATCCTTATTTTTACTTTTAATGGTGAGAAGTAGTAAATGGTTTTTCCTAATTGTGCTGATGACTTCATGGAATGTTATTATGAAATTTCATTTCTTATTTCTGCACTAGAGTAAAGCCGGTTACACGGGCAGCATTCGTGGTTAGTGTCAATCATTTAAAACGCATACAGATAACCGCATCATTAGCTGAGGTAAAAAAGTACATTTCTACATAGAAAATCCCGCCTTACCAATCGCTTTTTTGCTGTTCCGTCCATAGCAGGAAATGACAGGTTATCAAAATACGCACTTAGTCAGACTCATAGCAAGGAAAAGAATAACGCATCTCCTCCTTCCGTTATAATGTTTTTTTATCTCTGCAATTACTTCGACAAAGTCCGTCAAAAATGATGGAAATATTTATCGTTATGAAAACCTTTCTAAGGGAACTTAATTTCAAAAACAAATAATGATGATTTCGCGATTACCTACGTTTCCTGTAACCTTTCTCTGACTTTTCATTAAACTTCCCTGTTTCTTACCTACTATCAAAGAATTATTAGGTTTGTTGCGCCTGCTTCTAGTTACTGATACAGTGAATAGATCATTACATGAATGTATCTTCTCGTAACTGCTACAGGGAATAGATCATTACATGAATTTATGCTCTAGTAATTACTACAGAGAATAGTCCATTTATATCAATGTATGTTATCGTAACTGCTACAGAGAATAGACCATTTATGAATGTATGTTCTCGTAACTGCTACAGAGAATAGATCATTACATGAATTTATGTTCTAGTAACTGCTACAGAGAATAGACCATTATATGAATTTATGTTCTAGTAACTGCTACAGAGAATAGATCATTACGTGAATGTATGTTCTGGTAACTGCTACAGAGAATAGATCATTACATGAATTTATGTTCTAGTAACTGCTACAGAGAATAGACCATTATATGAATGTATGTTCTAGTAACTGCTACAGAGAATAGATCATTACGTGAATGTATGTTGTAGTAACTGCTACAGGGAATAGATCATTACATGAATTTATGCTCTAGTAATTACTACAGAGAATAGTCCATTTATATGAATGTATGTTATCGTAACTGCTACAGAGAATAGATAATTACATGAATGTATGTTGTAGTAACTGCTACAGAGAATAGACCATTTGTATGAATGTATGTTCTCGTAACTGCTACAGAGAATAGATCATTACATGAATTTATGTTCTAGTAACTGCTACAGAGAATAGACCATTATATGAATGTATGTTCTAGTAACTGCTACAGAGAATAGATCATTACGTGAATGTATGTTCTGGTAACTGCTACAGAGAATAGATCATTACATGAATTTATGTTCTAGTAACTGCTACAGAGAATAGACCATTATATGAATGTATGTTCTAGTAACTGCTACAGAGAACAGACCATTACAGGAATGTATGTTCTAGTAACTGCTACAGAGAATAGACCATTACATGAATGTATGTTGTAGTAACTGCTACAGAGAATAGACCATTACATGAATGTATGTTCTAGTAATTGCTACAGAGAATACATCATTACATGAATTTATGTTCTAGTAACTGCTACAGAGAATAGACCATTATATGAATGTATGTTCTCGTAACTGCTACAGAGAATAGATCATTATATGAATGTATGTTCTAGTAACTGCTACAGAGAATAGACCATTACATGAATGTATGTTGTAGTAACTGCTAGAGAGAATAGACCATTACATGAATGTATGTTCTAGTAACTGCTACAGAGAATAGACCATTATATGAATGTATGTTCTAGTAACTGCTACAGAGAATATACCATTACAGGAATGTATGTTCTAGTAACTGCTACAGAGAATAGACCATTGCATGAATGTATGTTGTAGTAACTGCTACAGAAAATAAACCATTACATGAATGTATGTTCTAGTAAGTGCTACAGAGAATAGACCATTACATGAATGTATGTTGTAGTAACTGCTACAGAGAATAGACCATTACATGAATGTATGTTCTAGTAAGTGCTACAGAGAATAGACCATTACATGAATGTATGGTCTATTAACTGCTACAGAGAACAGACCATGTATGTTATAGTAACTGCTACAGAGAATAGACCATTACATGAATGTATGGTCTATTAACTGCTACAGAGAATAGACCATTGCATAAATGTATGGTCTAGTAACTACTACAGAGAATAGATCATTACATGAATGTATGTTCTAGTAACTGCTACAGAGAATAGACCATTACACGAATTTGTGGATTTAACTGTCGCAAATAAAGAAATAGCTACATGCAGATTTAAACGAACGTCGCATTATAATTTTTTACACAACAGGTAATTGTCTTTTAACTGGCATCGCACTTCTTTTTGACATTATAATTGCAAATAAAATCAAATCAAATTGTTTATGTTAGTGTAAACTTTATCCGAGTTTTAATAGCCTTTCTGTTTGTTATCGTATGTCAAATACATCCTTAGGTTATATTGTCACTTGGATCCTGTAACTACTGCTACAGATAATACAGCGTAAACAACGGATGCTCTTATCCTTACAAGAATTTTTGCATCTAGCCGTCGGAAATAAACAAAAACTAACATATAAACTAAAACTAATGTGTGACTAATTTTTTTTTTTTAATTTCTACCTCGCATTAAATTTTTTTAGTAATTTTGTACTGTTACTTCCGGAACAAATAATTTACCTTCAGTTAGCATCGCTGTTATACTTTATTTAAACAGTGGAAGTGCCAATAAAATTAAATTCGTTTATTTATTCGAAATTAATGTACACTTCCTTTTAGCAATTTACGCGCAAATAAAATCAAATGCAGTTATTTATTTCAAAGTTCCGGTTGGCCAATCAGCGCTGTGCTGGTACACCTCGGGCATTATCGAGACTCGTCGAAGGTTGACGATCTATTGAAGCGAAACTCTTACGGAAAAGGTTTAAAATTCTTCTTACAGTTGTAAAACATAACGAAGTGGAAATTTCACAAATGTAAAACAAATAACTTCTTTGTCTTATATATGGAGGCTGTATAAGTTTATCCCTTCGTTATCACAATACACAAAAACTATGGAACTGACTTAGGCAGGGTTATCACAACTTGAAATCATATGGTTTAGCTTAAAATCTGTGGTATATCTCGTTAGTCTACGTGATCGAGGACGGAAGAAGAAATGATAATCTGTCCTTAATCAGAACATTTTAGTTAATTTCTTTTTTTTAATTACTATACAACTTTCTAATACTTGTAGTAATTCTGGAAATAAGAAAGTAGCTAAATGAAACGAATAAAAAAGTTAAATACGTTATTGAAAACGATTAAATCCGCGCGGGAGAAATAACAGGCAAATCCTAGTTACTTGAAAAACTGGAATATTAGACGTAGCAACCCTGAGAGATCGCAAAACGTCAAAATGAATCGGAACAAAATGTTTCAAATTTAATCTTCAATCATTTCCTAAAATATGTTCAGTGCGGGTTAAACGTCAACTTGAGGATATTGCGAGATTTACAGCTCAGTGTATAGCACGGATCTCTCCCTCTGTAAGATATGGCGGTCACGATTTCCGTGTCCCGAGGTCACGGCTAATCTCTGTGCGGCCGATTAAGATCTCACGTCATAACCACAGTTCAGTGTAGTCCACGAAAGGGCACGCGAAAGGCTGCCACGGACAGAATTTAATACTCGTAAACCGCTTCCAACCTGTGCGAGCCATTCCGTAGGCCCCTCGCAATACGGAAATGAAATGCTTAAATACGAACTAAATACCCTGCGAAAGACCAGATAAAGATTTTTCCATTTCCAGTTAATAAATAAAAGACAGCTTTTAACGATAAACTGTATTATTAATTTATTTGCTTCTGAACTATCAAAAACTTATCCTATCCAGCGAGAAATAATACACCTAGCGCCGTGGTGTAACGGCTAGCGTTCTGACCTCGCATTCGAGAGGACAGGTGTTCGAATACCCATCCGGGCATCCAGATTTGGGTTTTCTATGGTTTCCCAAATCACTCCAGGCAAATGCCGGGATGCTTCCTTCAAAAGGCCATGGCCGAATTCCTTCCCGTTCCTTGCCCCCCATCCTTTCCCGTCTCTAAAAGACCTCGCTGTTAGAGAGACGTTAAGCAGATATATATATATATATATATAAATAAAAAGAGAAATAACGCGTATGAGAAGTAGCTTAATTTCAGATATGGTAATCTTAAGTAATCGATACTTTTCTTTTGTTTTTCTTTCACAAAAGATTAACGTTTTAATATGCATTAGTCCTATTAACGAAAAAAAACAAAAACAAATCAGTGCATTGTTTGATTATTTCAGTAGCTGCAAAGTAACGTAAAAAAAGTATTTAATGTTAAGCTTGATGAAAAACTGGCGTGCTTATAAATTGGTGCTTCTCTCACGAAATATCATACTGTTGGGTAAAACCAGTTTTCATAACAAAGATAACGGTGAGTTACCTGAAATGGCGACAAAGCATTTGAGTGTCGAGAAATCTTGTTTTAACACCGGAATCATTCGGCAAGTCTCCTGGAAAGATTCACAGCTATTTTCAATTTAAAAAGTCCAGAATTGCAACTTAGCTGTGGAAGTACCTTAAAACGCGAACCGAACCAGAAGAAAACGGAACGCTGATATGCGGCAAAACATCACAGCTTTCAACGATTTTTAATGTCAAACTTAATCTTATAGCTCGTTTCAATCAGAACACTTTTAAACAGACAAAAGAACTACAAGACATGCAGGAAACATACGGAAGTAAGGCTCGCATATCTTAGCATAACACTAGTATTGACGATATACGGCATAGGAATTAACCCAAGAGTAGACGAATATTTACGTAACGCAAGTATTCTTCTTATTATCGTTTTCCCACAGGTTGTGATGTCCCAAGGGATTTTTGGCTGAAGCTGGGCGATAGTTATGATTTCATAGTTCCAGCCAGAACCGGGGCAGTTGCAACAGGAAAAGAAAACAGTTAGTGGCTTTGGAATGTGGCGATGTAGAAGGCAATGACAATGAAACGGGTCACGTATCACCAGAATTAAGCTGGAGCATGACACCACTTGGAATAAGATGGAAGCAACCGTCTCTATTGGTGGAAAATTCTCCCCACTGCCACTGATTCCAGGGAGGGGGTTAGAAATCAAAACCCATGTGAACGAGAAGAAAGGAGCTGTCTGTGAGGCTCAAGAGTCCGATTCAGGAGACAGGCGGAGCTGAACTTAGAAGTGTCTACAACAGGAGCAGCCAAAAGCTTCCGCGAGCAACAGTCTTTATAACAGGTGTGAGGAAACCATTAAAGCAATGTACTGGCAAGCACCGTAGAAAGATGAAGGGATGTCTTATAGATTAAGGACGACTGTTTGTATATATAATTTGATGTAAATAAATTGTAAATGTGCAAATACCCTTATGGCGAGTATCATTTATGTATGCCACTGCTCACATGTCGGAAGAGTCTTACCCACAATCTATATGTTCCCCTTGGGAGTGGCAGGGCGAGAGAAAAAAAATATCGCCAGTCCACCACAAGGTGCCGAAGTACTATATATTTGCGACAACTATGTTTACCATGCCCGTTGGTTCAGTTGGTTGCGGCATCGTTATGGTACCTGGCTCTGACACGGCGTTAGCTAGCTCGAGTCCTGGTCGTGAAAGAAATTCGCCGGCAGGGTAGCAGTGGTGGTGGCGCACAGTTCGTAATAATTGGATTGTGCAGCAAAGTCTTAGGTTAAATCCGAAATCTCTCCGAGGCGCGCCTCTAGTGAGGACTTACTCCATTGTTGATAGTGATTCGTCTGTCGCATGGGGACGTCAAGCCTGGTGGAAGAGAAGGCCCGAATGGGTCGGCAGCGAGTCTTCCCCTCTCCCTTCTTTGTATCGCATTTCATACTGAACAGACACATTATCACAGTCAGCCACACCTACGATAACAGATAGGAAAAAACTCCGTGGAAGGCAACGACGAACTACTCCAGTCCATCTGTTCACCTTCCCAAGAGAGTTCGCTTAAGGTGGTTTCCCTCGGCCCGCGCATTTGTTGGCCGGGCCGTTCCAGCTAAAGCCGCGTTCCCACGACGTCGTGTAACGAAGGCGGGACGGGATGGGACGGGACGAATACTCGACAGCACGTTATGGGAACAAGGTCGCCTCTGTTAGCGTGGACGAGATGCAGCTACCATCTCTGTGTCGGTAAACATAACAGGCGTGCGTAGTGGAGCGCTGTTGCCATCGATTTGCAGCAGTGGTCCGCACCCCTTCAGTTGCTGTAAAGTGCTCTGTGCCAAACGACACTAGGCAACGTGGTGAGGAGGTGGCGGCGAGGTAGCGAGGGCTAACCTGCGGCGCGCGCTCGTCCCTACACTTCGGCTAATGACGTGCCGCCTCCGTTACAAGACGTCGTGGGAACGCGGCTTAACAATAGAGGGCCATGGGAAGGGAGCCGCCACTGGTCAAAGGGATGGCGCGCCTCTATCCGTAGCCCAGTCGGTAAACATCAAAGCTGAAACGGCACTATGAAACGTGGTGGGGAGGTGGCTGCGAGGTTACGAAGCCCAGCCTGCGGCGGCGCGTACTGATCCGTACAATTTACCTGCATGGTGCGGCCTACAAAACCACTGGCCGTGGGAAGCCAGCATTAGAGGCAATAAATAAAAAATAAAATTAAATGAAATTATAGCCGGGCGTGCAGCTCAGGCAGTAGTCTGGATGACCTGGGTGCGATCCCCTACTAGGCTGAGGAGCTGAACGTCTGAAACGGCTCACCAGGTCCACTCAGCCTGCTGTTTAATGAATACCCTGGAGGAAACAACACGGGAAAAACAATGGTCCAATTGCGGCGCTGCCCTGTCAACTCCATGTCTCGTGCCAGAGATCAATAGGTAGTGCGGGGAGGCATATGTGATCTTAAAGAAACCCGACGGAAAATAAATTAACAGCTCAGTGTTGGAATTTGGACCTGAATCTAGGAAGGCGGCGTTTTGAGGTTTGCGGCCAATCTCGCAGGTTATTGACTGACGCGAATTGTACTTAGTTAATCATATTACGCTTGCATTCATTATTTTATGACAATCACTGAGAAGTAATTACGTTAGTGATATTCCTACTTATCAGGCGATATACATCAAGTACTTGATTGACTGAGCCTCCCTCCTAATCAGTGCGAACTTCTGTTTACATAGGTAATGTTTTTATTATAAATTTCAAACAAAATACTGGTTTCAACTACAAATTATTTTTCAGTAAAGAAGTACGATATTAATTAAACAAAGCATATCAATGTTAACCCCTATTTCTACACTACGTTGCGAGAATGACGTGGATTTGGCGGTGAACAAAAGTACTTTTAACGTACTCTACCTTCTATGCATAGCGTGTGTAAAAACTGATATTTTTAGATTCACGCTAACAAACCGAGCGTGGTGGGTGAACGGTTAACGTTCTGGCCACGCATTCGGGAGGACGTGGGTTCGAATTCCCTTCCGGGCTTCCAGATTTGGGTTTTACATGGTTTCCCCAAATCGCTCCAGGCGAATGCCGGGATGCTTCCTCTAAAAAGGCCATGGCCAAATTCCTTCCCTTTCCTTGTCCCAAGCTCCATCCCGCCTCTAATGACCTTAGCCGTGGATGAGGCGTAAAGCAATAAGTAAAAAAAAAGTCACACTAACATACCAAAAAATTTTGCCCTGTGCTTTGCCCACTGTAATATCAAACAACGTCAACATCTCTTGTTGAATATTTGAAGTTCTCTAAGGAACACTCCTGTCTAGCTTTTATCCTAATATAAAGGTAAAAGATTTTTTTATCCAGAAGAATAAAAACGTAATAAACTTCTGAAAATTAGTTTTACCGCAGATGAGACAGTAACCGATCAATTTCTACACTCAAAAAAAGTCTCAATCCGTGAGTTCGTCGAAATAGTAAAAGTAGTTTTCGAGTTGGCAACGTATATGCAGACAAGAATTTCTGGTGTAGTAGTACAGAAGAAATAGCATGGCGATCTGTTTTTCACGCATACTTTTAAAGTTTCTCTTTTACTGCTGTCAAGGTGACCAAATTTTTTTTATATAATCGAAAATAAAAGAAAATATAATAGTGTTTTTAAGGTAATTGTTTGATGTCAAGTTTTTTTGTAATTTTTTGCTAAACTTCGTTATATTTTAATAAATTTAATTTTTTAAACCTGCCACATAAAATTTGATTCTTTACTGTTTCGCATTTGTTCTGCAGTCGAACATTTACGGTAATCATTAATTATTTAGGACAACTGCGAACTGTATATTATATCGCTGTAATATTCTTTTTTTTCTTCTTTTTTTTTAAATCGCGTGTTTTACGTCACTTCATTTTTAAGCGGAAGTTGTAATGGTGCTAAATTGTGGCTCTATTGCCTCATAACTGAAAACAAATAAATAATGCATTAATAATTTGGTGCAATAATCAGTAAGGGGTTTGACAGGAACAATGCATGACTATCATTTTTACATTAAACGTTAATCGGGGCATGAATGTGATTCATTGCATCAAATTATGCATACGTTTAGCGTGATGGGCAGTTTTGTTTATATTGAGGCAAATAGATGTAAGAGTGCAGAGAAACCTCAAGCTCAAAGAAACGCAATAAAAGTACCAAAACTAAGATTTTTTTTTTTTATGAACTATAATTGCACCTATATTAAAATTATTTCCAGACTTATTACTGCTGTTGGTCTTAGATATAATTTCCGCCAGTAGTCTACCAGTATTATTTCATTTTTACATCCATTTGCAATTAATAGATTGTCCACAAGCAATGATTTCGATGTGAAAAAAAAGTTAATGATTTTTTAAAAGAATATAAGGAAAGATAAGACAATTACTTTTAATTTTATGCCAGAGCACATGAAGAACAAGGGACAGTAGAAGAGTTTACATTCAAGGTGTACACTGGTTGAGAGAGCGGCTGACTCCTATCTCTATCTCCTCATATATAAATATGCAGCTAGCTGTCTCGGTCTGTATTTTACTATTCTGCGTAACCGGGCTTCGGATTGAGAAACGATTTAATTTAATTTAATTTAATTGCAATGGAGCACAGGCTCCGGTGGCAATTTCCCTACACAGCTATCTTCCCCCTATCCTGCACCCACCTACATTTGCCCTCTACAAATTTTTTCTTTAAATTCCTTCAAAGTTTTCGGTAAATTATTCATCGTTTCTCTTGGTAACTCATTCCAATCCCTGACACCCTTACCTAAAAAAGAGAATCTTCCTACACCCTTGTGCCTGAAATCGAGTGCCAGCTTGTGGTCATGGTCATCTTTTCCCTTCCATGCACTACTTTTCATACCTACTGCAATATCTTTCCATGCCTCATCACCAGTATATGCCCTGTACACTCCCATGACCCTCCTCATCCTCCTCCTGTCTTGCAATGAATCCCATTCCAGCTCCTTTATCATATCCGTCACTGATTGCATTCTGCGATAATTTCCAGAAACAAATCTAGCAGCCCTTCTTTGCACCCTCTCCAACTCCTGTATTTGATACGTAAAATGAGGGTCCCATACTACACTACCATATTCGAGCAATGGTCTGACCAAAGTTTTGTAACCCAATTCCTTGACTTCTCTCGTACATCCCCTCATAACTCTCTCCAACAAGTGCAGAACTCTGAAACCTTTTCCTACCACCTGTCCTATGTGTCCTGCCCAGTTAAGTTTGTTATCAAAAGTAATTCCAAGATATTTGCATTTCAAGTCTTCAGCAAGCAATTCTTTCCCCACCTTATATTCATAATTAACCTTTTGTTTTTTATTTGTGTATCTAATAAGCTGACTCTTCTTTGCATTTATCTTCATTCCATGTTTACTAACCCAATTAGATATCCTGTCCAGATCACCCTGCAACTGTTTACAATCCTCTATCGTTTTGATTCTTTTATACAGCATTATGTCATCTGCAAACAATCTAATTTCAGATAGTAAACAGGCAACACAATTATTCATTAGAATAATGAATAGCAATGGTCCCAATACGCTACCCTGTGGCACACCCATTTTTACTTCCACTTCTTTTGATACTACATTTCCTACCCTAACTTTCTGTTTTCTACCTTTTAAAAATTCTTCTACCCAGCAAATCACTTTCTTATCCACTCCAATGGTTTTTACCTTATTTACGATAATCTGTTCTTAATGAGTACACATACACACCAAAGATTCTTGATGCAATTTTGACCGGATATCACAACATAATATTCAGGATGAAGAATCCATCTACCCCAAAAATTCGCAACAACAATTTGTTTCTAACATTAAACAAAGAGTTTAGACTTCACAAACCTGTGATTTCTTTTTACGTCTGCGAATTGTGGAAATGCCTTCGCCATAATGATCAAATGTGAGATAGTGGTACAAGTGACAAATATGGGAAATGAGATCTAAGTGAATCGAAAGACAGGCCCTGTACTTATCTTTAGCGTGCCAAACAAATACAAGCTATTTTATATACCAAGCCATCTAACCTTCGGTTGGGATAGCTGCATCGCTTATAAAATGGCTCTATCTCTTTCCGACCATAGAGGTACAACTGACAAAATGGCGAGGCGACGTCCTAAGAGAATATTAAAAATTATCAAGAAATAACTGGTTGCATGGAAGATAGAGATGATTCTGTGTGTAAATAATAGCATAGAATTTTTGTAAAACATTAGCTGAAAAAAAGTTCTTAGTTTACGATAAATACAGAGCCTTATTTTTCATACGTTTGATTTGAATTTTCGTGTTCACTTCTGTATGTGAAAAAAAAAGATTTCCTGAAGATAGAATGATGAAGTGTTCGAAAATAAACTAATTATTAAATCAGGGAAATATTTTTTAAATTGTGTTCAATATGATTTTTGTTAATATGTTACTTGTACCACTTGTGTTTACAAAAACCCGTTTTACTCAAATAATTTATTTTGACACTTGTACCACTGTGGTTCGCAACCCGCTAATTATACATAGATATACATGTTTGAGCGGACAAGGCCGCCAGCTGGCAGGTGATGAGGCCTCTGTGACAGGATCACCAGCCATAAGCACTATAATGCAACATCGAGGTGCTCCAACCAGGCCACCGCCTCCAGAGTAGCCACACACATTTTAAGCTATGACACAATTCTTTAAGGAGTACAGTTGATTATTATGCAATCTCAAATGAAGCCAATATAGTTACAAAACAACTGATCAAGATCCTACCACTACATTCCCACCTTACTGTTCAAAGATAATTCACATACACACATCCTAAATACAACATTTTACAATAATTCCTGTGAAACTGGAAAAACGGCAAAAATATTAACATAAAAGTACACAAATCAAGAAACAAATAAAATGAAAAGTAAATAATAACCAATATTTTTTTTTAAATATGAAGAGACTGTTTACTCACAAGTTCTAATGGTAACCGATTTTTTTTTAACGTCTCATCGACGGCTAAGGTCATTAGAGGCGGGATGGGATTGGGGACAAGGAACGGGAAGGAATTTGGCCATGGTCTTTTAGAAGGAAGTATCCCGGCTTTTGCCTGGAGTGATTTGGGGAAACCATGGAAAACCCAAATCTGGATGCCCGGACGGGGATTCGAACCCCCGTCCTCCCGAATGCGAGGCCATAACGTTAACCGTTCACCCACCACGCTCGGTGAGGTGATCGAGAAGTTACCATCGCATCGTAACTCTCTTGTAAACTTCAGTTTCTGTGATATGATCATTGCTTCAGAGTGTTCATGTTTGTGGGGTAAATGCAATCGATGTTTTGTTTAATGCGTTGTTTTTTGTCGCACATGAGATATTAGACAAGAGGGTGAAAATAGGTATCGGAGGGTGGTTCCTGTGCACTGGCTGCGCATTAACAGTAATGTCACACGATTTGAGAAAAATCTCCAGTAATCTTGTTCGTTTCTTTGGGTCAAACTGTTTTCTTCCTAATTACCAATTGAAGTAATGTTGTTAGTCAAGCAGAAAGATTAAAAACAGAGGTCACTCTCTTGGGCGTTATCGCGTTTCACAGCCGTTGCGCCGCGAGGTAGGCTAACCCGCTACGCGTTATTCCGCGCAGTGTTGCCAACATTGCGGAATGCCGCTCCAGCAAGCGATAATCCCACACGCGTCGCCGCCGCCCACTCTTAACTTCATTCCGCCGTTAAACGCGAGAGATGTTATATGCTGATTGTAGTTTGTAGTTGCCTGGCAGTGGATAGGAAAAAAAAGAATAAAAAAAAATAAAATCAAAATGCATTACTCTCGTGAGCTCGTGGTCTATTTTACAGATTATGTATTAAAATTTTGTTAAAAAGCTTTCGACTGGTTTGATGCAATCCACCATACCTTCCTATTTTCTGCTAACCTCTTCACTTCTATATACCTCTTATAACCCACGTTCTCTATTATTTGCTTCATATATTCTAATTACTGTCTTCCTCTAGAGTTCTTATCTTCGACTGTTTCCTCCACTAACAAGGTAACCAATCCTGCATGTCTCAAAATATGACCTACCAGCCTGTCTGTTCTTTCTGTAAATTCTTTCCTCAACTTCTAATCATTTCCAAAACCCATTCATTTCATACTTTTTCTCTCCACTTAATTTTCAGCCTTCTTCTGTAGCACATTTCAAAAGCTTCAATTTTCTTTCTTTCTGGTATTCCTAAAGCCCATGCTTCACTACCATTAAGTGCTGTGCTCCACACATAGACTTTTAAAAAGATCAATATTTGAACCTAACAGATTTCTCATTTTCATGAAGGCTCTTTTTGCTAGTGCAATTTTGCTTTTAACATCATTCCTGCTTCGGCCATCGGTTATAATTTCGCTTCTCAAGTAGCAGAATTCACTTACTTTTCCTATTGCATCCGATCCTATTTTCATATTTAAACTACTAAAAAATCAATATCAAGTGATTTTTAAATAGAATTTGTGAGCTTTTCACTCAGTTAGTGTGGATTAATTAGCTAGTCTTACTCTGGGCCGCTCACCAAGATTCTTCGTTTCGTGTATTTCGCACGGTGCTCTCTAAACCTCTACTATATTTAAATGCCCGTACTGTTCTAGTCTGGCCTTCTCTATTATTTACGGTAGAGGTTACTATTTTAATGTGTCTTCAATCGTTTCGTTCCTTATCCTGTGTATTTTACCTCTGAGAAAATTTCATTTCACTTGCATGTATCCTGCCAATATCTAGATTCTTCAGTGTTTAGGATTCAGCGTCATACATTACGTGTGTGCAATAGATCACTCCATTACTTCTCTGTGGCACGTCTCTGACCTATATCAGGAATCTGACGCATCTTAAAAATGCCTCTGCCTGTCTCCGCCCTTCATTTACCTGACCATCGTTTCTTCTGCTTTCGTCTATAACACTTACCAGGGTATTTTAGACTGAGAATTAGTATCACGAAGTAAAAATTATTAAACTAACGATACCAGGCTGTTTGAAAAATTTCTCATGGCACAGTAAAAATTGACTGTGGAAATGATACTAGGAATATGTAAATTCACAATAAGACCTACACCGCTGACACGAAATGAGGTGTTAGAAAAGTGAAATAAAATTATTAAGAGCAATGTCTGGTAAAACACTGGGCGATCTTCTTTTTATGTTGCTTTCTCCTGTCGGAGCTTGGCGGGTCACGTGACGTAACATTGCAACATGGGAAGCCTCTTCTGACGTGCAGTTCAACCATCTCCGAATGTCCTTCTGCCACGAATTCCTTCTCTTTCCAACAAACCTATAGGATACGGAATAATGTTACAAGATCTGTACGTAAAGTGCAAAAAATAAACAGATTTGTAAATGGAAGAAGAAAATACTGATACGAACAGACAGAATGGATGAAGAAATAATTGTTAAAGAAGCAGGAGGCATTATATTTATTAATGAAACGAGAGAAGGAGGAAGGCCGTTAAAACGCAGTAAGGAGACTTAAGTTACAGCTTAAGAAGAATAAGAGAGAAAAAATGGAAAAGGTTGCAGTTTAGTCAGAAAATAGCAATGAAAAAGCGTAATCTTTCGACTGTTTTTATGCTTTCAAACATTTCTTCGTATCCAGAGCTTATCTTAATATACCGTTTACTACCTGCGTTCTCAGTTGTTTGTTTCTAACTTTTTACTGTTGGTCTTCTGAAATAACATTTAACAGTGCCATCCACTAAAAAATGAGATTCACCATTCCCTTTTTTTTTCTATATAACAGTTTTTTCGTCGCTAATCATTTACAAAAAACATACGTTAATTTAGTACTGTACAAGATTCTGAAGTAATCTTGCGGGAAAAAGGCTTCTTCTCTCGCAGTTAAATCTTAACATCAGTGTAATAAATAAAATCAGTGTTGAACTCTCCGATATTGGAAATTAAGATATGTTTCTTTGTTCACTGTGCATATAATTTTGTGTTAGCAGATATTGCATCACAAACATAATATGTACATTTATTATTAATAAGACTGCAAACTTTTAGGGCGTTGTATAATTTTCTCTGCTAACTATAAAATTTCATCTATTTGTATACACGTTTTAAGAATAACATTTTTAATGTAAGAGATATTTAGAAAGATAGGTAGTTACTTACTGGATGATTGTATTTTGTCCTTGTACTCTTCTGCTATTGAATACATCCTTATACTTATCATACTAAACAATAAAAATTCACCTACTTTTTATCTATTTGATACTATTTTTGTCTAACCTATTGTTACTGTGATTATCTCTGCTACATTTTATGATTCTTATCTATGTAGTTTAGGTTTATATTAAGTCGAAAGATGATAGTAGATATCATTAGCAAATTGTAGCACACTGATTTTTTTTGTTGCTTTTGTCATACCGAAAGTTATATTAACCTCCCAGGTTTTCTTCCAGAATATAGAAATTGATTTTTTGTGGTGGGAGTTTACAATCTTGTCTCATTCTTTTTAAGTGTTGCTTGTCCCTCTGCTATTAGTATAGCAAACTGATTCGTGTAACATTATCAAAATATTTTTCCTAAGCACATAAAGCCCTTTAAAGTATACATTTTTCTATCCGTCCTTCAAATATTAATACTTTCACCAGTTATTCTCTTATGTCCCGATTTACATAAACCCAATGTGATAAGTTTTATAATTATGAGCTATGCCTTCTTCGTATTATATAATACTTCTGTTAAATTAGTTGGAGTCTCTTCTGTGTTCTAAAATTTCCTATTTAGTTTGAATAATAAATTCCTACCTCTCATAATTTTATCATGGATCCCATCATGTGAAGCTCTGTCAGATTCTGCCCTTAAAGCAGAACCTTCTATATATCTGCAACTACTTCTTTTGTTTCCATCACACTGTTGTTCAGACACTTTCCATCAAACAGTTTCTCTTTATATTCCTCCCATCGGCCCACCGAGCGTGGTGGGTGAGTGGTTAACGCTCTGGCCTCGCATTCGGGAGGACGGCGGTTCGAATCCCCGTCCGGGCATCCAGATTTGGGTTTTCCATGGTTTCCCCAAATCACTCCAGGGGAATGCCAGGTTGGTTACTTCAAAAAGGCCATGGCCAAATTCCTTCCCGTTCCTTGTCTCCAGTACCATCCCGCCTCTAATAACCTCGACGTCGACGAGGCGTAAAGCCATAAGTTAAAAAAAATCCATCAGCCAGGTTTTGTTCTCACTAATATTTTTATACTTACACCTCTGTTCCTCAATTTCGTGCAATACTTTATTTACCTACATCCGTTTCTGCTACTCAGACTTTTGTCGCAGCCATTTTCATTTGGGTATCCTGCGTTTCCCGTTTATCTGATTCTAAAGTATTTGTATGTTTTCTTACAGCTTCGTCTTGAGAATTTTAGCAACCTGTTGTAAACTCATCAACGCCCCATCTCTGTTTGAAGGTCTTTTGGAATTTTTATTTTTATGCCAAATGTTTCTTTATTATTAATAGATTGTGGTCAGAGTTAATGCAAGGTCTTGGGTATGCTTAGCGGTTAAGATCTTGGTTTATGAATCTCCATATATATATATATATATAAATAAAAGCATGTTACACATGGTGTTTCTTTTGCTTAAAACAAGGAACAGTTTTTTTTTTTTTTTTTTTTTTTTTTTTTTTTT
>CM061918.1:60729382-60965418 GCA_031002005.1 Vandiemenella viatica | reverse complement strand
TAGAGGGAGGACTCCACTTTTGTATAACATAATGGAGTTGATGACCGACATAAAGAAACAAGGTATGAAGATCTCCTTTATCTGGGTCAAGGCGCATGTCGGACTACATGGCAATGAAAGAGTGGATGCTCTTGCAAAAATAGCCGCACAAACAGGAAACCCAGTTGAACTTCTAATAGGAAGTGATCTAATCCCACTATTTCGCCAAAAATGTATGGAGACCTGGAATGATATGTGGAAATCCACTAACCAACACAAAGGAGCACATTATAGGCAGATACATCCGTTGATACCAAGGACACAGTGGTTCCAAAAGAAATACGCCACAAAAAAAGCAGTCACCATAATATCGAGACTAAAATTCAACCACGGGAGATTCGGAAGCCATCTATACAAAATAAAGCTAGTGAACTCCCCTTTTTGTCAATGTGATGGGCAGTCCGAGGCCGACACAAACCATATATTCTTTGGATGTAATAAATACAAGGAAGAAACGGACACCTTTTGGGAAGACTTGAAACATTGGGGTATAAGATATCCAGTCAATGTCAGCCATCTTCTTGCCTTAGGAAATATTTCTATATACCAAAAGATGGTGCATTTTATTACAAGAAACAATATAGAGATATAAACGGGAGATCCCACCCCACTCTTCAATATTGCAAATAGTTACCGTTCATGGAACACTAGACGGTAATGGTTTTATTACATTTTAACCTAATAACTATAAAAAATTATGTATTATCAAAATTTACTGTGAAAATGTTTAATCTTTAACTCTCCATCTAACCATCTTTATAATTCTAACAGTGATTTGTATATATGATTGGGGAAATGTGAGCGAATCAGTGTATATGTATAAATAGAATGTAAATTGACTGTATGGCCAACAGGCCAAGTGTCAATAAATAAAATAAAAAAAAAAAAATTTAATTTGTACTTGCAAAAATATAACTTTGTTATTATTGTATTAATGGACATTTTCTGATGTTATGAAGGTATAAACTCAATATTATAGTTAAACTATTAGGACTAGCTATTTGCAGAATCGCCTTTCACTTGGTTTTATTTTATTTTATTTTACAACAGGCCTGCATTTTTTTCGAATGTATCATGTGTTTCAAGTTCAGATGATGGATTCCTATGCATTTTTGTACACTGAATCCAAAAAATTGCATTAGTTTCTCTCCATCACTTCAGAATTTTTTACAGATCAAAATCTGTCAAAAGTATCATATAACGAAAGAAATCAAAAACATAATGGGTACCGCCAGATTTAAAACATATGGAATGCTGCCATCTGTCAGTTTACGATGAAAACAAAAAAAAGTGTAAAAACCCTTGAAGATTTTTGATCAAATTTATATCGCGATGCATTATTGCCAATAAAATACGAAACAGTATATAGATTGAAGTATTGTTTTACTGACGGCAAGTTTAAAGTACTATGTGGTTAGGTTGAAATGCAACCTGGACTCGGATGGAAACGGAAACCTTTTACTACAGCGCACGGCACGACGAATTACACTGAATTTTATTTTATAACAATTCTATTTAGTTAATCAATTGCTAATAAAAAAATGTCAGAACACTGAAAGAAATTAATGTATTTCTTTCAAATTGGCATATTAATTATCATTACATAGTTTGAATGAAAGAAGTTCCAAATTGATCGCGATATATGTGGCATAAACCACAATTGAATTTACGTGGCGTACCGTAAATTGTTAAAATTTATTTTTAACATCCTTCGTTTTCACTGGGGCATTATTTCAGCCGATATAAGCTCTGTTAGCCGTGAAAGTTTTAGAAACTTTTTCTGCCTTTTTTCACTATTTGGAACGTAAATATTTTTTTTTAGTTATACATACCACTTTTAAACTGTAGAGCTAATTTGATCTCAAATAATCAATCTGTTGCTTAGTGGCATAAACTGAGACATGATGTCTCTAGAGACGATATGACAGCTATCAGCGTTTTCGTGCCAGTGTTCAACGAAAACAAAATTTTACATTTTCTGCTTATTTTATTAAGAAATAATATACCCTCTTTTTTGGTTATAGTGGACGCACAGGTATAACACTGACTGCTGTGCCAAAATTAGTCAAGTGCCCTATTTTAAGACAGACAACCCGATAGCGATAGACAAAAACTGATAAATGGTGTTAGGACAGGATTACTTGACGGAATTACCGAATTTAACTTCACTTGACGACGCGAAAGTAGTATCACAAATATACAGAGTAAACATGAAAGTATAGAGTACTGAATATTTGAGAAAGTCTATTTTCTCTGTTAATGTTGTGCGCTTGTTTGACCAACGCTGCTAATCTTCGAATGCTCTGCCATCTAGCGGCAGCAGGACTAAAGCGCAGGTCGCCATAATGAGACCGCTGCAATATGCATTCATCCTGTAATACTGTTTGCCTGTGTATTCCGTTTGTGCATTTGTGATGCAGAAATGCGGTACCTCGCCCCCTCCACAGTCCTCCGGGTCAGCGACCAATCAGGTAGCGCCGTGTTGTCGCCTGGCGCCGGTCCAGGAGTCTGATTGGCTGACGTGATGGAATCCCGTTGCTCGCTTGTTTCCAACTTTCTCCATTAGACCAACAACGCCAGGAACATCTGATTAAATGTGAAATAGTTAGCGATGGAAAGGGGGGTGGAGGCGATTATTTACAAGTGGGTGGGAGTAATTCGTGGAAGCCACTTGCAGCCAGCGCCACAGCAAGAAGCGTCTAATTTGGGTAACTAAACTCGTTACCGCTGCGACAAACTAAAGCGCTTCAGAACTCATGGGAACCTGGAATGGCGCCAGGAAACTATATTGAGTATGAGGGAAATTAAACGTGAATTTACGTACTGTTGGATTAAAAGAATGTGGTGCCAAATAAATCAGTTAAAGCTCCATCACCCTCAACCAAGTGAAACATCAACGGCTGTCAACTTTAGGCATACAGCGTCTCATAGCAGAGGCAGTTTATACTACATCATACTAATTCGGTTGCAATATACACATCTAAAACAATGTAGTGTAAGCTACCCAGTAAATGTAGGTCATCTCCTTCCTTTTAAAAACGCATAACTTTACCAGAGGAAGGAACGATTCGTATACAAGAACAAAGATGAGGGGTGGTCAGAAACTAAGATTATAAGGCCAATATTCCTGGAGTGTCGTGTTTTATAAAAAAGTTAGTAGTGTGCGATAATTTTAAGACATGCGGTTGGCAACCGTGCAGAGTTTCAGCTACCTGTCACCAATAGCGCTAGTTGTAGGTAAAGACAAATGGCAATTCGTTTGGAAAACTGGTCTGGCGAAGAAATCCACTCAGTTATTCGATTTCTGTGCTCGGAACATGTAACCGCGGTTGTAATGCACCGGCAACTGGTAGAGGTTTATGGAGAGACTGTAATGTCTCGTCGGCATGTCGCAGGATGGTGTCGAGAGAAAACGTAACCGACGAGGATCGCAGTGGCCGACCCAGCACGGCATCATCACCCTCTGTACAGCCCGGACCTCGGTTGTAATTCACCGGCAGCTGGTAGAGGTGTATGGAGAGACTGTAATGTCTCGTCGGCATGTCGCAGGATGGTGTCGAGATTTTGCGGCCAGCAGAGAAAACGTAACCGACGAGGATCGTAGTGGCCGACCCAGCACGGTATCATCACCTTCCACACAGTACGGACCTCACTGCAAGCGACTTCAACTATTTTCCTCACTTTAAGGAGAAGCTAGGAGGCCAACGAATTACTTCAAACGAGGAGGTGAAACACTTTGCGACAAGGTGGCTGAACACGCAGTGACACTACTTTTACCAGGTTGGAATATTCAAACTCATCTCACGACGTGACAAATACCTCAGCCGATATGGAAACTAAGTCGAAAAATAACCTAATAAATGTGCTATCAGTTGGCTATATTAGTAGTATGAACCTTGTAACCACAATTTCTGACCACCCCTCGTATTCCTATTGTTTCGTTGTCTGTGGAAAAGTTTTTCCGACATTGTTAACTTTTATGGTGTACAGAGGTCTAGATGATACTCTGAATTTCACAAATATTGTTGGTGGCAAAGGGTGCATTGCACCAAAACTAATCTTTATTCTGTTCATTCCAATTCGTATAGCACAAGGAAATAAAGAATACATTTAAGCGTTAATAGCATTGCATCTCATTTTTCCAGTCTCATCTATCTTGTAATATCATTTAGTTTCGTGGAAGAGGTATTTCCTCAAACTAGCAAATGAAAGGTGATGATCGCACATTTTGTCGTTAAATTCAAAACGAAACATACGTTGTCTGTCAGCTAGACAAAACCAACCCAATCTATGTATCAATTCAACTCTTCCCTGTACTTTCTCCAGACCGTCAGTCCCATGCGACACGGTTTCCATATTCGAAGACAGTAACGCAGGTATTGACTCTCGTAAGTTTTGTGCACTATCTCCTTTGTATGAGCTTTACAACCGTTCAAAATACCATCTATGAATCGCAATCTAGAATTAGTATTTCCTACGATGGCAGTTATGCGTATTGATAATTTTATTGTTAAATATTTTCTGTATTGTTTCTGATTTGATACTTTGTAAAGTTTTCACTTGTATTATATGTACAATTCTATTATACAAATGCAATAAATGATTTTACAATCTTAACTGTTCCTTGTTTTAAGCAAAAGAAACACCATGTGTAACATGCTTTAATTGTACCGCCTACGGTGCAAGCGTCAAGCAAATATATACGTATATATAGAGAGATTCATAAACCAAGACCTTAACCGCTAAGCATACCCAAGACCTTGCATTAACTCTGACCACAATCTATTAATAATAAAGAAACATTTGGCATAAGAAATAAAAATTCCGAAAGACCTTCAAACAGAGATGGGCGTTGATGAGTATACAACAGGTTGCTAAAATTCTAAAGACGAAGCTGTAAGAAAACAATATAAACACTTTAGAAATCAGATAAACGGGAAACGCAGGATACTCAAATGAAAATTTCTGCGACGAAAGTCTGAGTAGTAGAAAAGGATGTAGGTAAATAAAATATTGCTCAAAATTGAGGAACAGAAGTGTAAGTATGAAGGTATTAGTGAGAACAAAACATGGCTGATGGATTTTTTTTTAACTTATGGCTTTACGCCTCGTCGACGTCGAGGTCCTTAGAGGCGGGATGAGACTGGAGACAAGGAACGGGAAGGAATTTGGCCATGGCCTATTTGAAGTAACCAACCTGGCATTCGCCTGGAGTGATTTGGGGAAACCATGGAAAACCCAAATCTGGATGCCCGGACGGGGATTCGAACCGCCGTCCTCCCGAATGCGAGGCCAGAGCGTTAACCACTCACCCACCACGCTCGGTGGGCCGATGGGAGGAATATAAAGAGAAACTGTTTGATGGAAAGTGTCTGAACAACAGTGTGATGGAAACAAAAGAAGTAGTTGCAGATATATAGAAGGTTCTGCTTTAAGGACAGAATCTGACAGGGCTTCACATGATGGGATCCATGATAAAATTATGAGAGGTAGGAATTTATTATTCAAACTAAATAGGAAATTTTAGAACACAGAAGAGACACCAACTAATTTAACAGAAGTATTATATAATACGAAGAAGGCATAGCTCATAATTATAAAACTTATAAGTAAATCGGGGCATAAGAGAATAACTGGTGAAAGTATTAATATTTGAAGGACGGATAGAAAAATGTATACTTTAAAGGGCTTTATGTGCTTAAGAAAAATATTTTGATAATGTTACACGAATCAGTTTGCTATACTAATAGCAGAGGGACAAGCAACAGTTAAAAAGAATGAAACAAGATTGTAAACTCCCACCACAAAAAAACAATTTCTATATACTGGAAGAAAACCTGGGAGGTTAATATAACTTTCGGTATGACAAAAGCAATAAAAAAAATCAGTGTGCTACAATTTGCTAATGATATCTACTATCATCTTTCGACTTAATAAAAACCTAAACTACATAGATAAGAATCATAAAATGTAGCAGAGATAATCACAGTAACAATAGGTTAGACAAAAATAGTATCAATTAGATAAAAAGTAGGTGAATTTTTATTGTTTAGTATGATAAGTATAAGGATGTATTCAATAGCAGAAGAGTACAAGGACAAAATACAATCATCCAGTATTCTTTATATTAAAAATGTTATTCTTAAAACGTGTATACTAATAGATGAAATTTTATAGTTAGCAGAGAAAATTATACAACGCCCTAAAGGTTTGCACTCTTATTATAAATAAATGTACATATTAGTGATGCTATATCTGCTAACTCAAAATTATATGCATCGTGAACAAAGAAACATATTTTTAAATTTCAATATCGGAGAGTTCAACACTGATTTTATTTATTCCACTGATATTAAGATTTAACTGCGAGAGAAGAAGCCTTTTTCCCGCAAGATTACTTCAGAATCTTGTACAGTACTAAATTAACGTATGTTTTTTTGTAAATGATTAGCGACGAAAAAAGTGTTATATAGAAAAAAAAAAGACAGAATGGTGAATCTCATTTTTTATGTGGATGGCACTGTTAAATGTTATTTCAGAAGACAAACAGTAAAAAGTTAGAAACAAACAACTGAGAACGCAGGTAGTAAACGGTATATTAAGATAAGCTCTGGATACGAAAAAACAGTCAAAAGATTACGCTTTTTCATTGCTATTTTCTGACTAAACTGCAACCTTTTCCATTTTGCCATTCTTATTCTTCTTAAGCTGTAACTTAAGTCTCCTTACTGCGTTTTAACGGCCTACCTCCTTCTCTCGTTTCATTAATAAATATAATGCCTCCTGCTTCTTTAACAATTATTTCTTCATCCATTCTGTCTGTTCGTTTCAGTATTTTCTTCTTCCATTTACAAATCTGTTTATTTTTTGCACTTTACGTACAGATCTTGTAACATTATTCTGTATCCTATAGGTTTGTCGGAAACAGAAGGAATTCGTGGCTGAAGGACATTCGGAGATGGTTGAACTGCACGTCAGAAGAGGCTTCCCATGCTGCAATATTACGTCATGAGGCCCGCCAAGCTCCGACAGGAGAAGGCACCTTGAAAAGAAGATCACCCAGTGTTTTACCAGACATTTCTCTTAATAATTTTATTTCACATTTCTAACAGCTCATTTTGTGTCAGCGGTATATGTCTTATTGTGAATTTACATATTCCTCGTATCATTTACACAGTCAATTTTTACTGTGCCATGAGAAATTTTTCAAACAGCCTGGTATCGTTAGTTTAATTATTTTTATTTCGTGATACAAATTCTCAGTCTAAAAAAACCTGGTAAGTGTTATAGACGAAAGCAGAAGAAACGATGGTCAGGTAAACGAAGGGCGGAGACAGGCAGAGGCATTTTTAAGAAGCAACAGATTCTTGATATAGATGAGAAATGTGCCACAGAGAAGTAATGGAGTAATGTATTGCACACACGTAATGTATGATGCTGAATCCTAGACATTGAAGAAGCGAGATATTAGCAGGATACATGCAAGTGAAATGAAATTTTCTCAGAGGTAAAATGGACAGGATGAGGAACGAAACGACTGGAGACCCATTGAAAGAGTTGACCTCTACCATAAATGATAGAGAAGGCCTAACTAAGACAGTACGGGCATTTAAATATAGTAGAAGTGTAAAGAGCACCGTGGGAAATACACGAAATGAAGAATCTTGGTTATTTATTTCGTGTCAAAAATGCTGCTTACAAATTGTTAGAAACGATAATAACAATAAAATAAATAAAATAATATCAATCAACAACAAAGAGTTCATTACGACGGATGACCAAAAATTAGCAACTTGTATGGCATTGTCACTGTCGCGAAGGAGGTCTTGCAGAGTGCAGGCTGATGGGCAATGCGGGCAGTTGTACAAATGCTGAATGGTCTGTTCTGCCCCACACTCACATGCAGTATTAGGATCTTCAAGATAATGCCATCTTGCCAGGTTATCTTTGGTCCTGCCCACTCCACTTCTCAGCCGATTTAGCACTCTTCCAGTTGAGGTTTCCACCTGGTGGTAGTGTCTCTGCAGTAGGTATCCATTGATTCACACGAGTCATTCTGGCTCGCCACAGATTGAGCCGGGCAACTTTCGGTGGTACATCTAAATCAGCTGTCGTCCTAAGGAAGCTTTTTCTAGATTTCAGTCTTTCTCTTGGAAGTTGAAGCCCGAATAAGGGATGAGCGGAGTTTTGATTAGCCTTTTTACTTTCTGACATTGCAGCTACGTTCCGTCTTATATCAGGGGCAGCGATTCCTGATTTTTCAATCGGCGTGGCTCTGAGGCAACCCGATAGAATTCTGCAGGTTTCATGCAACACTACATCTACTTGTTTGACATAAGCAGAGTTGTACCAAACGGGACAGGCATATTCTGCAGCAGAATAACGCAGTGCAAGAGCTGATGTTCGGAGCACTGTGAGATATCTGAAAGGATGCTGCTTAATCGACTGAGCCAAAAAATCGGACCGAAACTGATTCACCAGCAAGCGGGTTTCTAACCTAACAAAAACTGCACCGCACAAGTCCTCAACCTCACTCAGCACATTGAGGATGGTTTTGAGCCAGGGTTGATCATAGGAGTGGCCTTTGTAGCGTATGGCACTGTACAGCATAAAATCCTGTTGTAATGAGAATCTTGGTGAACGGCCCAGAGTAAGACTAGCTAATTAATACACACTAACTGAGTGAAAAGCTCACAAATTCTATTTAAAAAATCACTTGTTATTGATTTTTTAGTAGATTTAATATAAAAATAGGATGTGATGCAATAGGAGAATAAAGTGAATTCTGCTACCAGAGAAGCGAAATTACAGCCGATGGCCGAAGCAGGAATGATTTTAAAATCAGAAAAGCACAAGCAAAAAGAGCCTTCATGAAAAGGAGAAATCTTTTAGGTTCAAACATTGATCTAGGAATTAGAAATAACTTTTTAAAATTCTATGTGAGGAGCACAGCAATTTACGGTAGCGAAACATGGACATAAGGAATACCGGAAAGAAAATTGAAGCATTTGAAATGTGGTGCTACAAAAGAATGCTGAAAATTAAGTGGACAGATAAAGTATGAAAGGAACGCGTTTTGGAAATGATGGATGAGGAAAGAAGTTTGTGGAAGAAGCTTACAGAAAGAAGAGACAGGCTGGTAGGCCAAATTTTGAGACATGCTGGATTAGTTAATTTGCTGGTGGAGGGAACAGACGAAGGTAACAACTGTAGAGGAAGACAGAGTTTAGAATATATGAAGCAGATAATAGAGAACGTGCGCTAAAAGGGGTATGTAGAGCTGAAGAGGTTAGCACGAAATAGAAGGGCGGGAGGATTGCATCAAACCAGTCGAAAATTTCTTTAAAAAAATTTAATACATAATCTGTTCAATGGACTTGCAATTGGATTTTATTTTATTCATTTCTTTCCTATTCACTGCCAGGCAACTACAATCAGCACGAAAAATCTCTCGCGTTTAACGGCGGAATGAAGTTAAGAGTGGGCGGCGGCAACGCGTGTGGGATTATCGCCGCAATGTTGGCAACACTGCTCAGCGGCGCGGAGTAACGCGTAGCGGGTTAGCCTACCTCGCGGTGCAACGGCTGTGAAACGCGATAACGCCCAAGAGAGTGACCTCTGTTTTTAATGTTTCTGCTTGACTAACAACATTACTTCAATTGGTAATTAGGAAGAAAACAGTTTGACCCAAAGAAAGGAACAAGATTACTGGAGATTTTTCTCAAATCGTGTGACATTACTGTTAATGCGCAGCCAGTGCACAGAAACCACCCTCCGATACCTATTTTCACCCTCTTGTCTAATATCTCATGTGCGACAAAAAACAACGCATTAAACAAAACATCGATTGCATTTACCCCACAAACATGAACACTCTAAAGCAATGATCATACCACAGAAACTGAAGTTTACAAGATAGTTACCATGCGATGGTAACTTCTCGATCACCTCACCGAGCGTGGTGGGTGAACGGTTAACGCTCTGGCATCGCATTCGGGAGGACGCGGGTTCGAATCTCCGTCCGGGCATCCAGACTTGGAGTTTCCATGGTTTCCCCAAATCACTCCAGGCGAAAGCCGGGATACTTCCTTCTAAAATGCCATGGCTGAATTCCTTCCCGTTCCTTGTGCCCAATCCCATCCCGCCTCTAAAGACCTTAGTCGTCGATGAGACGTTAAAAAAATCGGTTACCTTTAGAACTTGTGAGTAAACAGTCTCTTCATATTAAAAAAAAATAATATTGGTTAATATTTTCTTTTCATTTTATTTGTTTTTTGATTTGTGTACTTTTAAGTTAATATTTTTGCCGTTTTTCCAGTTTTACAGAAATTACTGTAAAATATTGTATTTAGGATGTGTGTATGTGAATTATCTTTGAACAGTAAGATGGGAATGTGGTGGTAGGATCTTGATCAGTTGTTTTGTAACTACATTGGCTTCATTTGAGATTGAATAATAATCAACTGTACTCCTTAAAGAATTGTGTCATAGCTTAAAATCTGTACTTGTTAGTGTGGGCTACTCTGGAGGCGGTGGCCTGGTTGGAGCACCTCGATGTTGTATTATAGTGCTTATGGCTGGTGATCCTGTCACAGAGGCCTCATCACTTGCCAGCTGGGGGCCTTGTCCGCTCAAACATGTATATGTATGTATAATTAGCGGGTTGCGAACCACAGTGCTACAAGTGTCAAAATAAATTATTTGAGTAAAACGGGTTTTTGTAAACACAAGTGGTACAAGTAACATATTAACAAAATCAGATTGAACACAATTAAAAAATATTTACCTGATTTTATAATTAGTTTATTTTCAAATACTTCATCATTGTATCTTCAGGAAATCATTTTTTTTCACATACAGAAGTCAACACGAAAATTCAAAACAAACGTATGAAAAATAAGGCTCTGCATTTATCGTAAGTTAACAACTTTTCAGCTAATGTTTTACAAAAATTCTATGCTATTATTTACAGACAGAATCATCTCTATCTTCCATGCATCCAGTTATTTCTTGATAATTTTTAATATTCTCTTAGAACATCGCCTCGCCATTTTGTCAATTGTACATCTATGGTCGGAAAGAGATAGAGCCATTTTATAAGCGATGCAGCTATCCCAACAGAAGGTTAGATGGCTTGGTATATAAAATAGCTTGTATCGGTTTGGCACGCTAAAGATAAGTACAGGGCCTGTCTTTTGATTCACTTAGATCACATTTCCCATATTTGTCACTTGTACCACTATGGTTTGCAATCCGTCAATTATTTTAAAAGAAAGTTCAGTATGATCGTAGTTGAGTATTATGTCATGTAGCATCAAACGCTAAATAAATAAATTATTTACTTGTCCATAACACGCTGTTACGTACTTCGAGGGTAAATGGTAAAATACTTTACTTCCTTGTTGTGCTTTGTCATTCTATATACTAATCAACTAGCTCAATTAATTAACCACTCCAAGCTCATAATATGTCATATCGTCGTAAGTATCTTTAGAAGTTGAATTGGACATCGTGCAATAAAGTTTATAAGGACCACTCCTATACCTGATATTTGTATACGATTTGTGGAGACAATATTAATAGCATAAGAACGAAGTATTTTTCGGCGTTGAGAATTGATATAGTCTTCTTGGGACACTATATCAATATTAATAGCGGTTTAGACATCTTGCTGATGGTGTAATTATCTATACGGAAGTAAAAGGTTCTGTTGATTGTTTAAAGATTCGACGTAATCTCAATGTTATTTCAACATGGTGCATTACATCGAAAAACTTGCAATAAGTGCGAGGTAATGTCATCAGAAAATTACAGCATACTAAATGTTTCTCTTTGAACACTTACACCAAAGTAAATTTATCTTGACGGAGCCAACATGACTTTCGCCTGTGCCTTATGTATGTGGAATGCGAGGTATCTGGGATTGCGCTTTACATTGTAGGTCCAGGTATCCCAGCCAGCAGTGCCATAAGTGTCTGCTTTTGGCCACATAAAACTCGCATCGGCAAAGAGGTCTCTCGCAACCGCAGATACCCTGCGCAGTAGGGCCCCTTCCAGACTTGAGTAGATGTGGACTTCTATATTAGGTGGCGACTTCAACTTTCCGTATATCAACTGGACTAATTACGTCCACGTTACTGGTGGCATGGATAAAACATCCTGTGAAATTATTCTTGGCCTTTTCTCAGATCTTAATCTTGAGCAGCTCGTCACTGAAACAGGGTGGTGCCACAACGATATCGAAAACATTATAGATATTCTCGTTACGAATAGGCCTGAATTATTCACAGACATTTCTACCACCATGGGAATAAGTGATCGTAAAGCTGTAAATGCTACAGTAAAATTAATAGCCGCGCGCAAAACGAAAAAAGAAAGGGTCGTTTACAGGCTCGAAAAGGCCCCAAAGGAGAGATTAACAACGTTTTTTAGGGATAATTACATTACCTTTATAGAAGGAAGAGGCTCGGTTGAAGAGATGTGGCTTCGATTCATGCGTTTAGTCAGGGAAGGTATGGACTTACATATACCGAAAAGGACGATCAGGGATGGGAACGATCCCCCGTGGTATACGCGTGAAGTTAAAAGGTTACTTAAAAAGCAAAGGAAGATACATACACGCTCAAGGAGGACGATGTATGGGAGAGATTTAGAAAAGTTAGCTGAGGCAAGAGAACATGTTAAGAATGCGATGCGCAAGGCCTTTAATGACTTAAGAAGCAACTCACTTTCCAAGAGTCTCAACGAAAACCCAAAGAAATTTTGGCCGTATATAAAAAAAGTTAGTGGTAGTGACAACAATATGTCATTTCTACTACAAGACGGTCGGGAAGTTGATGACAGCCGCGACAAGGCTACCGTATTTAACACCGAATTTAAAAATTCTTTCTCTGACGAAAACATGGAAAACATTCCCGTTTCCAAGGAAGGAGATCGGAGAGATCCTAGGAATTATCGACCCATATCTCTAACATCTGTTTGCAGTAAAATCCTGGAGCATGTCATATGCTCTAACGTTATGAATTTTCTAGATGGAAACGAGTTACTTACAGCGAACCAACACGGATTTCTGAAGAACCGTTCGTGTGAAACGCAACTGGCTATATTTTCGCATGACTAAATGAAGATTATCGATGCAGGATCACAAATTGATGCTATTTTCTTGGATTTCCAGAAAGATTTTGACTCTGTACCACACAATTGGCTTTTGGCGAAGCTTCCAGCGTACGGTATATCTCATCAGATTTGCGAATGGATATGAGATTTTCTAACTGGTCGGTCGAAGTATGTCGTTGTTGACGGGGAAGCCTCTTCAAAGCTAGATGTTAATTCCGGGGTTCCTGAAGGAAGTGTAATAGGGCCACTTCTTTTCTTAATTTTTATAAACTATCTCGGTGACAACGTTAACAGCATGATGCAATTTTTTGCTGATGATGCACTTATTTATAGGGAAGTGAGGTGCTCCGACGATTGTTTAGAAATTCAGCGCGATCTGGATGCTATTTCGGAATGGTGCCGTAAATGGCAGCTTACACTTAACTGTAAAAAGTGCAAGGCAATGCAAATAAGTAATAAAAAGACCCTGTTTTCTCACAAGTACAAAGTTAACAATTCAGTTGTTGACACGGTGGATTCCCTGAGGTATCTAGGCGTAACATGTTTGAAATGGGACTTGCACATAACTTCCGTCGTAGGCAAAGTTAATTCTAATTCTAATTCTAAACTAGGTCGTATTTTGAGAAGTTGTGATGCTCGTACAAGGAAATAGCGTACAAAACACTAGTTTGTCCGCATTTGGAATACTGTTGTATAATTTGGGATCCGTATAGCAAGGGATTGATTGATACTTTAGAGAAAGTACAGAGGAGAGACGCTAGATTCGTGACCGCTAGTTACAGTCCTTATGTAAGTGTCACAGAGCTGATACGTGGGTTGGGCTGGGATTGTTTGGCGGACAGACGACGTCGTTTTCGTTTAAATTTGTTGGAGAATATGCGAAAATCTTTAATTTACGAGTGCAACGAAATACTTCTTCCGCCAACCTATTTAGCTCGCCATGACAGGAGGGATAGGATTCGAGAAATAAGATTCCGTACTGATACATTTATGTATTCTTTCTTTCCTCGTTCTGTTCGGGATTGTAATGCACTAAATTAGGATTGGTGCTTAGCACCCTCTGGCACCCACAGTAATTGTGAATTTCAGAGTATAAATGTAGATGTAGATGTATACTTCAGCCCTTCACGAAACAGGATCGTTCAATTTCGTCAGGCAAGGTAATTTCTGGGCCAGAGTCAGTGTAGGTACTCGTTTGCTAAAACACCGAGATGATCTTGCTTTACAATATTGCTTACTGTCGTCTGATGTCTCGTATAGGTTCTGATATGAATCTTTTAATTCAACAAGGTTGATAGATATTATTTCTAGCTTTCTGAATTAGTGAAAAGTCCCCTCATGAAATTGTTCCCTTCAATTGGTTTCCGTAATATTCCAAATTAGATTAATTTCTCACAGCAAAACTTCTCATTATGCAACTAGGACACCGTAAAAAATATTTAGTGGCCCGGTAGCGTAGAAACTAGAGTCCTAGCTCCAAGGCTGAGGGTCACCGGTTCGAGTCCCGCCGAGGACGCGGATATTTGATTTAAGTGTTGTGTGTGCAGAGCATTGTCCTACATCTGAATAATCAGATAAGCAATGAAAGACGCATTAATATGCACATGATAATCATATAAGTATATATGTGTATCCTGGGGGTTCTAGCTGAATGGCCATATACAAACAAACAAAAATTGAATTCAGATGTAGGACTAGGTGTTTAGAGGTCCATCCTGCAGAAAGCAACTGACTAGTAACAAACTGACAGTGTAAATAGGTGGAGAAGACAAGAAAATTCTAACACTGAGGAACAAGGGATAGGAAAAGGGTTAACGTAAACAATACAAGTTAGTACAAACAAATTAATAATTTAAAATATAACATTACTAGCAATCGCTGGCAGCTGCGTCGGTGTGGACATAGATGTAATGTGTAATATAACATCTTGCCAACAACTTACCAAAAAAAAACATGAATTACTGCTGCCTATTCTCGAATCTCACATTTCATCATTATTGCAAAGGCATTTCCACAATTCGCAGACGTAAAAAGAAATCACAGGTTTGTGAAGTCTAAACTCTTTGTTTCTAATGTTAAAACAAATTGTTGGGGTAATTGGATTCTTTATCCTGAATATTATGTTGTGATATCCGGCCACATTTGCATCAAGAATCTTTGGTGTGTATGTGTACTCATTAAGAACAGATTATCGTTTCTCAATCCGAAGCTCGGTTACGCAGAATAGTAAAATACAGACCGAGACAGCTAGCTGCATATTTATATATGAGGAGATAGGATAGGAGTCAGCCGCTCTCTCAACCAGTGTACACCTTGAATGTAACCTCTTCTACTGTTCCTTGTTCTTCATGTGCTCTGGCATACCATTAAAAGTAATTGTCTTATCTTTCCTTATATTCTTTTAAAAAATCATTAACTTTTTTTTCACATCGAAATCATTGCTGGTGGACAATCTATTAATTGCAAATGGATGTAAAAATGAAATAATACTGGTAGACTACTGGCGGAAATTATATCTAAGACCAACAGCAGTAATAAGTCTGGAAATAATTTTAATATATGTGCAATTATAGTTCATTTTTTTTTTAAATCCTAGTTTTGGTACTTTTATTGCGTTTCTTTGAGCTTGAGGTTTCTCTGCTCTCTTACATCTATTTGCATCAATATAAACAAAACTGCCCATCACGCTAAACGTATGCATAATTTGATGCAATGAATCACATTCATGCCCCGATTAACGTTTAATGTAAAATTGATAGTCATGCATTGTCCCTGTCAAACCCCTTACTGATTATTGCACCAAATTATTCATGCATTATTTATTTGTTTTCAGTTATGAGGCAATAGAGCCACATTTTAGCACCATTACAACTTCCGCTTAAAAATGAAGTGACGTAAAACACGCGTTTTTTTTTTTTTTTTTTTTTTTTTTTTTTTTTTGTAAACAGGATATTACAGCGATATAATATACAGTTCGCAGTTGTGCTAAATAATTAATTATTACCGTAAATGTTCAACTGCAGAACAAATGCGAAACAGTAAAGAATCAAATTTTATGTGGCAGGTTTGAAAAATTAAATTCATTAAAATATAACGAAGTTTACCAAAAAATTACAAAAAAACTTGACATCAAACAATTACCTTAAAAAAACTATTACATTTTCTTTTATTTTCGATTATATTAAACAATTTTGGTCACCTTGAACTTTAAAAGTCTGCGTGAAAAACAGATCGCCATGCTATTTCTTCTGTACTACTACACCAGAAATTCTTGTCTGCATATACGTAGTTGCCAACTCGAAAACTACTTTTACTATTTCGACGAACTCACGGATTGAGACTTTTTTTGAGTGTAGAAATCGATCGGTTACTGTCTCATCTGCGGTAAAACTAATTTTCAGATGTTTATTACGTTTTTATTCTTCTGGATAAAAAAATCTTTTACCTTTATATTAGGATAAAAGCTAGACAGGAGTGTTCCTTAGAGAACTTCAAATATTCAACAAGAGATGTTGAGGTTGTTTGATATTATAGTTGACAAAGCACAGGGCAAATTTTTTTGGTTTGTTAGCGTGACCTTTTTTTTTTTACTTATTGCTTTACGCCTCGTCCACAGCTAAGGTCATTAGAGGCGGGATGGGTCTGGGGACAAGGAAAGGGAAGGAATTTGGCCATGGCCTTTTTAGAGGAAGCATCCCGGCATTCGTCTGGAGCGATTTGGGGAAACCATGTAAAACCCAAATCTGAAAGCCCGGAAGGGAATTCGAACCCACGTCTTCCCGAATGCGAGGCTAGAACATTAACCGTTCACCCACCACGCTCGGTTTGTTAGTGTTAATGTAAAAATATCAGTTTTTATGCACGCTATGCATAGGAGGTAGAGTACGTCAAAAGTACTTTTGTTCACCGGCAAATCCACGACATTCTCGCAACGTAGTGTGGAAATAGAGGTTAAAATGTACAAGCTTTGTTTAATTAAGATCGTAGGCCTACTTCTTTACTGAAAAATAATTTGTAGTTGAAACCAGTATTTTGTCTGAAATTTATAATAAAAACATTACCTATGTAAACAGAAGTTCGAAGTGATTAGGAGGGAGGCTCAGTTAATCAAGTACTTGATGTATATCGCCTGATAAGTAGGAATATCATTAACATAATTACTTCTCAGTGATTGTCATAAAATAATGACTGCAAGCGTAATATGATTAAGTAAGTACAATTCGCGTCAGTCAATAACCTGCGAGATTGGCCGCACACCTCAAAATGCCGCCTTCCTAGACTCAGGTCCAAATTCTAACACTGAGCTGTTAATTTATTTTCCTTCGGGTTTCTTTAAGATCACATATGCCTCCCCGCACTACCTATTGATATCTGGCACGTGACATGGAGGAGACGGGGTAGCGCCATTGTTTTTCCCCGTGTTGTTTGCTCCACGGTAGTCATTAAACAGCAGGCTGAGTGGACCTGGTGAGCCGTTTCAGAAGTTCAGCTCCTCAGCCTAGTAGGGGATCGCACGCAGGTCATCCAGACTACTGCCTGAGCTGCGCGCTCGGCTATAATTTTATTTTATTTTATTTTTTATTTATTGCCTCTAATGCTTGGTTTTGTAGGCCACGCCATGCAGGTAAATTGTTCGGATCAGTACGCGCCGCCGCAGGCTGGCCTTCGTAACCTCACAGCCACCTCCGCACCACGTTTCATAGTGTCGTTTCAGCTTTGATGTTTACCGACTAGGCGACGGATAGAGGCGCGCCGTCCCTTTGACCAGTGGTGGCTCCCTTCCCATGGCCCTCTATTGTTAAGCTGCGTTCCCACGACGTCTTGTAACGGAGGCGGCACCTCATTAGCCGAAGTGTAGGGATGAGCGCGCGCCGCAGGTTAGCCCTCGCTTACCTCGCCGCCACCTCCCCACCACGTTGCCTACTGTCGTTTGGCACAGAGCACTTTACAGCAACTGAAGGGGTGCGCACCGCTGCTGCAAACCGCTGGCAACAGCGCTCCACTACACAAGCCTGTTATGTTTACCGACACAGAGTGGGTAGCTGCGTCTCATCTCCGCTAACAGAGGCGGCCCTGTTCCCATAGCGTGTTGTTGAGTATTCGTCCTGTCCCGTCCCGCCTTCGTTACACGACGTCGTGGGAACGCGGCTTTAGCTGGAACGGCCCGGCCGACAAATGCGCGGGCCATGGGAAACCACCTTAAGCGAACTCTCTTGGGAAGGTTAACAGATGGACTGGAGTAGTTCCTCGTCGCCTTCCATGGAGGTTTTTCATATCTGTTATCGTAGGTGTGGCTGACTGTGATAACGTGTCTGTTCAATATAGAGTGTAGTATTAAATGCGATACAAAGAAGGGAGAGGGGAAGACTCGCTGCCGACCCATTCGGGCCTTCTCTTCCGCCAGGCTTGACGTCCCGATGCGACAGACGAATCACTATCAACAATGGAGTAAGTCTTCACTAGAGGCGCGCCTCGGAGAGATTTCGGATTTAACCTAAGACTTTGCTGCACAATCCAATTATTACGAACTGTGCGCCACCACCACTGCTACCCTGCCGGCGAATTTCTTTCACGACCAGGACTCGAGCTAGCTAACGCCGTGTCAGAGCCAGGTACCATGACGATGCCGCAACCAACTGAACCAACGGGCATGGTAAACATAGCTGTCGCATATATAGTACTTCGGCACCTGGTGGTGGACTGGCGATATCTTTTTTATCTCGCCCTGCCACTCCCAAGGGGAACATATAGATTGTGGGTAAGACTCTTCCGTCATGTGAGCGGTGGCATACATAAATGATACTCACTGTAAGGGTATTTGCATATTTACAATTTATTTACATCAAATTATATATACAAACTGTCATCCTTAATCTATGAGACATTCCTTCATCTTTCTACTGTGCTTCCCAGTACATTGATTTAATGGTTTCCTCTCACCTGTTATAAAGACTGTTGCTCGCGGAAGCTCTTGGCTGCTCCTGTTGTAGACAATTCTAAGTTCAGCTCCGCCTGTCTCCTGAATCGGACTCTTGAGCCTGAAGGTAGCCACACACGTGGAGGCCGGGCCGCAGGGAAACAGTCCGCGGGCCGGACCGCAGGTATTTCACCGAAGTGGCGCTGCACACACACGGGGGGGTTAAAATCCTCAAGGGTTTCTCAGTCTCAGAGTTGGCTTCACGATGGCAGCATCCGATGATGTGCACGCGTTAGCTACTGTTACTATTTTCTTTATTGAATCTGTCACAGTGCTACCTCTCTCTAAGTTGCCTAGCAGCCTTTTTCTGTATTTCCATATCTTCATAAAAGCTTCCTATCATATTTCAAAAATAATCGGAACTCGGATAACCAGACTCTTACTGTAATTGATTTATTCCCATTCGTAAATACATCAACAACATAAAATTAAGTTTAAATGACATAAAAACTAAATTAAAATAATATTAGTTTAAAGTCATATTGTCATTAATATAGTTGATCATGTAATGTAAACTCAAATTCAAATCACATGACATCATTTGCATTATAATTTGATAGAACAATTGCTGCTGTGTCGTTGTTTTGAGGTAATTTATCAAAATCTGCTGGTGGTTTATAATGATCCTGCGGGTGTTGCTTGAAAAGGTTGTGGGCTGAGACTATTCGATGAGGTTCCTGGATCAAAAAAAAAAAAATATCCAGAACTGCTGCCTGCAGAATAGTACAGGCCAGAAGTAGGTAACCGTTTCTCACTGTACATTCTTCCTAAACAGCCCATTTCGACTTGAAAAAGGGTGTCATTAATTATTTTTTCTGCTATTAGCTTTTGATTGGTCGGAAGGCCACGTAATTTTATGGCAACGATTTTGCTAACAACGTCAAAGTGATCTTCTTGCAGCCGGTTTTTTTTAATGTTCTTCAGCACATCACTTCGCAAAGATTCATTTAATGATGGTTTAATGTTGCTGATTTTTTTTAGTATTGATTCTTTTTATTTTTTTGCATTTGGTTCATTCTTCTTCAATATTTATGCCAGCTTGGCGTAGGTAGCTTCTCGTTTGTTTGTGTCGTTGTATTCCTGGTACTTCAATTCCTATAGACAGGGCTCACTATCATATATATTTATAAACACGGAACATCACGAAACGGAACATTAGAAACAAAACAGAGAAACAAAATCGCAACACACGCAGGCACTTACAAGAAATCCTCGAAGGCCGACTGACCGCAGGACACACGCTGAGCTTCTCACCCTCCCTCCCGGCCTTCCAGGAAATAAGAATTGTTTTTCGGTGAGGCCGTGGCCGCACTGGGGTGCGGCCACGGCCTCAAGCAAGTGCCCACACACGTGGCGGGATCCCGCAAGGCCGTGACCATTGCGTCCAAATCCCTTGGGTTTCCCGCACGTGTGTGGCGGCCTTGAGAAAGCTCCTTTCTCCTCGCTCACCTGGGTTTTGATTGCTAACCCCCTCCCTGGAATCAGTGGCAGTGGGGAGAATTTTCCACCAATAGAGACGGTTGCTTCAGCTTAATTGTGGTGATACGTGACCCGTTTCATTGTCATTGCCTTCTACATCGCCACATTCCAAAGCCTCTAACTGTTTTCTTTTTCTGATGCAACTGCCCTGGTTCTGGCTGGCACTATAAAATCATAACTATCGCCCAGCTTAAGCCAAAAATCCCTTGGGACACCACAACCTGTGGGAAAACGGTAACAAGAAGAATACTTGCGTTACGTAAATATTCATCTACTCTTGGGTTTATTCCTATGCCGTATATCTTCAATACTAGTGTTATGCTAAATTATGCGAGCCTTACTTCCGTCTGTTTCCTGCATGTCTTCTCGTTCGTTTGTTTGTTTAAAAGTGTTTTGATTGAAACGAGCTAGAAGATTCAGTTTGACATTAAAAATAGTTGAAAGCTGTGATGTTTTGCCGCATATCAGCGTTCCGTTTTCTCCTGGTTCGTGTTTTAAGGTACTTCCACAGCTAAGTTGCAATTCTGGACTTTTTAAATTGATAATAGCTGTGAATCTTTCCAGGAGACTTGCCGAATGATTCCGGTGATAAAACAAGATTTCTCGACACTCAAATACTTTGTCGCCATTGCAGGTAACTCACCGTTTTCTTTGTTATGAAAACTGGTTTTACCCAACAGTCTGATATTTCGTGACAGAAGCACCAATTTATAAGCACGCCAGTTTTTCATCAAGCTTAACATTAAATACTTTTTTTAAGTTACTTTGCAGCTACTGAAAGATTCAAACAACGCACTGAATTTTTTTCCGTTAATAGGACTAATGCATATTAAATCGTTATTCTTCTGTGAAAAAAAAAAAAAAAAAAAAGAAGTATCGATTACTTAAGATTACCATATCTGAAATTAAGATAATTCTCACACGTGTTATTTCTCGCTGGACAGGATAAGTTTTCGATAGTTCAGAAGCAAATAAATTAATAATACAGTTTATCGTTAAAAGCTGTCTCTTATTTATTAATTGGAAACGGAAAAATCTTTATCGGGTGTTTCGCAAGGTATTTAGTTCGTATATAAGCATTCCATTTCCGTATTGCGAGAGGCCTATGGAATCGCTCGCACAGGCTGGAAGCGGTTTACGAGTATTAAATTCTGTCCGTGGCAGCCTTTTGCGTGCCCTTTGGTGGACTACACTGAACTGTGGTTATGACGTGAGATCTTAATCGGCCGCACAGAGATTAGCCGTGACCTCGGGACACGGAAATCGTGACCGCCATATCTTACAGAGGGAGAGATCCGTGCTATACACTGAGCTGTAAATCTCGCAATATCCTCAAGCTGACATTTAACCCGCACTGAACATATTTTAGGAAATGATGGAAAATTAAATTTGAAACATTTTGTTCCGATTCATTTTGACGTTTTGCGATCTCTCAGGGTTGCTACGTCTAATATTCCAGTTTTTCAAGTAACTAGGATTTGCCTGTTATTTCTCCCGCGCGGATTTAATCGTTTTCAATAACGTATTTAACTTTTTTATTCGTTTCATTTAGCTACTTTCTTATTTCCAGGCTTACTACAAGTATTAGAAAGTTGTATTGTAATTAAAACGAAATTAACTAAAATGTTCTCATTAAGGACAGATTATCATTTCTTCTTCCGTCCTCGATCACGTAGACTAACGAGATATACCACAGATTTTAAGCTAAACCATATGATTTCAAGTTGTGATAACCCTCCTAAGTCACTTCCATAGTTTTGTGTATTGTGATAACGAAGGGATAAACCTATACAGCCTCCATATATAAGACAAAGAAGTTATTTGTTTTACATTTGTGAAATTTCCACTTCTTCATGTTTTACAACTGTAAGAAGAATTTTAAACCTTTTCCGTAAGAGTTTCGTGAAATGTTTCTTATTTATGTGAAATCTTGTTTAATAAAATGCGTTGTCTGGACACTGCGCTCGCTTCAATAGATCGTCAACCTTCGACAAGTCTCGATAATGCCCGAAGTGTACCACCGCAGCGCTGATTGGCCAACCGGAACTTTGAAATAAATAACTGCATTTGATTTTATTTGCGCGTAAATTGCTAAAAGGAAGTGTACATTAATTTCGAATAAATAATCGAATTTAATTTTATTGGCACTTCCACTGTTTAAATAAAGTATAACAGCGATGCTAACTGAAAGTAAATTATTTGTTCCGGCAGTAACAGTACAAAATTACTAAAAAAAATTTAATGCGAGGCAGAAATTAAAAAAAATATATATTAGTGCTACATTAGTTTTAGTTTATATTTTACTTTTTGTTTATTTACGATGGCTAGATGCAAAAATTCTTGTAAGCATAAGAGCATCCTTTGTTTACGCTGTATCATCTGTAGCAGTAGTTACAGGATCCAAGTGACAATATAACCTAAGAATGTATTTGACATACGATAACAAACAGAAAGTCTATTAAATCTCGGATAAAGTTTACACTAACATAAACAATTTTATTTTATTTTATTTGCAATTATAATATCAAAAAGAAGTGCGATGCCAGCTAAAAGACAATTTCCTGTTGTGTGAAAAAATATATAATGCGACGTTCGTTTAACTCTGCATGTTGCTATTTATTTATTTGCGACAGTTAAACCGATAAAATCATATAATGGTCTATTCTCTGCAGGAGTTACTAGAGCATACATTCATGTATTGGTCTATTCTCTGTTGCAGTTACTACAACATACATTGATGTAATGGTCTATTCTCTATAGCAGTTACTAGAATATACATTCATGTAATGATCTATTCTATGTAGCAGTTACTAGAACATCCATTCATGTAATGGTCTATTCTCTGTAGCAGTTACTACAACATACATTCATGTAATGATCTATTCTCTGTAGCAGTTACTAGAACATACATTCATGTAATGGTCTATTCTCTGTAGCAGTTACTAGAACATACATTCCTGTAATGATCTGTTCTCTGTAGCAGTTACTAGAACATACATTCATATAATGGTCTATTCTCTGTAGCAGTTACTAGAACATAAATTAATGTAATGATCTATTCTCTGTAGTAGTTACGAGAACATACATTCATGTAATGATCTATTCTCTGTATCAATTACTAGAAGCAGGCGCAACAAACCTAATAATTCTTTGATAGTAGGTAAGAAACAGGGAAGTTTAATAAAAAGTCAGAGAAAGTTTACAGGAAACGTAGGTAATCGGGAAATCATCATTATTTATTTTTGAAATTAAGTTTCCTTAGAAAGGTTTTCATAACGATAAATATTTCCATCATTTTTGACGGACTTTGTCGAAGTAATTGCAGAGATAAAAAAACATTAAAACGGGAGGAGGAGATGCGTTATTCTTTTCCTTGCTATGAGTCTGACTCAGTGCATATTTTGATAACCTATCATTTCCTGCTGTGGAAAGAACAGCAAAACAGCGATTGGTAAGGAGGGGATTTTCTATGTAGAAATGTACTTTTTTACCTCAGCTAACGATGCGGTTATCTGTATGCGTTTTAAATGATTGTCACTAACCACGAATGCTGCACGGGTAACGGGCTTTACTCTAGTGCAGAAATAAGAGATGAAATTTCGTAATAACATTCCATGAAGTAATCAGCACAATTAGGAAAAACCATTTACTACTTCTCACCATTAAAACTAGAAATAAGGATATGAGATGGGTTCGACATATAAATTTTCTGATTGGTTATTTTCGATACTTCGTAAAAGACTGGTTGTAACAAGTGAACACTATATTATGCCTGTACGAATACTTGCTTCTCACGATGAAAGTAAGGAAGACGTTTTCTTTGCTTCATCGAGGATCCACTGGCCCAAGTCTGCTCCAGATACAGAAGACCTGTAGCACCATACGGCGACAGAATCACGGAGCGTTCTTGCATCATTTAACACAGATAAATCAACATTGGTAGGACATTAATATGAAGCAAGAAGGGAAGACACTGATAGAACGTATTCATTCAAAATGAAGACCCTAAAATCTTCCTTGTCCCCTTCTTACCCCTCACCAGCACCAAACACTGGGCAGAATGATTTTCCTTTGCAACAAGCATCGAAACCAGATAAACCTGAATCTGTCGTGGAGTTCTTACATCGTCCGATGTATAACGAATATTTCCTACCACACAGAAGCACATCTACTTAGGCACTAGAAGCGAATCTAGCAAAGCTCCTAAGTGGTCATCTATAAATTACGAAGATAAGTGTGAACTATATACCAGACAAACCAAGTCTTCCAACACTTGTTGGAGCTTAACTAGCCTACTCTCTATATTTACTTTTTACACTCTCTTTAAATTCATTTATCAAAACAGAGACTACTGTACTAACATAGAGAAAAAGCAGGAATTTCTCTGATCGAACTTCTATTCTGTACCATTGTAAGCAGTTCTCTCCACTCCATGCCTCCCATCATGTCTAAAACAGCAATTTCGTTTGTTCTCTAATTATTGGTTTAGGATCGTCGACGTCAATATGATTAGAGCTGCTGTAACTTGAGTATACGCTAAGCGGCTATCATCGGCATTTATCAGATGGATAATTTCGTCTATGAGATAGTTTCGTCATCAAAAAAAAAATCTTCCTTTTAGCTTGGAATATAAGCAGTACAGATATTGGTAACTGAGAGAAACCGTGCTTATGAGTTCTGTTAGAAGAAATTTACAAAAATTGAAATAACGCACAGACAGGGAAACAGCTAATTTAATAACAGCTAGCGGAACATATGTAGTCAGAAACATAGTTAATACTTTTTTTATGAATAATTGTAATGCCAATGCAACTGCAAATTCATTCTCTGAAGCATCTTCAGCGGTTCTGTCTGCTGGGTGTTTATACAAGTAATTAAATTTGTTCTATGTTACAATTTACACATGAAAATTATGGTATATACAGATATATGCTTACTTACATTTTTCATTGGTCACATCTGCACAGTATTTCAGCATCAGTTGTATCTGTATAGCAGTGCTGAAATACTTTACAATTACAATCAAATGTGAGCAATGAAAAATGTAAGTAAGCATATGTCTGTATATACCATAATTTTCTTGTGTAAATTGTAACATAACACAAATTCAATTCATGTTTAAACACCCAACAGACAGAACTGCTGAAGATGAAATGAAACGCGTTTTGAATTTTAAAAAACAAGCAAACAAATTTAATTGCATTGGCGTGACAATTATTCATAAAAAAAATTAACTATGTTTTTAACTACAGTATTTCAGCATCAGTTGTATCTGTAATAGGAGTGCTGAAATAACAAGCAAATGTGAGCAGTAAAAATGTAAGTAAGCTTATATCTGTATAAACCATAATTTTTATGTGTAAATTGTGACATTAATTACTTGTACAACACCCAACAGACAGAACGGCTGAAGATACTCCAGGGAGTGAAACGAAACGCGTTCGGGAAATAAAACAACAAATTCAATTGCATTGGCGTGACAATTATTATTTGCGATTATTCTCCTTGAGGAGAGCGATTGAACTTGAAATCACGATTTAATCTTCAGCTGTTTCTCCTCTTTTCTTCCCAAAATCTCTTCATCCTCTCGGAGTGCTCTCTCTTCCGTTTATCTGTCCACTTCTTTCCAGGTTGTCGTGTTGTTGTTCTTTGCTCAAAATTAGCATTTGTGATCTTATTATGACACAATGCGGCCTTCGAGATTTTCTATGTTGATCCGTTGTAGGTCCCTCTGGACCTCTTTCAGCCATTCTGTACCTCATTTACTCTTTGTTATGATGTCAAGTAATTTCTTTGCCATTTTAGTGTTTTCCATCCTGTAGATGTGGGTGTAGAACTTAGCTCGACGCTTTCTGATTTTTTCTGTTATTGTGTTGATCTTTTGATAGATTTCATTCCGTGGCCTCTTCATCATTCATTGGCGTGACAATTATTCATAAAAAATTGATCCTATCGCAATTGAGTAAATGGCCTACAATATCCAGATGATAGTTAATATTGTTGCCGACTTTCTTTGTCCCCGTACGGTTGGTGACATGACATTGTGTGTACAAACCCTTGGTGAGTGGTTCCATTTCAACACTCAGTAAGTACTCAAATAAGCTTTCACGATGTATGTGTAGTGAAATTTAAATATCTGACCGAGAGCTACGATTCTCGTGCTATTATATCATGCCCAGTTTTCTATCTCCGGGCGCATAGCCAGTGAGAGGCGACTGCCAAAATCGATATCTTGCAGAAAGTTCGATAGTGGTTTTTCCAGACCTCCCGTCGACACGTGAGCCTCGATACAAGATAGAAGCTTCCGAGTTCCATAAAGCCGCAAAAATGACAGAAACCGAAATTTCAGCACTGGCATTTTCACTACCTGTGACACTATTCCCAACAGTCAAGTCATTCACAGTAAATCTTTATATATAAAGATGAATGTATGTTTGTTTGTTTGTTTGTTCTTCATACAAATCCACAGTTTTCATCCGATCTCGATGAAACTTTGCACACTTATACTTTGAAACAAGGATAAAAATACTGTCTACATTTGGTTGAAAAATTATTTGTATAAATAACACATGTTCTATCATAACTTCGAAATACGGCGATAGACAGACACGTTGGATGTGAACGTCAACGTACCATATTTCCGTGTAGTGGACTGCCAGGTAAGTGGTTAAAGCGCTTGTTTATCAACTTCGTGTTCTTCGGTTCGAATCTCCGTGGAGGCTAAGATTTTTAAAAATTGTTTTTCATCGTTTAGAGTCAGGCCTGGGCCGTAGGGTATTCGGATTGAATGTTAAACTGTAGATATTAGAAAGTTAGGGGTGCAATGCGATGCAAATCGTAGGTAGTCTTGCAGTGTTGTACGTGTACACTTTTTTACGTTATAATGACCCCTCAGGTGTTGTTCGCAGTCAGTGTGTGAGTGTGAACCACAGTAATATTATTATAAATACGAAGTAAGTCTCTGTCTTTTTGTTACGTTTTGCTGACTAAATGGCTATATCGTTGTGATGAAATATTATAAGGAAATCTGTATGAAGGGCACAGGATATTTTTTCCAGTATGATGAACAGTTGTAGACACGAAATTTTGAGACCTTATCGAATGGTAACAGAAATATGTTGGAAATTAATTCTCTTCAAGAGGCAGGTTCGACGGTAGAATGATATAGTGATAGCTTTCCTGTAATATTATTCCGACTCGATATTGTTTGGGACCAATCCTTCGTCACCAACAACTTTCTATATTTAATTCTGGCAAAAAAATTCTTAATCCACGCGTACGAAATTGCGGGTACGAGCTAGTGACACTGTATTTGCGGATCGTCGACATCAAATCATTTCGTGCCGGGAGATGATGAGTGTTAAAGAACGTAATGGAATTCGGCCATATCCTATTCAAGGAACCATCTCAGAAATCACCTGGAACGATTTCGGAAAAACCATTTAAAAAAAAAACGGAAATCTGAATGGCCGAAAATTTATTCGAACCTTCGTCCTACCGAATGGGAGGCCAGAGCGTTACCGTTCACCTACGGGACTAGGCATATTGGGCGAAAAAACTGTTACTATTTAAGGATGTATCGTCATAAGGTCACAAGGTTAAAATGGCTCTAATTAACAAGACTGGGCTAGGCAATTACGATTCGTTGGCTCAGTTCTTAAAACAGGAGAAAAACTAAACAAAATCCACTTAAGCCCAACACCATTATGTCCAAGATGCAAACTAATCGATACAATCCAGCACCGACTGCCATGCGGCCAGAGAAATAACATATGTCAATGGGTAAAAGAAAAACTCGCAGTCATAAACAGAACCCAGCTCCAACACAATAGACCTAGAATATTTATTGAAACCACAGTGCTGACCATACCCTGAAACAAAAAGAAATAGTACCATATGGATACTAGGCCAATACCTCAAATACGCAGTAACAGAGAAAAATCCAACAATAGAAGAATTTTGGTATAACATAACAGAGAACCATCACAAACTGCAAAACATTAAAAACTACAAGGACCTCTTCCAAAATTTTTTAAACGCAGTGTTACCATTAAAATAACAATATAAAAAGTGGTTAAAAATAATAATAAAAAAGTGATGTAGGATCGTAATTTTTCACGGCGTTGAATATTAATATATTTTTCTCGAGCTTCCAGCCGTGTTAATATGTCATATTTGCGGGACGTTTCGAAGGCGTCCATCTCTGCCTTCATTTTCAACCTGATGTCAATGTTTAACTGTTTGTTTATTCAGCCGCTGCTACGGAAACGGTGGAAGACAAAAACCAACACAAGGCGATTACGTCATCCGCTCTTCTGCTCGAGACCGACGCGAAACTGTTTCAGCATTTTAATCGCCGGGTTCCAGGCCGCACTGAGTTGATAACCAGTGTCCCTGTTGACTAATAAATCAGTTAATCTAATTTCCACAGCCTCTGTAATAACGCTGGCCCAAAAATCTTTGACCCGGGCTAAAATGGTTGTTTTTTCAAATTCAAAAGTGTGACCCTCTTGCACACTATGTTCGGCCACCGCAGATTTTTCTTCTTGCCCAAGACGAACATTTCTGGCGTGCTCTACACATCGCTGAACAATGCATCGCTGTGTCTGTCCAATGTAGCCGCGGCCACATTCACATGGTATATAATATACACCAGGGGTTCGTAAACCTAGGTCATCTTTAACGCTGCCGACCAAGTTACTAATTTTAGTGGGTGGTCTATAAATTGTCTTGACTCCGTGTTGTGATAGCAGTCTACCTATTTTGAAACTTAGGGCACCCACAAACGGCAGAAACGCAAGGCCCTTGGTATCAATCTGATCTCTCCGTCGATTTTCCTTCTGTTTAAACGCACGAGTAATCTGTCCCTGATTATAACCATTATTTAAAAACGTTTTCCGGAGATAGTCCAATTCACCAGCCAGGCTATGTTTGTCACAAATCCTTCGTGCTCTGTGTACCAAGGTAGTTAATACAGAGTTTCGTTGTGCCGGATGATGACAGCTGTTGGCATTTAAATATAAGTCGGTATGGGTAGGCTTCCGATACACAGTGTGTCCCAGCGAACCATCAGCACGTTTAACAACAAGCACATCAAGAAATGGCAGGCAACCGTCCTCCTCCAATTCCATTGTGAACTGAATATTTTCATGGATTGAATTGAGATGCGCAAGAAATTGGTCAAGACTGTTTCTGCCATGGGGCCAAATCACAAAAGTGTCATCGACATACCTATAAAAACACTTCGGCTGGAGTGGTGCGTGGCTTAGTGCCTCTTCTTCAAAAAATTCCATGAAGAAATCAGCAATGACAGGAGACAACGGCGAACCCATTGCTACACCGTCCACTTGTTCGTAATATTCTCCTTCAAACTTAAAATAAGTGGTTGTCAACACATGGTGGAAAATATCAATCATTTTTTGATCAAAATACCTCCTTAACAGATCTAAGGAGTCGACCAAGGGAACACGAGTAAAAAGAGAGACCACATCGAAGCTCACCATTAAATCACCAGGATCTAACTTCATGTTGTCTAAGATTTCCACAAACTCACTGGAATTTCGAATACTGCGATGAGCCTTCCCTACCAATGGGTTGAGAATATCTTTGAGGTATTTAGCCAAAAAGTACGTAGGGCTATCAATTGTACTTACAATAGGTCGCATAGGTACTCCTACTTTATGTACTTTCGGTAGACCGTACAACCTGGGAGGAACAGGAGCACGGGGTTGGAGTCGTCTTTTCACATCTTCTGGTAGTTCTAAGGAGCGGATAAGCTTCGTAGTCAAGTTGGTTAGCTTAGATGTAGGGTCACGGTTAATCTTCCTGTATGCTTGGTCCTCCAAAAGCTGCATAATTTTACTATGATAGTCCATCTTGCTTAAAACCACCGTGCAGTTACCCTTGTCTGCCGGAAGAATAACAATATTTTCGTCTTTCTTCAACTCACGAAGCGCACGCCTCTCTTCACTTGAGATGTTTGATTTAGGCAATTTACCTTTACAAAGCACCCGACATGTTTCACGCCTTATCTCCTCCGCTTCTTCCGCAGGTAGCGTGCGAACTGCAATTTCAACACCACTGATAATCTCCCGATAAGGCACAGATTTAGGTACCGGAGCAAAATTGAGGCCCTTCGATAAAACAGATGACGTAGCAGGATCAAGTTCTCTGTCTGATAGGTTAACAATAGTTCGCGCTGAAACATGTGGCTTCGGGGAAAATTTCGTTGAAATCCGCTCAAATTTCGAACACTGTCTGGCCGACACACGTTGTTGCAGCTTGAAACTATACGCTGTAGTACTGCCATCTACCCACTCCCAGGCATCCACAGATAATGCGTTAGCAAGGTAAAGATGACACGATAGCAGCGTCTTGCCAATCCGGTCCAAAGCTTGTCTTGTAAAACGAATACGTTCCTTTACCAAAGCAAGGCTTGCACGACGCAAAATTCTCACTGCTGCGGCCGAAGTAATTGGATGACGTATTCGGGCAAATTGTGGCACCACATCATGATCACGACATCTTTGAAGAAACGCCAGAGTGCACAAAAGTTTGGCCTTTTTATTACGTAGCATTTCTAACTGTTTTACAGAACGAAACATCTCCTCCCCGTAAAGGCTAGTGATGTAGGATCGTAATTTTTCACGGCGTTGAATATTAATATATTTTTCTCGAGCTTCCAGCCGTGTTAATATGTCATATTTGCGGGACGTTTCGAAGGCGTCCATCTCTGCCTTCATTTTCAACCTGATGTCAATGTTTAACTGTTTGTTTATTCAGCCGCTGCTACGGAAACGGTGGAAGACAAAAACCAACACAAGGCGATTACGTCATCCGCTCTTCTGCTCGAGACCGACGCGAAACTGTTTCAGCATTTTAATCGCCGGGTTCCAGGCCGCACTGAGTTGATAACCAGTGTCCCTGTTGACTAATAAATCAGTTAATCTAATTTCCACAGCCTCTGTAATAACGCTGGCCCAAAAAATGATTGATATTTTCCACCATGTGTTGACAACCACTTATTTTAAGTTTGAAGGAGAATATTACGAACAAGTGGACGGTGTAGCAATGGGTTCGCCGTTGTCTCCTGTCATTGCTGATTTCTTCATGGAATTTTTTGAAGAAGAGGCACTAAGCCACGCACCACTCCAGCCGAAGTGTTTTTATAGGTATGTCGATGACACTTTTGTGATTTGGCCCCATGGCAGAAACAGTCTTGACCAATTTCTTGCGCATCTCAATTCAATCCATGAAAATATTCAGTTCACAATGGAATTGGAGGAGGACGGTTGCCTGCCATTTCTTGATGTGCTTGTTGTTAAACGTGCTGATGGTTCGCTGGGACACACTGTGTATCGGAAGCCTACCCATACCGACTTATATTTAAATGCCAACAGCTGTCATCATCCGGCACAACGAAACTCTGTATTAACTACCTTGGTACACAGAGCACGAAGGATTTGTGACAAACATAGCCTGGCTGGTGAATTGGACTATCTCCGGAAAACGTTTTTAAATAATGGTTATAATCAGGGACAGATTACTCGTGCGTTTAAACAGAAGGAAAATCGACGGAGAGATCAGATTGATACCAAGGGCCTTGCGTTTCTGCCGTTTGTGGGTGCCCTAAGTTTCAAAATAGGTAGACTGCTATCACAACACGGAGTCAAGACAATTTATAGACCACCCACTAAAATTAGTAACTTGGTCGGCAGCGTTAAAGATGACCTAGGTTTACGAACCCCTGGTGTATATTATATACCATGTGAATGTGGCCGCGGCTACATTGGACAGACGCAGCGATGCATTGTTCAGCGATGTGTAGAGCACGCCAGAAATGTTCGTCTTGGGCAAGAAGAAAAATCTGCGGTGGCCGAACATAGTGTGCAAGAGGGTCACACTTTTGAATTTGAAAAAACAACCATTTTAGCCCGGGTCAACGATTTTTGGGCCAGCGTTATTACAGAGGCTGTGGAAATTAGATTAACTGATTTATTAGTCAACAGGGACACTGGTTATCAACTCAGTGCGGCCTGGAACCCGGCGATTAAAATGCTGAAACAGTTTCGCGTCGGTCTCGAGCAGAAGAGCGGATGACGTAATCGCCTTGTGTTGGTTTTTGTCTTCCACCGTTTCCGTAGCAGCGGCTGAATAAACAAACAGTTAAACATTGACATCAGGTTGAAAATGAAGGCAGAGATGGACGCCTTCGAAACGTCCCGCAAATATGACATATTAACACGGCTGGAAGCTCGAGAAAAATATATTAATAAAAAAGTGGTTAAAGCTCTTGGAAAAAAAAAAAGATGTAGAGCACTGTTAAAAAAAAAAAAGGTTGGTTGCGCCACCGTGATGGTATCCGGCGCTGACACTATGTTACCTGGTTCTAGTCCTGGTGTTGGAAGAAATTTTCATCAGGACTTGTCTGCCAGGGTAGGAAAGGTGAAGGTGCATAATTCCCGATCACCAGATTCTGCATCAAAGTCCTGGGCTTTAGCACAAACTTCTATGGAGTGTATATGGAGTTATCGTATAGAACACTCGATATTGATAGGTCCATCGGATGGGGAGGTTAAGCTTGGCGGTCCCCTCGGTTTCTTTCTGAACATCAGGCCTGAATGGGGCGACACCAGTTTTCCCCCTCTCTATTCTTCATCACTCATTTCATAAAACTCAAACATCAAAGTCATCCACACCTACGATAAGACAAACGAACATACTGTGTGGAAGGCAAGCGAAAATTACCCCAGTTCATCTTCCCAAAAAAGTTTCGAAGGAGGTTTACATCGTCCATAGCAAACGCCTATGTCTGGAATCGGGTATAGTATCCACAACAAGGACTAAGAAAATCATACTGAAAATAAGGCTTACAAGAGGAAACAAAGCCTATCTACAGGATACGTCAAAAGCAACAAGCATTCACAATCAATCCCCACAGCAATGGTAGGAATAAAAGCCCGTATATTTTTTATGGACTGCTACTGTACGCAACGCGTATTATGTCGATTTCCCAATTCTACTAAACTGAACTTTTCACTAAACTCAAACAACCGAGTGAAATATTTGCTAACTGGTTTAGCCAAAGCGTAACCCCGTTTTTACGCGGCTTTTATTTCATTGTTATCGTTGAGTGACGTGTTTGCACAGTTCACAACTCGAAGCGGCGCAGGTAGTCGATATGAGCGCGGCGTCGACCATTTTAACAGGGAGCGCGCAATATGCACGCACAGTAATTGAGTCCGCATCAACTTAATCACCCGACGCTACTGGAAACTTTCAGGCGGCCTTTAAAATTTCATGACAGCTGTTTTTATTAGGTGTTTATTACGAACGTCATAACTGAAGCCTTCAAATGTATGAACTAATGAATTAATTAGAGCGACAATCGACCGGTTACAATCGAACTTTTCGTTTGACGTGAAATGTTACAGTCGATTTGTAGGTTTCATACCTAAACCGTTACCAGTGCTTTGGAATAGTCCATTCCTGTGGTCAAATTGATATATTTTTAAAAAAATAATTTTCGAGATAAATCTTTTTAGACAGTCACGTAATAATCATGCAGATTGAGTAGTCTGATGATTAAGGCGGTTTACTGGAGATAAAAAAGGTACCCGCTTCAAATATTTGTCTCGGCGGGGATTTTTTGGAGCCTTATCCCGAGATTCACATCTGTTGTGCAATGTGAATTACGCCAAAACGCTTCCGTGGTCCGGATTCCACGTTAAAATGTAGATCCCCTTTTCTCGGTAGAATTACCGGGTTAGGTGAAGGTAGCCACGAAAAAGGCTGTAACATTATAACTTACCCCCAACAATTTTAAAATATTATTACCATTATTATTATTATTATTATTATTAAATTATGTGGAATTTATTATTAATAATTATCTTGAATAATTGTATTAATATTCTTTTTTGTAATATTGTAGGGATTCCACAGATTGTAGTTTGTTTAGTAAACGAGGTAGCATAGTGTTGTTATATTTAAGTAACAAACATTCACGCTAGCCATCATTGTTGGGTGGCAGCGATTGTTGAGTGGGTGCCTGCATTGTAGCGTGGCAGGGGGCGGGGCAGTTTGTGTGTCACACCGCTTGGAGAAGGTTGTATAGCACCAATGCATGCTCACTGTACACACGCTAAAATAGCTGGTGAAATGTATGTGACACTTATTTCAATGTAACACAAGGGTTTTAAAAGTGGTTTCAAGGAACGGTATTGATTACATTCAGTAGTGTTTAGACCATAACAGTCATTTCCAGAACATGTCATTATCACTTTAAATTTGTTTGGTGGTTGAATTTCAGAAAATCGTAAATAAAGCTATCCAAGCTAACGGCTTGCATGTGTTGAGAGAGGAGAATTGGGCCATTCTCGTCTAAATAACACGCCGTAATCCATTAACATAGTGGCTAGTTCACAATAGGTTGACTATTTTCGGGTAACTGGTAGCTCACATTGGGCGAACCTGCCAGAATGGTTCCCATCTGGCGACCAATGTCAGTACAGCTAACAAGGAGCATGCGCATCAAACGGAAACTCTGTCAATAGGCGGCCGAACCCTTCTGGGATACCCCGGCTAGTGATGTCATGCAAAATTATTATTTTTATTATTATACAAGTTCATATTTCAATTAATTCCAGTGTGTTAGTTAACCTAATACGCTGAATAATAACTTTTTATCAGCTGCATTTCTATACTGTGTTGGCAACTAATGTCAATTTTTTTTTTCATTATGGCTTTACGCCTCGTTGGTGTTGAGGACATTAGAGGTGGGAAAATTTTGGAGGCAAGAAACTGGAACCATCTTTGCCTAGCTGCATTTTTTCTTCCTTTTTCTTGACGTTTGTACCTGTCTCACAGTTTCGCAATATTCACGGCGGACGTTAAGTAACCTTCCTGTGACGTAGGCGTAGTGACGATAAAGGGTAGGGTTCCGACACACACTTATAACTACTACTGATAAATCGTCTAAACCAAATAATTGCCGACACATCTCTGGATATATAAATATTTAAGCGATCTGCGTTTGTTTGCCTCTTTGTTATTACCAATTTGGATCGGGTTTTCACAGTTTGAAAGATGGTGGTCTGCCTTAAAAAACTGCGGTATATTTTATCTTTCTGCGTGACTGGTGGCGGGAACAAAGAATGAGTAGCTGTTTGAACCCGAAGTGATAAATGCCACAGATCAAACTGCAACAAAGAAAAACACTCCTTTCTTAATCTCAAAATATACTCACCAAAGATCACACACTACACGCTTTGGATTCTGTTAATATTTTTTTTTAATGCGTAATTTTGGTTATTTATTTCTTCAGTTTCATTGCGTGTTAGTTGTAATAATTACACGTTTCGCTATTCTGTACTTAGACAGATATAATATGTTGGTTTCAATTATACAAACTGTGATTTTTATCCGGTTTAGTTTACAAAGATACTATTACTCCTAACCAAAGTTTCTGAAGTCATCCGACGTAAGGAAGTAACTAGAATAAAGAAAAATTCTTACTCAACATTAAAGTTTTTCCCTTTTCCGGTTTAATAACTGCAAGGTTTAATCTTTGGTCAAAGGTTAGTCACTTAGAAATATATTGTTCGTTATACCTCCTCCTCGAGTTAGCAATTAAAACAGTGAACTTGCCGTGTTAACACTGTCAGCAGGACACATCTAGATCATAAATATTAACACACAGGTATCGCATTACATTGAAAATGATTTATTATTAATGAGAAACTTCTGTTACGTATTAATGTTTCCGAACGCAGACTGTCGTCATTAATTTAACGGTAGATTAGTCGCCGAGTGTACCCTTTGTAATATTACAGTTATTCACTTTTCTAACTTTTCATTTACACCTCGTTAACGTCCAAAATCGTTATAGACGGTGTTTAGCAAAGCAAAGTAATTTGTGCCACCAGCTGATCGCTCAAGCTATAAAGCATCCTGTATTCCATATTACACAAGCTATTACTGTATTATTATACCATCTACTTCATTTGCAAAAAGGAGGGAAAGACAATGATTTGTATTGATAGTACAGTACTGGATATCACCATAACAGTTGTAACTAAGGCTAAAATCGTTGCTATGGATGAGTACATGAGTTGCTTCTTAAAAGCGATCGCTCTGAACATTTATGAATCAGTTAAGTTCAATGAGGGGAAAGTGGTACTGCGAACAGGAGTATCATAGGTTACTGTATAGGGACCGTTGCTTCCATTACTCCGTTGAATGACTGTTGTTAGTTTACAACAACAAAAAAATAGATTGTTGCTAAAGAGGATCAGCAGTGACTACCTAGATGACCAGGTAAACATCGAATGAAGATGTACAAGGACGTCAGCTAATTATGTACACTCTTTACCATTAAATCTGACCGCCGGCGTCAGATTTTCTCACTCTTATTTTGCACAATCTGACGACGACGTCATCCCAGAAAAACAGTAACACAATGCTAGCTTCGCCCCTTGGCAATCTCATTGGGGGATATTTCATTCAGAGCCATCTATAGTTCAGATTATTTATTTCCTTAAGTCAATGCATTAAACAAAACAGAAAGACTGGCTATGGATTACGCTCCTCCCACTGTGCAAAATATGGGTCAAAGAATCTGACGCCGGTGGCCAGATTTAATTGTAAAAAGTGTACACAGATAGAAAAACTAAGGTTTTGTGTGATTATAGGGTGAAGAGAGAGGAGATAGTTGAAAGCATAAAATTTAACTATCTTTTGCATATGATTCAACAAAAAACTCACTTGGGAAGGACACATGTCGCAGGGAAAGGATGTGATATGTGTTAGAGACAGGTGAAGTTCCAATATGGAACCGTGACACAAAAATCAATGGTTGGATGTGGTGAAATAGTATGGAATCCATAATATGCGTGCCTGTACAGGATTTGGAGAGATTGCTACTAGATTATTGCGGAAATTACCGGAGAACATAATCAGTGACTGATATGGTAAAGGAGCTGGATGTGCAAAGGAGAGCAGCTAGATTTGTTTGGCGAAATTATGGCTGGACCCAGTCAGTAACTGACAACATTAAGGAGTTGGAGAGAGTGCTGGGAGTGTACAAGGCATATGTTGGTGATGAGGTTTGGAGGGATAAAAGGTCGAAGAATTAGTACTGCATGGAAAAGAAAAAATTATCATGGACACAAGCTGGCACTTGATTCCACTCATCGGAGAGTGGGAAAACTTTCTTTCGTGAGTAAGGGTGACAAGGATTAGAATAAATTACCAAGGGAGGTGATAAATAATTTACCAGAAACGATGAAGAAATTTAAAATTAAAATTCTTAAATCGTCAAAGTAGACTAGTGGAAGAATTTCAAAATTAAAATATTTAAGATACCAATAGAAAATAAGAAGAAACTGGCAATTAGATGACAAGGGAAATTGCCACCAGAGTGTGCACAACATCGCATTTAAATTCATCTCGAGGACAACAGCCAGGTGAAGAGATTACTGGATGTTTATAAGGAAAACATTAGAGATAAGGCATGCATAAATATTTTCAAAAGAATCGGGAGTGTTATGCGGAAATAAATAGCGGAACATGTATATAAACTGGAGCTTGATATCACATATAATAGGGATGAAGGTTATGTTTATAGTTAAGGAAATCAAAGCACGTAATAAATTATGAACGAAAAGTGTTAAACAGTATCCATGGAGCAGCGAAAGAATTTTGGGTAATGTGACAAAAAAATCGTATTGAGGAATGTAGTGTTTTCGGTTGGGCCAGGTTGGCACCCCTGCGTGTTAAGTAAACGTCAGTGGTGTGGACAGCGAGGGAGGAGGGAGGAAGGTCGCAATGCGGCAGGTCGCCCCGCCTCGGGCATCGATCCCAGGACCCGGCCGAGGTCTTCGACCGGCGGCGGAGTATAACAGGTAGGCTAAATCGAGGCGCCCGACCCAACGGCCTATATACGACCGACGCCTGACCGCCACAACTGGCAACAAGAATAAGAAAATCGAAAAAGAAGTGGGTGTGGCTTAGGACGCATGACAGGTGGGAAACGCAAAGTCACTTTCTTTATCTAGAGATACTCCAGTCGCATTTGTTCCTAACTTCCTTTTTAAGACTTAGCGGGCAAAAGTACTGTCTTCTTACTCATTTCATATGACGTGTTTTCTCGCGTGTGCAATACCTAACCCTCACCATACACAATAACAGCGTAAAGGATCCGTATTTTTTAGCTTATGGATTTACGCATCGTTGGCGTGGAGGTTATTAAAGGTGGGAGAAATCAAATCATCGTATGGCATTGATGACAGAAGGGTCCCAAAGGACTGTTCAGCCGTCAGGTGACAGGATTATCGATTCGCAGCGCAATGTGCCCCTTGTCCCGGTGAGCTGACCGAATCCTGTGAACCTACTGCGTATAAGTGGATTTACACGTTGACGTTGAATCCTTATCACGAAGTGGTTTGGCGTACTTTAGATTACACCAGCTGTGTAAGTCGGCTTAAGGGCATTTGAAAATCCTAGCTGAGAACGGAATTTGAACTGGGGACCTTCCTATCTCCAATTAGACCTCTTAATAAGTGAGCCAAAAGTTTTTATTGATGGGTATGAGCTTACCTTTAACTTTGGTAGTGATCAGGACCGATATAAACATTAATCACATGAATATAAAGTTGTCTACTATTCACAGATCCTGTATTTACAGTTAAAAGTCGTTTTTTATTTATAACTAGCTGACCCGGTCACGCGTTGCTGTGACTTAGTAATTATAGTACGTTGGATTAATGTTATTCTAAACTTCCTAAAGTAGTCAAATTAATATTCACTAATAAAGACAAAACATTGTAGTCGATTTGGAAAATCAAATGTAATTGGTAAATAATTACGGAGAGTTGAAATTAAGGACAAACGATCATAAAAAAAATAATTTACATTTTATTACAAATATTATTATAAATTATTTTTTATTTATTTATATTATTTATTTATTTATATAAACTGAAATTTCAGTTTTATAAATGAGGCCTATGAAGTTGATTTTTAATCATTTTAAACAATTATTTTCATAATTTTAAATTATTACAATTTATAATTTTAATTTATCTAAGCGCTAATTGGTGCACAATATTTTTAGTTAGCCTGTCTTTTTCTAATACAAATAGATTTAATGGTTTCCCTACACGTGAGCAGGCGACATATAGTTGCCCATTGGAGAAACACGTATTTTCCAAATCCAAGCCGCAAACAGACATTGTTTGGCCTTGTGACTTATTTATTGTCATAGCGAAAGCCAAACGAATCGGAAATTGATGCCTTTAAAATGGTATTGGATAAATGATAAGCTAGCGAGAAATACTTACACGATTCGAATTTATCGTAACGTTTTCTTCAATGTTATATTCATGTGTGTAATTACTTTGTCGTTAGGTATAATGACACACAAACGATGAACAACAATACGGTATAATTATAACACAATACACAGCACAATTAAAATTGAAGAAACTCGCACATATGGCGTGGAATAGACTGTAGCATAAATAAATCGAAATACAACCCCATCTACTGGATGGTTCGATAAATTAACAGGAATAAACTGTAGCATAAATAAATTGAAACAGAACTTGATCTACTGGATGATTACCCAACCTAGCTAACCAAGTGTTGTATCGATAAGTTAACACCTCGCCATCTGTTAGAAAGTTATGGAACTATAATAATAATAATTTCGTGTGGTCGTAATGACCTGGTGACATGGTTTCTACTGGTTGGGCATTCTGCCACTGTCGTAGGCCCCTTTACCTAGCCCGCCCATCCTGCCTGGTACAGGGGACCTACATTTTCACGTCGAATCCGAACCACAGTACCGTCCTGGCGTATTTCACCTTACACAGCATGCTGCACCGGAGATTAATGCCGGGTTAAGTGTCTATAAAAATCCCCGCCGAGACAGGGACTCGAACCAGGGACCTTTCCATCTCAAGTCAGACGCCCTAACCACTAAGCCAGCAGACCGCTTATCTTTGGTGGCTTACAAATAATTACAAACCATTGTCCTATGACAAACATTTAATGAACATTTATTTCACAAATAATAAATATTGAGGTCTATAATTCAGATAAAAACTATCCTATCTTTTAAGTTGGACTAAATTACACACAGTAAGCTAAATTTCATCTAAATCGGTTATGTAGTTTCGGAGTTCATCGCGGACGAACATCGTGACACAAGATTTTTATATATATAAAGATATATAAGATTATGAAGCAGCAATCCTGGCAAATCCAGTGAGTTAAAAAATTCTGGTGGATAGTTGACGACATCATCTTGGTTAGTTGTGCAATCAACTGATTTGTATATCCTTAATTCACCGGAAATTTCATTTTGAATTTCGTAATTTATTTAAATAACGTCCGTGTTTTTGTCTCTGTAATATAGTTCGGTCGTTCAACCAAAAAATTGACAGGAAATGTAATGCAGCCACTGTAAACGTTTACAGGGATTTTGTCATTACCAATGCCAATGAGTTGTTTTGAAACCATTTCTTCCGATCAATCATTTTGCAATTCCAAAGATAATCATAAAGCGCCTTTGTTTTGTTTTGATTGACTGGCAGTAATATTATTTTCGTTGATGACACGCAAACCTTTTTTTTCCTTCGAACTTTATTTTGGGCAGGCATAGATTAATATCCATACAGTCTAATCAACTTGAAGGCATACCAGAGCTAATCCTAACACGCCTTTGTTTTGTTTTATTTTGATTGGCTGGTTTGTATGGGAAAAGAAAGGTGTTAATTTTACTATTTTCCTCGCAATTTTTACGTTTTTTCTCTCCATAAGAACCTTCCTTGTGGATTAACGAAAAAATGAAGGAAAAAATAATTTGCCGAATTGGTCGAGCCGTTCTCGAGTTTTGCACTTAGCAACACATTTGGCGATTCATTTTTATTTATATAGAAGATTTTAAAAGTTAGAAAGTATTATTAGTCGCAACCAATTCAATCACCATGAATTCTACCCGAACATAGTTTAAAACGAATGGAACCCATCACCACAAGGCTTACCAGAACATTGCATTCTTAAAATGATAGGATAAGTGTGGCTCGATCGTCAGACGATAATGCATATTGCTTCTCAACTGAAATACCAGTAATCGATTTTGCTTTTTAGGTATTCTTAATATTGCGTCCTTCTAAACTGATGCATTCTATTTTCATAGTCGAAACTTTCGTGGTAGGCGGCATGGGTATAAATGTAAACACACTGAACAAATAAACACACAAATGGTTTTCGAGAGAGTGAAAATTTAAAAGCAACCAAGAAAATGCCACGCACGGAGGAAATAATGATAACACGTACGTCAGTGATATTATTTTCGCTGATCACACGCAGGCATAGATTAATATCCATAGAGCCTAATCAACTTGAAGTCATACCAAAGATATTCCTAACGCGCCTTTGTTTTGTTTTGATTGAGGGAAAAGAAAAGTGTTGTTTTTACTATTTTCCTTCCAGTTTTTGCGTTTTTTCTCTCCATAAGAACCTTCCTTGTGCCTTAACGAAAATATATAAAAAAAGAATTAGCCGAATTGGTCCAGGCGTTGTTGAGTTATGCGCTTACCAACACATTTTGCGATTCATTTTTATTTATAATAGGTCATTATATCTCTTCTTCCTGTTAACTTCAACAAAACATGCCAACTTCTTAATAATAATTCTTCAACGACTTTCTTGCCGCTGACATGCTCTTGCCTTTCAGAATTAGCTCCCAACACAGATTTTCTTTCGCAAAATACAGTCACTTATGTCGAATAAGTGAGCACATCCAAAAGTCGATAATGCTATAACAGATTGCTCTTGTCACCTCACAGCACCAGATGGAAGGGAGAGAGTGAAATTCCTAAAATTTACTCATTTTTATTTAGTCTGCTAAACCAGAAATGTTATTCTTGTTCTGAACAGCCTTTTTCACAGCTAATAGATTCAGACTCTTCTAAAAGAAATCTTGGGCCACCAGCCTTAGCATCCCCATGCGACTGACGGATCACCATGAACAGTGCCGTACGCACTCAATCCATAGTCACTGCGGTGTGGCTTTGGATTTTACCAAGTCTTTGGTGCATAATCTGGTGATCGCGCATTACCCTTCTCCTATCCTTTTAATGAAAATTTCTTCCATCACCAAGACTCGATTCTGCTAGACACCATCATGGTGCCCCAACCAACTGAGACAACAGGGTGGACCATTCAGAATAAACCCAAATTACCCCAAAAAGTGTTGTCGCGTATTCAGTTATTCTAGAGGTAAATGTATAGTTGTTGAAGACTTTATTTTAATTGATCTTTTCTTTTGAATTTTCACCTTGCACCCGCAAACCAACCATAGGTAGGTTCTCACAGACTCTTAGCGTTATCATTGTAACCGAGCACAAGGTCTTGACTCCAGTCAAGTAGTGACTTCAGGTACCACGCCTGAAACTCAGCATGTTGTCTACACCGGCACGCCGAGTCTTATCGTAAGCTGCACAACAGCACGAAATTACAATTACCAGTTAGCGCAGCCGAAGCAACCTTATTGTGTAGTTTGGTAATCTGAGGTCAGTTCGAGAACCGTGCGTAGTGTCTCCATCACTTTACTATGGCTCTGCCTCACAGCTAATGCTTCTCCTATACCGTCTACTACTCAGCTAGCCAGTTAGAAAAAACTTTTAACCTCACCATGTCTCTGACGAGCCTTCTTGAAGACACCCGTACTCTGTACTAGGCAGTCCAACTATATCCACGGACTCCTCAACAACCAGCAGCCACAATGGACTCACCATTCATCACCACCTATAAATCAGTGATCTTATACAGCACATGCAAATCTTACTGGCTAACATCGATTACTTCTTTAGCGATGTTTCCACAGAGTGGTATTGAAGCGATACAAGGTGGGTGCAAGGAAGAACTAAGCTTCCCTCTCCCCGGCTGTAGGTAAAGTGGGCAGGTTATTACGTTCATCCCCTTCACCCACGCTACAGTGTGTTATTACTTGCTTCGTGTTACTCAAAATTTAACCATTCTTCCCTCTTTTTTTTAATTTACTGCTGAACAGAAATTTCTTCAAAAACATCATATTTAGTTCAGTTCTGAACATCCTTTTTCTCAACTGATATAAAACCTATAGCAATAAATAAGATACCAGTGGATAGTTTTCTTTTTTACCGACGTCTTATATAGCATACTTAGTTCCAGTTAAAACACATTCTCTTTTATAATTTCAGCTGAAAAGCGGGCCGTGGATGGCCGGGATTCAGCTAATCTCACCGCTGGCCTGCACGATGAGAAGCAACCAGCCGCGCTCAACAGTCGGTTTGGTAGCGGCAGCATCAGGGGTTTGACAGTAGCCGAAATTGTTTAATTCCTGGATAACTATCTTTTTGCAGTAATTACTGAGAATGGGACACAAAAAATTGAAGACGACATAACATATTGTATACAAACAGGTACTGTAAATAAGCTCTCCCTGCTATGAACCTTGTTAACTATTTAATTTAAAAAACCCAACAAAATACTGAATCACCTTATTTTTGGACTAGAGGAAAGGGACGCTTGAATGTCAGAAAGTTTGACACGAGTTGAATGTTATTCTCAAGAAAACAGCGATCTTCCTGGGTATATGATAACAATGCATGTGGCATTAATATCCCGGGAGACCCCGAAGGGCCGTTTGGCCACAGATTTCACAGAAATCCGATATGCCGCGCATGAGCTTCTGTTGTGACCTGACCCGGTAATCCTAACTGGTAAAGAGTACGTATCGTTTAGTGTGGACTCCGAACCACGGAAGCGTTCTGGTGTACTTCACATTACATAGCAAGCTGTTCCAGAGTTAAGGTCTGTTTAAAGACCTTTTAAAAATCTCCGCCAAGTCAGGGATTCCAAAAGGGGACTTTCCGATTTCCAGTCAGACGCATTAGCCACTGAGCCATCAGTCCGCTCACATTTCGTGGTTATGGTCAATAACTTTTTTGACGCCCAAAACTATTCTGTCGTCGACACTGAAGGATATTAATTCATATACATTAAATCATTTCTACAGTCGCTAACTTGTCTTCAGTGAATGCTGTCGGGTTGGAAATACCCTTCCCAGCACTAACAGACAAAAAGTGTGAATTGTCCAACAAATGCAATGGTATTTTCACTATTTCAAACTAATTTTAAAAAAAATCCACTTCTAAAGTGAATTTACCTTCTTTTCACTGGCCCATTTGAAGTATCTACAGTTGTTATGACCTCTATCATTGGTATTTTGTTTTCAGTTAACGTTCTCCCTTCACGCTGTTGAACTGGAAGTTGTGTGGCTGATTTCCGAGAAGTTGACAGCCCATCGTAGTATCGCTTGGTTTGTGACTACGAAAGGATGGTCATTAGCACTTCGTCCAGGGTAATGTCGTCACTTTACGGCTCGTCGATAAGAGCGTCATTAGGGACACATATAACCGCGGCTAGACGTGCCCCGGCCATATCGCGAGCTATAAAAGAGTCTGAACGTGCGTTTAGCGGCCTCTGTCAGGACGAGTCACGTGGACGCCGAGCCTGAATGGTGAGCGGCAATGTTCTGTGAGACCAGGGTTCGATTTCAACATTTGAATTTATCATCTGGCGTCGACGTCGTTCATTTCCATGCTCTGATGTCGCCGGGATAAAGGAATTCATCTTCAACCATCACAAAAAAGCCTTCAGTTTTTTTTTTTTTAAGTTGCGTCTTTATCATGCATCTACATTGTAATTGAAACTACTTTAACATTTAAAATCTGCTCATTTAATATCTCTTGTTGGCCCAAAACCGAATATTGCGTTTAATATTTTGTCAAGTCATATTTTAGGCGTATCCGATACATAGAAAGTGAATCCAGCCTGTGCGATATCGACGTTCACAGCTCATTAAGTATGGGATTAACTATTAAAAAAAACACAAAAAACAAATACGAGAACGATGGACGATTTGAGATCATTTTGTCACCATGTGTATGCGAAAAATGCTATTTCACAGCATCTTGAAACTTTTCATTAATGTAAAATACATCGCACAATTAACAAGAAATCTAAAAGAAATTGCAACCAATATATTTTAAAAGTTACCAGAAGAAAGAGCAAACCCCTTTGACATAGTGCAGTTAATGTATAGAGAATTTATCCTAATGATGAGACATGCCCCTTATTTTTACATAGACGGAAGAGGATTGGATGGTATTCGGCCATGACTAATTGAAGAACTGATCCCGTCATATGCTTGAAGGGATTTCTGGAATACTAGAATATGAACGGGAGGAGGGGATTAGAATGGGGAAGGAACCACGTAACAGGTAGTAAAATAATAAATACAAACTTTTAAGTCCGTCCAGAATATCATAATGAACGCAGAATTTCATTTCTTTACAGTTGCTTAATTTGGGTTCTTTCGGAAGAGTAGGCCAGAATAGGCTTGGACCTGGTTTTACCCTCTACTTTCTTTCAACTCTCATCCACAAAACAATTAACAGTCTACACTGAATATACACTATCACAGACATTGACACTTACAAATACTGTACCGAGCCTGGTGGGTGAACGGTCAACGTTGTGGCCTCGCATTCAGGTGGACGCCGGCTCGAATCCCCGTCCGGGCATCCAGAAATGGATTTTCCTTGGTTTACCCAAATCATTACAGGCAGATAGCGGGATGCTCCCTTCAAACCTTCGAAAGGCCATTGTAGAATTCCTTCCTCTTCCTAGTTCCCAGTCCTTTCCCCTTCCTGAAAATTGTCGAAACAGGGAGAGCATTTTTTTAATTTTATTTTGTATTTTATTTATTGCTCTACGCCTCGTTGACGGCTAAGATCTTTAGAGGTGGGTAGGGACTGGGGACATGGAACGGGAAGGAATTCGGCCATGGCCTTTTTGAATGAAGCATCCCTTCATTCGCATGGAGTGATTTGGGGAAACCATGGAAAACCCAAATCTGGATGCCCGGACGGGGATTTGAACCCGCGTCCTCCCGAATGAGAGGCCAGAACGTTAACCGTTCATAGTGCATTTGTACAAATTTTCATTCACTTTCCAATATTTAGATCACTTGTCAATGCGAAAGACAACAACGGTGTCTGCCTATGACCAATGACACTCTCACTTTATCCTCCTCGATTATCTACCAGTTGTTATTTACCTCCGCTTTTTAACATTTACTTATTGGTCACATTTTCTCATTGTCATTGCCACGCTCAGTAACTCCCTTTTACTCAGTTACGGGTTGCCATCTCGCTGTAGAGTTTAAGACATATTACAGGATACTTACGGACAAGAAACGACAGATGGTGTTATTATAAAGTGTGAAACAGCCTGGAACCAATTACGGCGTTCTGCCTGAGGATTTAGAACTGATTTAATTAAAAACAAAAGAAGACGTATCTGTTAAAATCTGAGAATAAATACAGAGCTTCAGGGGAAAGTTTGGTATAGATATTTTTGAATTTGTATAGTTTGGTCAGTGAAGAATGCTTGAAAAGACGTTCGAGAGAAAAAAAAATCGTTGCGGAATCTGCTGATGATCTAGCGTTTCCCTCTAAGGTTGCTATTCTAGGGTTTTATTGCTTTATTTTCGAAGATATTATTTGACCTTAGACAGTGAAAAATAAATTAGAAAAATTTAGGGACCTTTATCGTCAATTCGGACAGAAAGTGTAAAATAATAAACGTTCGAAAACTTTAACCGCTTTTATCTCCGAAACATACTATTTTGGAGCGTTGCTTTATATAAAGAAAAAAATAATGCAACAAACTGATCGTAAAAGCGACGAAAATTCTTTTATGTTATCTCCCGACTGCTGGTAATAAAGTAAATGTGTGCCGATTAAATTTTTATCTTTGGGTAACAAAAATAAGTAACAAAAAAAGATAAATAATGTGTATCATTAATTCAGGCATACGCCATTTTGTCATGTGTCGATGTTATTTTTTTCTTTATTAGTACAAAGAGTAGTTAATTTCGCATCCATTTAATAAACTTGCTAAATCTGTAAAACAGTTTGCAAACAATAAAAATGTTTTTAAAGAAACCTGACAGATTATCTTATTGGCAACTCCTTCGAATACATCCAAGAATTTAAACAAAACAATCAAGTGAATGTAATAGGCCTTTTGCAAAATTTTGTTGTAAAAATTGATGTTTAATTCATTTGTTTGTTTGTAGCATATAATATTTATTAATTACGATTATTATTCGCTTGTACTTATATTTATCAACTACTAGTATTTGCCCGCACTTAACGCTGGTTTAATGTGAAGAAGTAAAATATTTAAATTTCATCTAAAAAAATCCCTTTTTCAGTTATTACCTTAGATTCGATTTTTATATTGATGTCCCGAAGTTTTATTTATATTTAAATGTAATATAATATGCAATATTTAAGAAATTGAAGCTACGTGAAAAATTGTAGGTAGTGGAACAATAAGGGCATACGGAGAAACAATTATCCTTACGATAAGAATTTTTTAACACCCCTTACTGAGGACACACATTTTGAGAAAAAGAGTACATTAAAGCAAAAAGAAATGTACCTTGGACATAATGCAACAAAAAAATTTCGGTATGCGATAGGATTGCAGAATAACTGGTGGACATTTCTAAACACGCCTATTGCTATTGCAGCAACCAAAGTAAAATCACTGGCATGCTTTCGTAATACCACATGAATTATTCCTATGCCGTAAGTAATAACTTGTTTTTCTTGCATAATTGGCCATAATAATATGTAACTGCCCACATTCTGAGTTATTTTACTTATTAGAATGAATTTCGGAATATACACATTTTCTCAAATATTATTGCATATGGAACGTATGTAGCAAATTTCAGACCAATTGACAGATTAATTCTTGCTAAGCTCTTTTGTACCGTTGCCAGATTATCCGTATTGATACTTAGAGATGATTTTTGGAGATTAGTATTAACCCAAACCACGGAGATTCGTGACAGGTATATACAGTTTGAGCGAAAGCGTAAGTGCGATGTTGAAGGAGTTAGGTTGGGAATACCTGGAACACCGAAGGCGTTGCTCTCGACAGAAGCTAATTCAAAAATTCTCGACTGACGTATTTCGGAATGACAGTAAACAAATATTGCTACTAGCAACATTCATATCTCAGAATGACCGCGAAAATAAGATAAGAGAAATCAGGGCCAGAACCGACTCATTTCTGTACTCATTTTTTCCACGAGCGATTAGGGAGTGGAATTGAAAGGATTTACCGGGCGACTAAACATAAAATCCGACAGGAGTAGCTTTCGATAAAGCACTCCGGCCATCCTGATGTTGGTTTTCCATGGTTTCCCCAAATCGCTCCATGCGAATGCTGGGATGGTTCCTCACAATAGCCCAGGGGCGCCTCCTGCCATATCCCATATATCCCTTCCAAACCATTACCTTCCCGGATAGGTGCAATGCATCCTCCGCCACACACTTTTAGTGAATCGCGGAGTAATAGTAGAAGAGTAGAATTCTATCACTAAACGTGAGCTTTGGTTAGGATTACAAATGTGGTCACAACGAAAAAAATATAATTTCCGTAACAGTTAACTAAAGAAACATCATATTTTTAAATGCTGATACGAAATAAAACAGAAACTTCCTATCAAATTTTAACATCGATGGTAAGCACAAAGACGTATCCACTAAACTGAACTTCATAATTTACTTACGATTATTGAGGTGTTTGATTAACACATTCCATTTATTTCAATTTACTACATTTAAGAAAGCCGAATAAATAAACAACCTAAAGACAAAAAACAATATAAACACAGTCCAAAGAGTAATAGTGTCATCTTAGGGCAGTACCTTTTCAAGCGCAAAGATGTTTACAGTAAATTAAATATTATTTACTTTTATACCGTTTGATTTACGTATTCCTTCTATTTTAACGAACTACATTTCAGAAAACTGAAATCAGTCAGTATTTCTTGAAACGAGTGGTAATATCAAATTTGTTCCGTTCCTCAGTATGTGTAAGTCATAATCTATTTCCCCAGATTTATATTCTAGATAATCTCTCAAAATTTTATACACCATCCAAATTGCAGCAGTAGATTTCGCGATATACCACTTCAAACTTTCAGCATATGCAGCTCGTTTGAAAAAATTATAATAGTAAAGATGACTTGCTCCATATCCCAGAGGTTCTTTCTCAGTAGAGACCTATGGAACACAAGAAATAAATAAATGAAGAAAATTCTTGATTTTTATTTTTGATTCGAAACACTCTACATTGAGAACTTTCTAGTGCCAGAAGAAATTTGGTTTTATACGATGCCATATTCACTTCGATATCTATGTCAATTTGGAGAAAAGAAATGTCTTTGTGTTTTCTAAATGAGAATAACTCTTTGAATAAAACTATATAGGTATCTATCAAATCACAAAAATATTATTGACTATATAAAAAAAAAACATAAAGGCTAGCGTTGTCCATTAAACGCAAATTTTACGTTCTTCACTTAGGTTAAATGCCTAGAAAATGAATGTTTTAAGAATAAAATATTTCTATTTGCCAAGCTGGTATGACGTGACCTGAGCTGCGTTATAGCGAAACAAGTATACTATTAATTCGGCACAGCTCTGTGTCTGTTTTATTATTATTACACTGTCGTGTAGTACCGCCGACAGGCAGTTAATAAGAAGCATCCAGTCTGTCAGGACTTGCAGGATATATGGCCCACCCGGAGCGTACATCAGGAGGTGTATTTTTTATTTTTCTTTCCGGTCCGTAGTCAGCCAGTGGATACATCACTCAGGACCTGTGACGTCTCGAGCCAGCTCGGGTCTCTTGGCAGCTCTCCAATAAACTCACCAAACACTGTGTAATGAACAACTTCACGGTCACGGCGTCCAGGATCGAGAAGAAAATGATCGGACAACCAAGAAGCTAAACCGCGTCGTCACCAGCGACAGACAGAACAAATTCAATGGTCCTTGGTTCGATCAGGCCTATTCCTACTACCACGACAATATGTCCTATGCTCGAAGCGGTAGGTAAGCTGTATGGTATTACTCACCAAAAATTTTAATGAGTCAGTGAGAAAAAAATTTGTATTCAATATTTGTACCAATTAATTTGTGAAAGAAGGCGAATTTAAAACTTTTATTTTTTGATTAATTTAAATGTGTGTTAATCACGATACAATACCTATATCCTATTGGCGAAAATTATGCCCCCAGAGTTTACTCGATGATCTTTGGTCTAGACACATTCAAATTTCAACCTCCACTCCATACAGCTTATAGATCTGATCACTAGAATCTTTTTTACCCAACTATTTTCTGATCCCCTCCCTAACATGTTTCACAGGCAACAGAAACCGTCTCTACATCAAAACATGTCTCTGACGTCACTTCTTAGCGTGGAGAAAAGATAACCCAACTCCTACCAACTAGAAATTTATTTATTATTGGCTAAAATTATACCTCCAGAGTTTACTCGATCACCATTTGTCCAGTAATATTCAAATTTCAGCCTCCGCTTCCTAGGACTTTCGAAAATACTACTGAGGCAGCCTTATTGACTACACAAGATGCCGCATCATGACACAGTGTTCATGGGCGGGTCTGCTGTGTGTTGATTCTGACACTGTGGCTCTAGCCAGACTGAGGACGGTCCACTTAGAGCCTCAGATAGCCAGCTGATGGAAAAATTACATACATTTCGATGTGATACTGTGCAAAGCGCCTTTTTCGTGTGCCGCGTAACAATATTTTACTTTGGTTAAGGCGGAGAAAACGCCATAATCATAGAGAGCTCCAAGCTGATTCACCTGTACATAGCTCTTGACGTGGGTTACTCGGTTCGATTCTCACCGTCCCAGTACTTGGCCAGCTAGATAGGAGAAACGGTGGCGCACAAAGTCCTGGGTAGAATACCTAATCTCTCCGCAGTGTGTGTGGACTGACGGCATACCACACCTTCGGATAAGGACTTAAAAGGCCGTCTTTCCCTTGATCTCCTTCGAGGGGAACTTAAAAGTTTGCCCATCTTTCAGATGCTGCCTTAATTAATAACACAAACAACAGATTACACTCAACACATACTCATTACTGTCACGTGACGATGGTTGCCTAGTTAATCTGGTAATCCGGCAATGGTGGTTGACATCTATGGAGTTCCTCCTACAAGGTTAACTTCCTCTGGGAAATTTTAATGTGGTATTTTCCCCTTATCTTCCCAATGTGGAATTTAAATCGAAGATGGTAGAGAGTGAAACGCGGTGCCGCCTCATTTAGGCCTACTCTTCCGAAACACACCAACTGGGCCACCAACATTAACGTCCTGTGATACCACAAGACATATACATGTGGTAAAAGTGTTAATAACTACAAGTAGGAACTCTAAGAGGTAGGGTTAAATGGAAATAAGGAATATAATTAAGAATTTCAAATCTCCGATGGCGTGGAGAGGAGTCGCCCATCTTCTGGGAGGTGTAGTATCTGTGGAAGCCTGTGTATTTTTCAATATGGCAGAGATTGTACACACGGCAACTGGAAAGTTAGGAAGTCAATGTTGGCGGTGTCCCCCGTCCCAAAAAGACATCAGACAATCCAAATTACCTTTACCTAAAGAGTATTTAAGGGCTACCGAACTCAATAGGATCGTCAGTTCCACCAGTCATGATCCATTGTGGTATTGCCCGCAGTTGGAAGCTTGCTAAGAATTATATCCATTTATATTTCTCAGTGTGTGTATGTCTCTGCCAAAGATCTCACTCTCCTTACGGTTATGAAGTAAACGAAGAACATGAAGTGTATAACGACCTTTGCGTGACTGTTGGTTACTAGACAATTTTACGAACTAGCATGATTGAATAGGAGTTCCTATTTTGAGTGTAGACCTTTGTATCAGTGTATATAAGTTGGCCATAAATTAATTTGATTTTGTGTGGTTCATTATCTATACACGTATGTTATTTCTGTAACTGTTCCCATCTCCTACTGCGATGGGCTCCGGCAGGATTACTTTAAGGGAGGTGCATCTGTATCTTTTTTATACATTATATATAACACTTATTACTTATTAGATAAGGATACTGAATTTATTGACAAAGTGTTGAACAAATTTGGACAACAACCTAGACGCCTTAAGTTATTATTCGAGCAGTGAATTTAATAATAAAATATTTGTTTCTTAATCTTTTTTTGTTTATTTTCTTTCATATCAGGGGGTGCACCCACTTGCACCACCCTCCCGGCACCCATGCCTACTACTCTGCTAATGCTAAAAGCGGATTTAGTTAATCTCCGGCAAAGAGAAGTCCGATAATAAATAAATTAGCCGAGAATTATTAAAGGTGAAGGTCTTGAAGGTTACAGTCCCGATCAGAAAAAGCAATCACCACCAGTAGTGTCTTATTCAACCACTCCATACTCACTGCAGAGGTGTTTGTGGTTTAATTCCACACAATCTGGTGACTTGGAATTTCGCACATCTCCGACACTGACGGGATTCAAACCAGCTAACCGGGGTCAGGTACTCAGCCGACTGAGGCAAAGAGAGGGACTACATCACGCAAGAAAGAAAATAGAGACTGCTCATATTTATTATACGGTTTACAGAGATTTATTTTCCTTGCGACAGAATATCAAGTTTCCATGGTTTTCTCAAATCACTCAAAGAAAATGCCGGGATGGTTCCTTCAAAAGGTTCTTGCCAAATTCCTTCCAGTTTCTTGTCCCCAATTCTTTCCCGAATCTAATGACCTCGACGTAGACGAGGCAGAAAGCCTTAAACGAAAATATTTTGGTGGTAGTGACCTATATTCCTACAGTAAGCCAGTGCAAAAGTAGGGTGTATTCTTATATTTCCATGTACCGTTATATTAAGCGGTAGTTACTTAATTACGATTTCTGATGCGTGGTGGATGAGGAGTAACGTTCTGGCCTCGCATTCGGGAGGACGCAGGTTCGAATAACCACCCGGCCTGCCAGATATCAGTTTACCATGGTTTCCTTAAACCACTCAAAGAAAATGCCAGGGTTGTTCCTTCAAAAGGTCCTTGCCAATTTCCTTCCATTTTATTGTCCCCAATTCTTTCACGCCTCTAATGACCTCGACGTAGACGAGGCAGAAAGCCATAACGAAAAAAAAAAAAATGCGTCTTCTAGTGTCCGCTAAATCCGAATCGTTGTAGGTCGTTATCTAACCATACTAACTCCATTCTGAATTTTGATAGGACGGTGATTATTATCACTAAATGTTACGATGAGTGTGTTAAGTGAAATACGTTGTTCGGGATGTGCATTAATCGTTGCAGGAAAGAAATGGTGAAGGCAGTTGCCAACGTATTGAAGAGTACTTTTCCGAAGGAAATCAACGTTGTTTGGTGTTGTTAGCCTTGCGCTCCGCTCGCTTCCCCTCGGAGGAGTTTCTTTCACGGTACTCCTAGCAGAATGACTGCATATCATGATCGGAGAACGTGTTTATACCGCAGTTTCAGTCTAGGAGAAAACTCCGGGCTTTCGATCTGCATTCTAGTCAATCGTTCTATCGACTCATCTATGTCGGTGGCTTTAAAGTGTTATTTCCAAAAGACGTTTCTATTTTTGCGAACCATCTTTCTCCCTTCATACTTAAGTAAATTCGATAAATGAAGTATCATTTTAAAGATTAACATCTCCCCTTTGGTACCATCATTGATTAAGAAAGGAATTTTCCGAAATTCAACCGGTCAACCCCAGGATTTTGATTTGGGGGGAAAGGGTTTGAGCGGATTTCGTTTGGGGAGCGTTGAGCGGATTTTGGTTTGGGGGGAGGGACGTCTTGAATGGATTATTTCGCTTGTGGGGGGCTTGAGTCGGGTAAGGGTAGACTTATAGCCATGCCGTTCCTTAAAGGATTAGTAGAGCAAAAGACAAAAAACAAAAAAGTCTCCAAAACTACAATATCGGGGTGGACCTAGATACTTTGGGGGGAGGGGCCCGAGCCCCACAGCCCCTCCTCCCCCCTGGATCACCACTGCTCAGCAAGTAAATTGAAAAATTATGAATAATCAAGGTCACTGGTATGTGATAGCTCAGAATGAAGCCTAACAGCTTGATTCTGAACTATCGCTGGCGCCAATAAGGATTGATCGCATTACCACTAAATAGACATTGATAAACTGTGTAAGTTTTGTGGATTTCGGATATTTCTGTTTCTGCCAGAGAAACGTTTCATCATTTGTAATTGTTTTCGTAAGACGTTGTAAGTGTTTTGCCACGAATTTATTTCAGTTGCAAAATAAAGAATAACTACAAATCAGCCGGTTCTTCTTACATACACTACAAACCACCATATTATTCGCAAAATGTTTGCACGGGCCACCCAGTTATTTAGTATTACTTTTTTTGCTTATGACTTTACGCCTCCTCGACGTCAAAGCCTGGACTCGCATTCATGAGTACGCCGTTTCGACTCCCCGTCTGGGCATCCAGATTTGGGTTTTCCATGGTTTCCCAAAATCACTCCAGGCGAATGCCGAGATGCTCCCTTAAAAAGGCCATGGCTGTATTCCCTCCCGTTCCTTCTCCCCTACCGAGCGTGGTTGGTGAACGGTTAACGTTCTGGCCTCTCATTCGGGAGAATGCCGGTTCGAATCCCCGTCCTGGCATCCAGAATTGGGTTTTCCATGCGTAACGATATAATCGTTGTATCTCTGTATTTCCTGTATGCTCTGTAAAGCGAGGTTCCACGGTGAGTAGATTGTAATTTAGCAACTGAATAATTTAAGTTGGTAGTATAAGATTTTATGTTATCAGTTGGTAACGTGGCCTCTGTAGCAGTCGCAATAAGTCGGCTAAAAGTGTGAGAAGTGATAATGACCGTAAGATATGAGGACTGTTAGAATTAACGCCCTTGAGAGGCGACTAACAAAATGTAGTAATCTATTTGTTCTTGTGATTTTGAATAGTGTTTATTGAAGAGTTAATATTGTAAAAGCTTGAGAGAAAACTGACTACGAAATATATATCGTGAATAATACCGAAAGTGGTTTTTTTGGTTAGATCATAAATTTCAAACTGTTCCCATCAGTAATTGAAGTTTCATGTTTAACTATTAAATTTCGTGTAACGTGGGCTTTCGTCAATGATACCGTGGCCAAATAGTTTATCAAAATCTACGACGTGCCCGCCCTTGCGGTAATATCTTGAGTAGCTTGCAAATGGCTCAGCAAATGTATAACTGGAATGGAAAGAAGAAGATACGAAGACACCAAGTGTTTAACGTTACACATGGTTTCCCCAAATCACTCCAGGCGAATGCCGGGATTAGTCCTCCAAAAAGGCCATTGCCGAATTCCTTCCAGTTCCTTGCCTTCAGTCCCATCCCGCCTCTAATGACCACAACGTCGACTAGGCGTAAACCCGTAAGCAAAAAAAAAAAAAGACGTAAAGGTCATTACAGGCAAGAAAGGACTGCAGGCAAGGAACGGGAAGGAATTCGGCCATGGCCTTTCGAAAGAACCATCCCTTCAATCGCCTGGAATCATTTCGGGAAACCATGGAGAAACCTAAATCAGTATCGCCCGATGGAGCTTCGAACCCGCATACTCGCGAATGCGAGGTCAGAGGAGTAGTATTACTAATAACCATCCTAGTAGCAGCGTATCTTACGCAGTTTCACAACACAAATTACCAAAGAAAATATCTGGAAGAATATAAATGATGTTAGGCAGCGGGCAAGGACACGAGATGGAATCCTTTTTATAGCTTCATTACTGGGTAGAAGACTTCCTTGCCATCATTACCGCCCCTGGTATTATACCCTCCCCCACTCGTCCGGACAGTGACGCGACGATTCTCTCGAAGCCAATGCGGCGTCGGTTGATTAATGCAGGCAGTGTGGATTACCTTCTGCCGCTCGGCAGTAGCTCAGTGCGGTGTTTAATGATTCAGTCGACAGCAGAAACGGAAATCCCGGCCGGTAGTGGAAGGAGAAAACGCTGTTTCTTAATGTTCGTCGTATCCTGCTCGCAAGAAATAGTCTCGAGTTTCTTTATAAAACAATTCAGCGATTCCGTATTAGACCAAGAATAAATCTTTTGAGTGCTCACGAAGCTTAATGGCTACGCTTACTTTTGTCTCTCTCTCTGCCTCTACAGATTTTCTTATGTTCCGCAGCCTTCGGCCGCTCTACACTATAGTTACAGGTTGGGTAATTTGGGGACACACTTTATTTGCTCATTTTGAGGGAAAACTTTGTTCTCTGTAATAGAGGACTTATACAACCTCAACATTTAAGGTTATAGTTAATATTTGTTAATTACCTTTTTTTTACTTTCAGAATTTTTTTTGATTTTTCACTGGTTGCTGAATAATTAATAAGGGCACTTTAAACTTGTGTATTCGTAGGGGGATTGATGTTCCAATGTGTTGTAATCTCCTTTCTTCTAATCGTAATGATTCTATTCTTGTATGCAGATTTGATGTCAGTTTAATAATTTCTTCTGCAATATATGGTGTGGAAGTCATATCGTAATGATTCTTTTCTTGTATGCAGATTTGATGTCAGTTTAATAATTTCTTCTGCAATGCCACATATGGTGTGGAAGTCAAAATGTGAATTTCCCTTATCGATGTGTATCGCGGGGCATTTAAGATTTGTCGAAGAAATCTGTTTTTCAGTCGTTGTATGTGACATAGGTTGGATTTCGATACCGTTCCCACCGAGCGTGGTGGTGTAACGGTTAGCGTTCTGGCCTCGCATTCGGGAGGACACCGGTTCGAATCCCCATCCGGGCATCCAGATTTGGGTTTTCCATGGTTTCCCTAATCACTCCAGGCAAATGCTGGGATTCTTCCTTCAAAAGGATATGGCCGAATTCCTTCCCATTCCTTGCCCCCCATCCTTTCCTGTCTCTAAAGACCTCGCTGTTAAGAGACGTTAAGCAGTTAAAAAAAGAAGATACCGTTCCCCACACATGGCATTCGTATAACTGATATGGGAAGATTACCATTTTGTATATTCGCAGCTTGGTTTTCATTGTCAGACTAATGGAGCGCATTATGGGGCCCAAATTTTGCGACAGGCCAAATCCTCCTCTTCTTCTGTTATTTACATGTTGCTGATATCTTAACTTAGTGCCAGGTACCGATAATTGGTAACCCAGGGTATGACTTGACCGATAAATTGAAGTTGGCGATTAGTTTGTGGTCTTTTCCACGTAAAATATAGTGACAGACTATAATCGGAATGGATAATTAGTACCGTCAAGGTCACACAGCTTCTCCTGTCCCTAGATCGACGTTGATGTCTTTAGAGGCAGTAAAGGTAATTTAGTTCTGCCATGGCTTTTTTTTAGGAACCATTCCGGCATCACCTGGAGCGATTTTGGGGAAACCAAGGAGAACCAAAATCCGAATGACCGGACGGGGATTTGGACCAACGTCCTCCCAACTGCGAGGTCAGAGCGCTCAACTCACCCACCACGCTCTGTACGAGGTTGTTACATGTAGAGTTACACGCGGTTAGTTTCTTTCAATGCTTTGAGGTTTGTTTCGATTATGTTAACATTGGCTGACGTTGGGTAACAGAATTATACATGTAGTATAGTAATATTCGCTGACGTGTATTCTGCTTGAACATTTTCACCTCCTCTAAATCTCTTCCCTTGGAATTCCAACTAAACATATTTCTCTGGTTCGCTTTGACCACTCACCATTTTGATATGTCCATACCACTCCAGTCTTCATCTTCCAATTCTAACCCGCAAAGGTTCATCCTTACCCTTTTCTCTCTCATGCTTATTATGCAACACGTCCAGTCTAGTTGCTCCAGTACTATTGTACTGAATCCTCATTGCAGAGTCTGAATTCTAGTAAAGACCTAATCAGGCATTTTTGGACATTTTGAAAACGTGTAGCTGCATCTGGAGGAAGTATTTAAGCAAAAGGAGCCAAACAAATATTGTTCAAGAGAATTAAGAGAATGTTCGAGAGATGTGAGAGTTGTAAAATGCTGGGTTTAGAAAGGACATCATCAGTCGGGCAGGATCTTCTCTGTTCCAAATTGGTGTTTTGAATGAAGTAATAAAGGTTTGACCTGGAAGACCAAGGGGAAATTCAGTACAGCTATGTTGTTTTCGGATAATTCGAAGTTATGGCAGAGAAGCAAAAACAGCAGGATACGTGGCAGGAAGTAATGAAATTGACAGAGTTCATTTCTCTGCAAAAACAAATAGAAATTGTGAATCAGTCATTATAATCGAAACAAGAATTAGGTTAATCGGAATGTCAAACGTGGAGACGAGAAACTGAAGGTTTTTTAAGAATGAAAAGTTAAGATTTGAGAATGGACAAAGACGAAAAAAGTAAGTGGGCTAGTGGCTCAGTGGTTAAGGCGTCTGACTGCGAATCAAAAGGTCCCCGCTTCAAATCACTGTGTCAGAAAAGGCTGTTAATCCGACCATCACCTCTGGTACAACTTGATGTGTAATTTGAAGTACGTCAGAACACTTCTGTGGTTCGGATTTGCACTGTAGGTAAGCGGGTTATTTTAAGGCGGCTAAGACAAGGGCGATTGGCGAAAAATCCAGTCACCGGGCCATTGTACCCACACGGGCCTTTAAGTTAGGGAACTAAATAAAAGATACAGAAGAGCGTAAGGATTCTACAAGGATTAAGTAGGGTGATATGGAGCAGGGAAATGGCACAAAAATTCAGAAAACAAATTTTCATCTAGCACTTACTTATGCTTCCGTGACATGGGTAATTACAGAAAGAGGTATCATTACAATACGATAAACAAGAACGAAATTTAAGTAACATTATAACTTTCTGTGAATACCATAGTTATATCCATTTCCTAGAACCTTTGCGTTATAAGAAAACCTGAACAGCGTTGCGTTTAGTACATCGACCTCTTCGCTACTAGACACGTGAGTAAGCCCTGTTCCACAAGTGCTGAGCTAACATGACAGTGTTACCAACCGTATCGAATGACCTCCACTGCGGGTAGCCTCTACTATCGATTGGCCCGCTCCTCTATCCGCAACCTACCCCCACCACACACCCCCGTCCAGCTCACACCTACACACAATAGCCACTCCGCCGACGGAAAAATGTCACAAAATCTGCAAAAAATGAAAAATAAAACATCAGCGGAAGGTGAAATACGGTGGCGCCGCCCGTGTTGCGATTGAAATTTACAGCGCGCGGTGAGGGCGATAAATAGCCTCTGTGATGACGCGTGGCAAGAGAGGAGCCGCTGATAAATATTATCTCTGGTGAGAGAGCAGAGTAGGTCAAACGATATATCTGAGACCAGGTGGCCCGAGCGGAAATGATATACGATGACTAGCGAGTTTGGCAGTTTGTAGCGGGTGAAAGACGAAACGACTCATTGGTAGCAAACGTTTATTTCTCAACTGAAATAGGTATGTAGCACAACATTTACTACTTCTTACGAAATAGATGAAATGTTTCCCTGACACAGAAATATCCGAAAAGCTCCTTACTCTATAAACACACACAGTTTATCCATATAGTCAGTCTGCTATCTAGCGGTATGAAATCAGTCTTTACCTACGTAAACGAAGCCTGCCAGCTCTGCTCTGCAGTATCTCATTTTGTAGCAAAAAATGTTTATTTTTCAACTAAAATGTGTAGCGATAATGCGATCATGATAAGTGGGGTAATTTCGATATGCGGTGCGGTAACGCGATCAAGCCTTATCAACGATAGCGAATCCTAGCAGATTTACTCTGAACTATCCCATACCCGTGACCTTGACTGTTCATCATTTTTCCAATTACCGATTGAGTTTCAAAAAATTCATTAATGATGTTGCTGAAGCGGAAAACTTAATCTTTTAAATGATACCTCATTTACCCATTTTAGTTAAGTATGAAGGGCGAAAGATGGTTAGCCACAGAAAACAACCTTTTAGAAATAATGCATATGATCGCTTCTACTCCTCTATCCCCTCAAATTGAACAGAAATTTTTCAGAGCGAATTTCTGTGGTCAAATACAGATCAAGTTCGTGTTTAATACAGATCAGATGACTTTGTTATGAGCTGTAATCCAAAAAATCATTTTTTCTAAGTGTAATGAAATTTTTATTTAAATTGTGCTCAATAGTTGTACCTATCCATTACTACTCAATGTGATACTAACTTTGTGACTTGGTAAATATTCTAAATCCATGAAAGGTAAAGCTATGCTTGATATTCAACCCGGAGGTTGGTTGGAACCTTCCGGAGGACGTATACTTAAACTGGTATTGAAGGTAGGGTGGCTTGTTCCTTTCCTTCTTACCAGACCTTACCCAATAATCGTATCGGGTAATGAAGTTCTACAGTTTAACGTGGAATCCGAACCACGGCAGCGTTCTGGCGTACTTTACATTAAACAGTTAGCTATGCCAAAGGTGAAGGTGGGGTTAACCGAGCGTGGTGAGTGATAGTTAACGCTCTGGCCTCGCATTTGGGAGCACGCCGGCTCGAATCTCATTGCAAGCATCCAGATTTGTGTTTTCCATGGTTTCGCCAAATCACTCCAGGCGAATGATGAGATGCTTCCGAATTCCTTCCCGTTCCTTGTTCAAGTCCCATCACTCTTCTGATGACCTCGACGTCGATAAGGCGTAAGGTCATAAGTAAAATAAAACGTCGTGTTAAGAACCTTTTAAAATCTCCGCCGAAAAAGAGATTCGCTTTTACTTGCAACGATTTTTAGTCGTTGCGTGTGTCATTGCTTGTGCGCCGGTTTTTACCCATTGACGGAATCATTCACAGAGTGTTTCTATGACTAAGGGAAAAATTAATTCGATGTTATTAATGCATCGACGTAAGAAAGGAAGAAACGTAATCGACATATTTGGGTAGATCCAATCAATTAGAGAAGACGGGAAATTTGCATATTTTAAACTCTTTTCGAAGTGCTTGGAGATGAGGGAACTAAATTTAATTATTTTTGAATGTCAGTTGCTTATTCTGATAATTTATGTCTGGGTCAGGGACATTCTACAGCCGAAAAATACAAATTTGGAAATTGCATTCAATCTTCTAAAACATTCGTTGTGATGGTAACAAAAATTAATAAATTTCTATATGGACATCAGTTTAATTCGCGTAACTTATATAAATTAACTTGTTGTGTGCAAATTTACAAAGTTGTTTCATTTTTGAATCAACACAGAAAAAAAACGAATTATAAAGAATTAAAGTCCACAATCAGAGTTGTCAATAAGGCAACATAAATATTTTAAGCCATTTATGAAGCAATATGAAGAGTCCTGTCAGTGACTAACTCTGAATGCAAACCCGCATAACGCGGACGTCTCTAGACGTCCGCCGTCACGCTATTTACCATCTTACCTGAGACGGCAGATGATTTTAATTTTCTTCACTTTTATGCTGTTTATTTTACTTTTGATTCAAAAAAAATACAATTAGACTAATTAAATATAATAAATAAGAGTTTAGCGAAAAATATAAATAGCTAATTATCGTATAAATTAAGTTTACTAAATAAAAACGGTGTGAATCATATAGAATTACATAAATACTAATTATTTATATATATTTAAATTTAGTTTCGTCATCAATAAAAATATTTAATTATTGAGTCTTGGATAAAACAGGACGTAAATAAAATAAAAAAATATAAAATTAATTTTAATTTCCTCGATGAAAAATTTCAAAGCATTGCTCCCGACACAAAGGACGATTTTCTGGGCAGACAGGACAATAATAGGCGGTATCTTTCCTCAATTTATTTTTCAAACATTGTCGACATTTCTTTTGCTGGGATCTCGTCTTTCCGTCAGGTATGTCGCATCGTTTTGGGAATGTATTGGCTCACGTGGTGATTGTGGAGAAGACGATTGAGAGGAAGGAATAAGACGTGGGGAACATGATCGAGAGGAAGAAGAGGGACGTGGCACAGGCGGCTTATAGGAAGGAAGAACACCAAGTTTGAAAAATTATTAAAAAACACCAGTTGTTCGATTTGAAAATGGTCTTCACTCGGTGAAAAGTGAGACTTAAATGAATGGCTGAGAGAAAGGGCGAGCTCGTAGGCCAGGTACTGGAATCACCAACCTTTCTATACAATCCCATAGGGAAAGGACGTCTCAAGCCGTCCACCGTCACTGGGATGCTCCCTAGCGGACGGCCGAAGACGTCCTCAGCGCTGAACGTGTTAATTCTTTCCGCCACCGAAGGAAGCTAACATACGACTAAAAGTCGTCTGGAGTGGAAGCATGTGTTTGCTCACGTAGGCTGCTGAATTCCTGGAACGATACGACCTCGTCCATCCAGTGGCCAAGGACATTGTCTTAGTCGTTCCATGTGAAAAACCCCATGCACCTCAACACTTCACTAATGGAGTGTGGTCGTAAGACTTTTTATCGTACGACCAAAGTCGCTGCTTGTAAAAGCGGCCTTACAGGTAAATGTATAGAAGCAATGGAACAGAAACGAAAATTATTACGGCGCAAGGTCAGGACAACCGTAGCGTAGAAGTAATTATTTATTCGTTTTAACGTAAAGGCTTCTGCAGACTAAACTTAGGGGTGTTGTCAGGAACACAAAGCGTGGAAAAACTTTAAATGTTTATTACTCAGCGGTTGCCTGCTGTAAACCAAGGTGGTACATAGTCGACACCACTTATCCGAAACCATGAACAAACCTCCCCCCAACCTTCTCGTACTAGCTTTAGGAGAAAGGCTACCGTGCGTCTATCTGACATCATCAGTTTGTACGTAACAAGTGTTAATCGAGACCGCGCATTCCCCACTTTCGGTGCGAAGTTACTTGAGTCAAACAATAAACATTTAAAGTCACTTCGTGGACATCAGCGGAGAAAACATCCTACAGTTTGAAAATACCACTTCATACAGAAAAAAAATCAAGTGAAAATAGATGCGACTAGGATTACTTGAGCCTGCATCATAGGCTTAGTTGACACGGGTTTAACTGGTTCTGGTCTTAGAACTGGAAGATACTTTCCCCATCAGGACTTGGCCGGCAGGATAGGAGAGGTTGTCGTGCATAAGTCCCTATCACCAGAATGAGTGCCAACGACCTGGGTTAAATGCCAACCATCTCCACAGTGTGCACGGAGAAAGGGCGTAGGACATCGTTGGTGATATTCGTCGATAGGACGGGAATCTTGGTGGCGGCGTTGGTGCGTTTAGGAAGAGTAGGCCGGAATGGTTTCATCCTCTCTCATTTTCCACCTCTCATTTCATACAACACAAACAAAACTCTACATTGAACACATACATCATCACATACAGACTTAGGAACACTGCCGCACTGGGGAAACCACCCCAGTTCATCTCCCCCAGAACGTTATCATGAGGGGTAAACAGCCCCCATGATAACCGCCTACACTCCTACATGGGTATGGCACTCGGAGAAGAAGCATCACTGGAATGGAAACACGTGCCAAATCCAGAGATACCTGCAGGAAGAGCACGGCGCACAGTGGTTCAAGATTGGAATATAGTGGACATTCGATCTTACGTCATAATATCGATTCGAAAAAATTGCTTTAGGTAGCATTTGATGTGCTGATCAAAAATTGTTATGTTCAATTTTTGATAAAAATGAGTCCTTCACAATTAAAGTAAATAAATAAAAAATGTGTGGGTGCAAATCTATTTTTTTTTTCACGGCCCTATATCAGAGTGTCAAAGTCAAACCTTATGCAACCATAAGTACCTATCCTACTTAATATTGCAACATAAAAATTTCTTGCGTATCCTTGCCGCTTTGACTACAGGGCGCAAGTGAATTTCATGGTTAAAATGTAGTGGACATTGAAACAAAAGTCATAATATGGATCCAAAAAAAATTGAACATAATAATTTTTGATCAGCACAGCAAATGCTACCTAAATCCATTTTTTCCGATCGATATTATGACTGTAGCTCAAATGTTCGCTATGTTTTAACCCCGAAATTCACTTGAGGAATACTGTTGACAAAGCGGAATATTGTTGTCAAAGCGGCAAGGATACGCAAGAAATTTTTATGTTGTAGTATTAAGTAGTATAGATACCTACAATTGCGTAAGGCTTGAATTTGACACTTTGATATAGGGCCGTGAAAAAAAAAAATAGATTTCCACCCATTTCCACCATTTTTTTATTTTAAGTGTGAAAGACTCATTTTTATCAAAAATTGAACATAACAATTTTTGATCAGCACAGCAAACGCTACCTAAAACAATTTTTTTGGATCGGTATTATGACGTAAGTTCGAATGTCCACTATATTCCAATTCTGAACCACTGTGTGGCGGGAGAAAAGCCTATATGGTTGGGAAGTAACACTCGAGGTTGGTACTCGCGAGTACGTGGGTTCGATCCCCGTCCCAGCTGAATTATTTCCTATCTTCTTTCTTCCGCCTTGAATGACCTCGGCGACCGCGAGCTGTATAGCCCTAAGCGATTCCGTAAGTACTTCTTGCAAAAGTGAATAAATAAAAACCTAGATTCAATAATGCAGAACTATTCTATCTCAACTCATACAAAAACTATCATTTCTACGGCCTTAGACGTGTGGACGAATATGTGGGAGGTAGATAACCTTATTTTAGAACACTCACTATTAACCCAGAGCAGGGGAAAAATGTAAATGTTACGTAAGAAGTAGCCTTTTCACTAGCAATATTTTTATTACTATTATTATTTCGGTTGTACATTCAGTTATATGAAGTTTTCATTTAATTTATATTTCTTTTATGGGTTTTTGTTACATTTAATTCAAAGAAAATTACATTTTTGTCAGTCCTTGCTTGAATTTTATTCACGTTCCTTCAGGCAAATTTTTTTCATCGCCAGAGGTGGAAAAATATTAATGTTCGAAATTACCAGAGCATATTTTCAGTCAAATTCCAAACTTTAAGACAATGAAATTTCCATCGCAATGACTAAAGGAAAGATTATGTTTAAAAAAATTAATAATAATAATAATAAATACGTGAACTCTTACCATCAATTCATAATTCCGTGAAGACATGTTTATAACCCGCAGTGGTACAAAAATTTTAAAGTTTAGTGTAGGGGTTAGAGTATTAGCTTCGTGTGTCCAAGGTCGCCGGTTCGAATCAGACCAAGGGTATGGTGTAACAGCCCTCAAACCTAAGCTTTAGATAGAATTGTGTTTTGTAAAGCATTTGTGGCAGGCTAGAGTGTGATTGCAAATAGTTTTGTATATTTGTCTTGTATGATATTGTAAATCAGTGTCAATGGATTTTGTTTTGTGAAAAGAAATTATGTAAATGCCATTTACTATGTTTAAGGACAGAACTATGCAAGATAATTACTCAAATGTTTGTAATTGTAAGTATTAGGGTGAACTACGATGTTTAAATGATGATTTACTACAGTTAATAATGAATTATGTGAATAATTGTGTTAACTATCTTTAATTTTCATTTCTAAGCATTCTGTAATAATTGTAAATGATTATTAATTCTGATTGTTTTTTAATATGTTTTCAATTATTTAAGTATTGTTATTGTTCGAGAAATATCTGTCGGAAGCCTTTGTAGTGTTCTAGAACTTTCGATAGAACTTATATAAACCGACCAGCAGAGACAGAGACAAGTTTAGTTTTTCTACGAGTTTATGAACACGGTGGTGTGACTGTATTGTCTTTGGAAGAGGTGGTGAATGTAATCATTGGAGCTGTTTGCGTGTGTCTTTGAAGTTCGGTGTGCTTATGAAAATAAAAACAAGTTGAATTTGAAACTGGATAGTGGACTAGTTATTTAATATATTAATTAAAACCACGAGGCATCTAATAATGGGTGTTTGAGTGTTGTGTTGTGACGTCGTGTCCATACTTAGTAGCAACAATGTACTAATCACATTGAGCTGGCTGTATGGTCTAAGTAGCCGAATGCCTTTAAAACTAAATTAAGTTAAATATAGGTCTATCTTTTTTAATGCTAAAAACAACGAATAGCGAAAGAAACAATAATTTTCGTTAAGAAGTACCAATGTAACTGGATTGTTTACCTCAGATGTAATCAAACGGAAATAAATTCTGTTTTGGCCTTTTGAAGAAAGCATCCCGGCAATCGCCTGATTTGGGGAAACCATCGGAAAACCAAATCTGGATGGTTGGACGGGGATTCGAACCCGCGTCCTGTCGAATGTGAGGCCAGAGCTTACCGCTCATCCACCACGCTCGGTTTGAAATTATGGGTGGGGATTCGCGTATTCGAACCAACGTCCTCCCGCCAGAACGTTATCCAATCACCCACCACACTCGGTGTAATAGATTATCATTTCATTCTGCGGTAGATTTTAAGCTATATCGCAAGCTTTCAAACTGCAAAATCCGCATCCAAATTGGTTCGTTAGTTTTTACCTGATGCCTGAACAAAGTTACAGACACACACACACGCACAGCACCGTTATCGATCTAAAAATAGTACATAAAATACTGCTCTGGATCTTATGGCTCGTTCGCACTAGGCTAGTAATTTAGTCGAGTGGCGAGTGATTTAGTAACTAAACGTGTGTGAACAATGAAAATTAGTCGAGTAGTTTAGTCGAGTGGATCCGATTTGTTTTATTAAACTGGGCGAGTAGCACCCCCCACCACGTGCCACTGCCCACTCGCTCATTGGCTAAACAAGTCTGAACCTATCATTTTATTCGAGTTCATTAGCTGCCGCAAAAATTTCGTTTCGCTGGAGCGAAGAAACAATTTTAAAATTTGTTTCTAAATATGTAGAACATGAATATTTGTAGAATATTAGGTCCCCGCACTATAAAAACAAACAAAGGAAGCACTCTTCACACATGCATTTGGACAATACAATAAACATACCTGGATTTGGTGAGAAGTAAATTGAAAATTAAAAATAGTGCACAATTTTACTAATTATTTTATTACAACAACATCTAGATTATACAATAAGATATTATTCCTATTGTTATTAAAAGTACTACCTGAAGCGATAAAAATCTTTTTAGAATTTTCTACTCGCAGAAGTTAAAAAAAAAAGTAGTCAAAAAATTAAGGCGCAGGTACTGAAACAGTTTACAGTTTACATTCCTTCAGTTTACCGGATGCAGCTCTGTGAAATATTACTTCAATTCCTTTAATGTTTCATAGATTCCTGTATCAGCTCATTCATTTGATTGCGTTGCAGCCTGTTCATCTGACAAACTGCCACGAAACTTGTGTATTGTACTCGACCGTAGTGCGAACGATTTTTGGTCAGTAGCGAGTAATTTAGTTACTAAACTACTCGCCACTCGACTAAATTACTAGCGTGGTGCTAACGAAGCATTAGAGCCGATTCAGGTATCCGATCACTTCCTTTTAGCTACGGTTTTAACCAGTGATACCTAATGTTATTGTACACCACACACTGTACAAAGGCAGTTGAAGAAAGGAAATGGAACGAACCAACCACACCGTAGTAGGCTGAGACGAGGACAGACAGTGTGCTCGCTGGGTTACACTCTGAGACGGCGAGAAACCGGAAAGCAAATTGGCGTCTGACGGTTCGGAATTAGTTATGCCACGTAAGTGGGAGAGGAAACGGTGTCAGAAAGGGAGGAGCCTGTAGGAGGATCCTTAATTTTACGGCTGAGCGCTCGGGAAATGTTCTGCAAAGAAACGAGATCCGTTCCAATCAGAAGCGAACAAGGGCGAATCTAAAAAGCTTCTTACACACTGCTACCAACTGTTGAAATACTTCTGTGTCCGTGCCGGTACGACTCCCACTAATTGTTGCTAATAATCATTACCAAGTAGTTAAATCTGCTAACAAATTTCTTACTGGTATACTTATTTCTGTCTCATTTATTGAATACGATCTTTGTGTCACTCCGTACCGTCATGAAGACAGAATTGGAATATTTATTTATTATTATCATTAAGTTTTAATTGCGATGCAGCTAATACATCGGTAGCAATTCCCCCAGTCATCCATTTACCAATTTTTAATTTAAATATATTTTTAAAATTTTCTTTTATAATTGGAATATTAAATTCCTCCCCCATTTACTATTATGATTTACACGTATTAATTCTAAATTCCTTAAGCATTTTTTGAAAATTATTCGTCACTTCACTTGGTAATTTATTCCAATCCCTGGCACCCTTACCAACAAAAGAAAAATTTCCCCCTACCTTATGCATGAAATCGACCTCAAGCTTGTGGCCATGGTCGCCTTGCCCCTTCCATGTACTATTCCTAATTCTTTGACCAATATCCCTCCATCCTACATCACCAACATATGCCCTGTACATTCCCAGCACTCTCTTCTCCCTCCTCCTTTCCTCCAAAGAGTCTCAACCCAGCTCCTTTATTATATCAGATAGTGACTGGATCCTGCGATAATCTGCACAAACAAATCTAAATGCTCTTCTTTGCACACTTTCCAACTCCTGAATTTGATAATACCACTATGAGTCGGACCTCAGTAGCAATCAGCTAGAGCAACTAGGCACAGCGGCCCACACCAGAATCTTTATCGGGAACGGCATCCCGCAGAAGAATAGAATAGCAATTCAATGAAGCTCGTCGCTCTACCATCCCCGAGGTAAACTTTGATTCCGCCTTTGCAGTCTCGAAGATCATGTTTAACAGAAAATGCTCAGAATTTTACTTATGGGCAGCACTGGGATTGGGTCTTAGGTTGGTCACCTGATGTCACGAGATATCGTGGATATTTTATTCGTTACGCGTGTGGATCACAGCGGTCGGAAAGATTCGGCCATCCTCGTGAGGTTACATCATGCTCGGGTGGCGGGCATTTCACACTAGGTGCGTGACCTCTTGTTGACCGCCCACCCCAAGCTTACAGGGCTTTCCGTCAACTTCATTGCTTTGTTCGTTGGCGGCACCCTGTCGCCAGTCCCTAACTGCCTCTCAGGAAGGCCACGAATGCTTACCAAGGCTCTATAGCTCAATAAATGTTTCTTATTAATTGTATCAAGATCAACCGAATATTCACTACTGGCATCACAGTCCTTCTAACATGGAATCTTGCGTTCTTTAAGGGAAATTATCAAAAAATATACATGTGGTTATTATTGGCACCTTATAATGTGGCACAAAGCGTCACACTATAGTAGGCATATATATATATACATATATATATATATGTATATATATATATAATGTGAAGTATATATTTCTTGTCATCAATTAAAGCCCTGCAGTATTAGTAGAATGTTTAATATATGGAGAAGTTAGTATTTTTGTGCTAAGGTTAGTATTTTTGTAGTTGGTAAAAGTGTAAATTCACAGATACTGGTAGGGCAGAGCGCGTGTAAGATCTTGTAATGGGGTAAAAGAAGTGATCGAACTAACATGGAGCACAAGCTGTGTATATGACAGCAACTACTAATGTTCAATTGTGTATGTGTATAACTGTGTGTAATCATTGTGTGTTGCCGTAATTCGAGGGTAAACGCAAGTGTTAAAGATATTGAGTTTAAAAATCGTACTGTGTTTTGATCAATGACTCGTAACAATTGGTTTTTCCATACGAACGCTTTAATAAATCACATGAGTGGTGCAGAAAATCCGTGTGTCTATTTGGGGCAACAGAGTTCACCAACCGCGAGCTACCAATTAACATATAGCATTACTATTACTATTACTAATACTCCACGATTGACTAAAAGTGTGTGGTGGAGGGTGCATTGCACCTATCCGGAAGGTAATGTTTTGTAAGGGATATACGGGATATGGCCGGAGGCGCCCGTGGGCTATTGTGAGGAACCATCCCAGCATTCGCCTGGAGCGATTTGGGGAAACCATGGAAAACCCAGGTCAGAATGGCCGGAGTACTTTATCGAAAGCTACTCCTGTCGGATTTTATGATTACTCGCCCAGTAAATCCTTTCTATTCCACTCCCTAATCGCTCGTGGAAAAAATCAGTACCGAAATGAACGGTTCTAGCCCTGATTTCTCTTATCTTATTTTCTCGGTAATTCCGAGATATGAATGCCTTAAGTTCATAAAAGTGATTGTCGAACAATAACGGTGAAAATGCAGTGTGAAGAAACTAATTAATTAAGCCCCCTCACAACCAATCGGAAGAAACCCATTCAACTGATGCTGAATAAGGAAAAAAACAATTTTGGGATATTTATGATATATTTTAATATGAAGAAGCGTATATAGGGTGTTAAAAATGCAAAATATTTTAGGAGGCGATATTACGCATCAAAATAAAACACAATTGTCTAATAAAGATTTTTGTCTTATTTTTATGCATACCTCCTAAAACATTTTAGACTTTTTCTTAACGCCCTTTATACTTGCTCAGGACTAAGGTAGTGTTTCGCGTTCACGTGCGCCTCCCACGACAAAGAGAATCAGTTTGTTCACCGCCTCCCTCCAGCTGTGAATAACACTGCTGGCTACGAGCTGCTTATGATATTAACGAGGACAAACATTGGGTCAGCAAACACACAGGACTGTGAGCCAATATTTGGTCGACGGGTCGGGGTATGTGTATGTGTTCATTGGAGTACTTTTTCGAACTGCGAACAGCCGTTATTAATTCCGAACGCAAATATCAGAAACAGCTGCTCTCGTGGTCCGGGAATGGGCACAGTGCGACGCAGTCAGTAATACCAACCTTTGAACCTTAAAAAAACACATACCATCACCAGTAACTGCAGATAAATATAAAGGATACAACAGAATTATAGTGAAATAGGGTTTACTTGCTGCTTTGCCCGGCGCAGTAAAATGTGTGTCTTTTGTTTTCCTGCTAGTAGTAAATCATAAACATTTTAATTTTTACCGAAAATTAAATTCCACGATTCTGTTACGCTTATAGGAGTCTTAACCTAGGATATAGCTCTTTTATTAACGTTTTATGTTTATTATAACACACTGTATTTCTGAAGAAATAGGTAACCAAAGTTAGGTAGTCAAAAAAACAATATTAACAGAATCCAAAGGAGTAATTGTTTATCTGTGTTGTAGCGTCATCTATGGTTGGTATCTTGTAAAGCAGAGTTCATCTGAGATACACTGTATCTGTTGCGCTTGTATGTTTTCGGTACGAACGAATTATTATTTTTGGCTCCGTTCGCCGGTCACTTAGTCGTGATATATTGCGCAGATTTTAAGCTATGCCATATCCTTTCAAACTGTGAGAATTTATAACAATAGCCGTTAAATCGTTAACCCGTTTCTGTTAGAGTTTAACGTCGTGTAAACAGCCAAAATTACATGATAGTTTAGTTTTTTTTATCTGCTTAACGTCTCTCTAACAGCGAATGTAGTATTTGGTTAAGTTAATTTATTCGTTCAATCGTATAATTTGTTTGTAGTATCATGAATTTCTATTTGTAATTACTATTAATAGAAATAATTATTTTGTTTTGCAATTTATATGATAAAATTTGATAATGGTTTAGCAAGTCTCTATGTATTTTGCATATTTATTTATTACAACATACATTGCCAGCGTAATTATTCTTTGTTTTTAACAGGGAACATTCTTATGATGATAATTAACAAAAGATTTTGTAGTTTTCGCAGCCGTCATATTAATATAAATTTCTTACGGGATTAACACTGCGTTGAAATACTCCTTCTTCTCGACGTTTCGACCAAGGCTTAGGGTCTTCTTCAGGGGCCGTCTACCGAATCTGCTACAGACTGGGATCTGCTGGAGACTGGTGTGGCTGGTTGTTTACGTATTTGTACTGTCGATTGCCCTTCACTATCGATTATCCGGAGATATGTTTTCTACGATTTAATATCTGTGAGTCCAGAGTTAATTATTTATCTAACACACATTTCCAAGCCTGGTTAAGATCGTAACAACCATCCTTGTTGAGATTGTTCGGTTGTTTGAATATTTCAATAGCCTCTCTTACTTTTCTTTGTAGAAAACCTTCGGTTTTAGCTAGCACTCTTGTATTTTCCCACAGTATTTCATGTTCTTCTTACATACTGTGTTGTATACCTTGCGGTCCACTGACAGGTACCATACTTTTATAATTTGATCATCTCAAACAGGAACCTAAGTTTTTCTGCGCGTTTATAAAAATATGATACTTAAATCACATCTACATACTAAGAATGGAAGTACATCGCGGATTTGGTTTCGGTATCGCGCAGTCAACATTATTCCGAACATCACATTGCAAGAGTAAATAGTGAACAATGACTGCTACCAATCTTCGAGCTGTGAATTCCCCACACTGTCATCAACAACTGCGTTCACTGTCATTCACTGGAAGCGTCTACCTGATAGATAGCGCGCTATTCCAGTCTCTTGGCGGGCTGTGTCGAAAGATAACTCCCATCTCAACATCGAACGGCGAGTTTTTTTACCAGTTACGAGCGGTTTCAAAACTTTATAGAGAGTTATTACGCAAAACAACACACGGTGTAAGTGGTTATTAATAAAGAGTGGTACAAAAATACAACAGGAGAGGGAGTGATTTTACTCTTGGTGATGAATAGCTTCATGGAAAGTTACCATTTGATATCTGCGTATAGAGATTTATGTATATGCCGATAGCGTTAATGGATGGAGAAATTTAACCACGAAAACGTTTTGACGAAATTTGGCAGATGTGCAAAGTGCAAATATAACACCAGTCGACGTGTGTCATATATTGAATTGACTGCGACCTGAAATGTTGTTTTGGATGTGATATATATTGATACAGATGCGGAATTACAGTAGCAATAAGGCCTAACTTGACATGGTTTAGTACTTTGTCATTTCTTAATACCAAGCAACAAATGAAAACCTCAGAGTTTTTCTCTGATGTAAATGGCTGATTGTTAGGTAGCACGATATTAGTTTAACTGTAAGAATCACACAAAGCCAAGCGTCATTCACTATTTCAGTAATTAAATTAACTTTTTATCAGTTAAGTCAGGCAGGGCCGCCGTAAGCGGGCGTGCAAGGCGTGCACCGCACGCGGGCGGCACATCGAGGGGGACGACAAAACGAGTGATCGACAGTCGCCGCTCGGCGATAGTTGCCACTCCATTGTCACCGCGACGAAAGTTGCGGCGTATTATGCAGTGGGCGACTTTTTTTTTTTTTTTTTTTTTTAGCTCAACAGCTGCATCACAGCTGCATGCTGGCGACACTCGGAATGGCAACAAGGCAAATAATGTTCGAAGGGGCGGCAATCACACAGTTTTTTGACCCGGTTCGGAAATTTCCTAAACCCACCAGTGGCTGTAGTAAGACAGGGGGCGGCATAATCGGTTTTGCACGCGGGCGCTGAAACAGCTAGCGGTGGGCCTGATGTCAGGTGATATACCTGTTAAAACGTTTCTATATTCGTTGAAGAGAAACACTTATTATTTGTCAAATGTTTACTTCGACACCAAAAGTACGGCTTTTGTACTTAACAGAAGTACTGAGTGTAACTCCCCTTCACATACACCGATTAATACGAAAATTCAAATGTTTAATTACGGGAAAATCATATAGCACAGTGAAAAATTACGTTTACAGCATGTAAGTTTAAACTGAATCACTGTAAGAGACATTAAATTTATTCTAACTTTTTTTTTTTTTTTTGCTTTACAATTTGCTCATTGATGCCCAGGTAATTTGAACCTGGAGATGACGGTGGGAAAGAAATATAAAAGTAAAGACATTCTGAAAGTCTTTTCTTGGAATCAAAACACTGTCATCCCGAATTCCATGCCCGGGCATTAATCTACCAAGCTACAGCCGGAGTATCATGACATATATCTGTAATTTGGTAGAAGTCACAATACATGAAAAGTATTTCATCCGTTCACCACTGCAAATGTCACAAGTGCATTGAATATTCAGTTTTTTTTCGTTGGGCTTTACGCCTCGTCGACGGCGCTGTCATTAGAGACGGGATGGGATTGGGACAAGGAACGGAAAGTAATTCGGCCATGGCCTTTTTGAAGGAAGCATCCAGGCATTCGCCTGGATTGATTTGGGGAAAACATGGAAAATCTAAATCTGGATGCCTGGACGGGGATTCGAACCAGCGTCCTCCCAAATGCGAGGCCAGAACGTTAACCGTTCACCCACTACGCTCGGTCGAATATTCAGAACTGTTCTCCAAGCAGTTTGGCGGACAACTACTTGCTTAAACGACAAGACAGTGGAGATGAATTCTAACTTAGGATTCTTGATCACAATGGCTGTGTATGGAGAAGCTTTGGCGTACTGTGCCATTATCACTCCCCCAGCGGCCTGGAGTCTAGGTGGGGATATTCAGATTCCCTCAACCCAACCTTCACCTCCCGCACGACTTGTTGTGTAATCTGAAGTGCACAGGAACGCATCCCTGGTTCGCATTCCACGTTCAACTATAGGTTCCCTATACCCTGTAGGATTACCGGGTTAAGTTACGGCAGCCACTATAAAACGAAACTGTCAATCGGCGGCCGAACCCTTCTGGGATATCCCGGACGAAAATGCCATACAAAATTATTATTAATATCACTCTTTTGTAAAAACCTATGTGTGTAATTGATGTAATCATTCCATAAAAAAAGATTCAATGTAGTTTGTATAATCTTTGGGTTAGTGCTTAAGATTCTTAGTTTCATGTGGTTGGCAGAACTGTGCGGGACATCTCCCGCTATCGTTTGTCGTAGTCATCTTCGAATAAGTAAGCCGATCAAACTCTTCGTTGTGGCCAGTTATGAGCCCAGTTGATAGAATTTATCAAAGATTATTAACTGGTGAAAATTTGTGAAGCGTTACATTAAACGTTGCGTTTTTCATAAATAAACGAAGTATTTTCATCACGTGTTTTGTTTTACAATTATGTATTGAGAGTGCCTCCACAAAGCTTAAAACTCAAGTAACAAATTTATTTTTAGCGAGCGGCAGCAGTTATCCGTTTATGGTTAATTGGGGGCTACATCCGTATCCTTTTGCAATGTAATCGACGGAAACAGCAGTGGTATGCATACTCCTTAGAGAATTTAATTAATTAATGATTCCAAGGGATGACTATCGGAAATTAGCTTACCGGGATTTATTAGTATGTTGAAACTATGCACAGTTCCATGGTTCTAGCTGAGTGTCCGAAAAGATCGCCATATACTACGACCGTAAAGCTGGCAGTCATGTTTCAATGTCACTTCGTATTGGTCCCTTCAGCATCATACAGTCAATAATGTGATTAGTTCAGGAGTATGGCATTATATAACTCTTTGAAGTGACTTCGCCAATAGAAAGTGTTTTATCGAGAGTCCTCACAGCGTCCGGCTTTAATCGCAATGAATTAACTGCTTTAAACACTTTCCCCCGGGAGACACATACAGCGTATGAGCAGATTGGACTAAATGCCAGCGACCTAATGGGCGAGCGCGGGGTCGATGGGCCCAATTAGCAAGATGGCGGCCCAGTAGCCAATTACTGTCGACTGGGGCACAGTCCCATTAACTGCGGTCTTTGTGTGGCGCCGCCGCAGCCGACAATGCCGATCACTTCGACTCGCCGAACCTACTCCAAACTGACGCGCGTCAATTACGAAAAATCAACTGAAGTGAACAAGGTATTAATTTCTCTTTATGATCTTCCAAATAATAGACTTGATAAAAGATGAAAGTAAACCAAGACGAAGAGAGAAAAAAGCGTAAGAGAGGAGAACATAAAACAGATTTTCGCTTGTGTGAAACATGCTACGTAGATTGAAGATACATTTTCGCTGATTTTGAATTTAGACGAAGGTTTTTGTGGTACTGAATCGAGAAATAAGGGTCAGTGTGTCGACATGGAGAAACTATTTCAACTAATTGTAACAAAAAGGTGTTGTAGTTAAAGCTAAACAAACGGTAGAGGAAGCGGAAGTGTTGGAATGTTCTCTAATCCTATACAATAAACTTCGAAATGGGAACTTGTGATTATATATATATATATATATAATAACCCGAAGGATGGTTTGATCCTCCCAAGTGAGCCGTACTAAGCTACTGTGTCAGAGGTAGGACGTAGAGTTCCTTTCCTCTGAGACCTCCTTTCCTCATTTTCTCACGTCTCTAATAATCTCGTCGTCGACGAGCCGTAAAGACCGAAGCAAAGAACGCCTCTTCCGTTGTGTGAGCTGAAGCGTTCCCTTTGCCAGGCGTGATCTGCTTCCCCCCGATGATGACATTCGTTGGCAAAGACACTCACTGTAGTGTTTTCGGAAATTTGACTGAGGACCTTTCACAAAGCGGACCCCAGAAATGAAAATGTGTATGTGTTACTATATGTGTGCAAGATTTTGATTTGTTTTGAGTTACGTTTAGTGTATTCTTTGCGTTGTGAATGAATTAAATAAGAAGGAAGGGAGAAGTTAAAATCTAGTGCCGGTCTAATCAGACCAGACCTACTCTTCCGAAACACATGAGGGGTCAGAGAAGATTAATATCCACATCCGTCGTCCGAATCACCACCAACATTCCGCCGTATGTCTCCATACAGAGTTCGCAGAGGTTTGAGATTTAACACAGGACTTTTATGAACAATTTGCTGATTATGAGTCGTGCACTACCACCTCTCCTACACTGACGGCAAAGTCCTTATGAATAGAGCCGTAAAAGTAACGATATATTCGTTACGGCGTAACGGGTTCGTCGCCTGACTCCAAGTACCGAATCGTTACTCACAAATTCATTTCGTTACTCGCATGTTTCGTTACTCGTATTTGTCGTATAGATACGAACACATTCCAGCTCCCGCAGGTAACTAATTTTGACAACGTACAGACTAATTTTGTACCTTTTATCTTTTTAACATTAAAATTTACTTTGCATAATTTGTAAATAGAAAATTTGTATAGATAATTTGAGATAGTTACTATTTTTTCATTGATCGTTCATTAGTGAGGTTTATTGATTTCAAACATTTATGAAATGTGTTTGTTTTAAGATTTTATACCTCCTATATTATTTTATAGTGCAATTTACAATATAAAAGAGTTGTCTAGTAGTTTATGATATACATCTCTGCACTTGATATGTTCTAATAATATTTAATTAAATTGCAATGGAGCACACCCTCCGGCGGCAATTTCCCTACACAGTCATCTTCCCCCCTTTCCTGCATCCACCTACATTTGTCCTCTATAAATTATTCATAATACAGGTACTCGTACATTTTGGTAACTCATTCCAATCCCTGACACCCTTACCCAAAAAAAGAGAATCTTCCCACACCCTTGTGCCTGAAATCGAGTGCCAGCTTGCGGTCATGGTCATCTTTTCCCTTTCAAGCATTACATTTAATTCTTACGCCAATATCTTTCCATGCCTTATCATCAATATACGCCTTGTACACTCCCATGACCCTCTTCACCCTCCTCCGGTCTTCCAATGAATCTCATTCCAGCTCTTTTTTCATATATGTTACTGATTGAGCTCTGCGATAATTTCCAGAAAACAAATCTAGCAGCCCTTTTTTCCAGTTCCAGAATGCCATAAACAAGGTACAATGACTTTAGCCCTTTTACCTGGTGTTAGTTATTGTATTATTAGCGCAGGATGCATGTGATCAATGTGGTACTGGCTTTGATGTTGAACATTTGTTGTAACCGCGACGTAACAACAATTAAAAACCTAATCGCATGTTTGTCCTGTACCTTTGTTATTGATTTAAAAGTTTTGAATATTGATATTTTTAAAATGAAACAATTAAAGCGGGAGTCAGTAGAACTCTGCCTGCAGACCCGATTTGATAATATTTCCACATTTATTTTAACAAATCTATCACAGAAATAAATGAATACAGTAAAGGAAGACGGTGGAGAAACCTCCGATTTAAAAACGAAATACTTTGATCACATCATAATATTTGGTAAATATATGTCCCGTTATCATATCAGGCTCCTATGCAGTAGGCTACTTTAAAAAATAACCGTCATTAGTAATTGTCACTAGATATGTCACAGTCAGGTGAAAGGTCAGGTCTTTTTTTGTGTGTGTGTGCAAACAGATGTTTGTTTTGAAATTAGATTATTGTTCCATATATAAAATTCATTACAGCAAATCAAGTGTACATTTAGAGGTTTTCAATAAGACCCATGTGCTAATTACTTTACTTTAAGTTTTATCCAAACAAATAACTTTCCTGAACATGTTTTACTAAATAAATAATTTACTTAAAATTTACCAAGTACGAATGAAGTAGTGCCGTATGCATTGCGACTCAATGCTTCATGCTACTGTTCGATTGTATCAAAAGTAACGAGTAACGAAACGATACGATAGTAACGAAGTCGTCCCGTACGCTGCGCAGTTCAATACAATACTTCATGCTAGCGCTCGATTGTACTGAAAGTAACGGATAACGATTCGAAAGTAACGGGTATTGATTGGTTTAGTAACGAATAGATACGGGTACAGAAATTCTCGTTACTTTTACAGCTCTACTGATGAAGAATATTCGCTACAGACCAGGAGCTAATCGACCATGAGCTAATCCACCATGGTGACCCAACGATCTGACGCAACGGATTGTGTGGAACTCACCTGGCGTCAGTTAACTCAGGTGGAAGCTGCTGTGTATGACGAATTTCTTGTTTTGATTTTACCGTTTGTCATTTTGATGTGAATGCGAACCTGATATACTGAACCAATACAGAAAAAAACTTTGATACATCTGATAATAGATTTCGTTAACTGCCTTTACTGTTTAAGACTGTTCTTACAAATGGTAATTATAAGCTGTAAGTGTCTGCTGATAATTTTTTGTCAACTATTCGGACCTCTTAATAAAAATTCCGTGCAGACATTGTCAATTCTGTGGCAAATAAAAGCAGCTTACCCACATAACGCCACAGATGTTTGATTTGTGAGATAAAACTTTACGGGAGCCGTTGTGTGGAATTTTACGCGCTCGCCCGTTTGTAGTCGGCATACAAGTTGCAGCAGGCGGCACGTGCTGCGCGGGACGGCATACACTGGAACTGCCAGGGGAGCTGCCGGCTACGTGCGCTGCCTGCCTGCCTACCTCGCAGGGGCAGCCAGCCACTGCTCCAGCAATTCTCAGCTCTGTTTCCGAACTCTCGGAAAGTTTAGATGTCCTAACTTTACCGAAGTACATGATCCGAGCTTATCTGAAACTCCTCGTACCTTTGATTTAGACAGGTTTTCTCTTACTTAATTAGCTGATATCTCCATTGGTCTGAACATCTTCTTCCGTTAATCTTTCTTAGATTCTTTTTTTTATTATTATTATTATTTTTAACTGCTTAACATCTCTTTAACAGCGAGGTCTTTTAGAGACAGGAAAGGAAGAGGGGCAAGGAATGGGAAGGAATTCCACCATGACCTTTTGAAGAAAGCATCCCGGCATTTGCCTAGAGTGATTTAGCAAACCATGGAAAACCCAAATCTGGATGCCCGGACGGGGATTCGAACCACCGTCCTCCCGAATGCGAGGCCAGAACGCTAATCGTTACACCACCACGTTCGGTTTAGATTCTTATATTGATCATTCTGAGAGAGATATATACATCTGTAGCATGAAGATTTTTTTAATAAGATTCAAAGAACATTGATAAGATCAACTTTTCAGTGTTACAGTTGGCAGTTGACTGTTACTGGTCGTATACGTGGCCAGCGCTACACTGTTGTTTGGCAGCAGATAACTAGCGTATTGTGCTTGCGCGCCCACTAACCACATTGGCACTTGCGGGAGATGCTGCCAACTGTGCCCCATTAACTTTTATATGCGTAGTAGTACTGACAAATATTAAATCCACGATAATAATTCACCTGGAACTTTTCATAAGATTTTTACGGTCGACTTCGACATCACCAGAATCGGCAGACAATGGAGACAAACAACGGTAATTAGATTATTGTCTTTCACAGAAATTATCCCGATTTTTGACCTGCAGAGATTTCTGAAAACTAAGAAAAACCTAGATGGCTGGACCGGGGATCCAACTCCTGGCTTTTTGAATGTCAGAGCCTAGCGTTAGCGCCTCACCCAACAGGTCAGAGATATTTTAAGACCTCCAGTGTTATACAGTACAAACGTAACACAGCTTCGTACAGAAAGGGAGATGTGGGAGCTCAGTTGGATGTATCCGTATACAAAAGATCGTCGTTTCGATCCACGCATGGAAAACATATTTTTATTTCCTACGTATATTTCTTTTCGTTAATATATGCTCATAATAGAATTTCAGATAAATCTAATATTATAATAAGCAACTGTGTCAGCTATGACGTCATGTGTCACGGCAAGACGTAACTTTATGACGTTTGAATTTAAATAATGTACAGCCCTGGTCTCAAGATTTAAGTAGGCAATGTTTCATTTTGATGTGATATCCAAAGTTTTGACAAACCAGTTTTGTGGAGAAAGGTATGTTACTTTTCGCAATCGGAACGTTTATTGTGATTTTAGCGTATAAGTGGCATCGCATTATTCAGGGAAATTCAGTTATTTCTCCCGGTGGCGATGTGTTAACTCTGATATAATCTATTTAAGAGAGAGGTCCGTATATGAACAGTCACCGAGCGTGGTAGGCGAGCAGAAACGCTCTGGCCTCGCATTCGAGAGGGTGCTAGTTTGAATCTCTGTCCAGCCATCAAGATTTCGGGTTTCCACAGTTTCCCCCAATCACACCAGGCGAATGTCGCAATGGTTCTTTCAAAAGGCAATGACCAATTTCCTTACCGTTCTTTGCCTCCAGACCTTTTCCTCCTCTAATGATCTCGGCGTCGACGAGGCTTAAATCCGTAAGCAAAATAATAATAAAATTAACAGTCCACATGAACGAAATTGTCGGAAATAGCTAGTTGCATTGAAATTTCTGTAACATTTTGCAGATAAAATATAAACTTTTAAACTGCTGGTATGGCTATGTTATTTCATAAATTCGTGACGCTTTCTTATTTTCGGTGATAACACGAAAATTTTAACTCGTGTAAATAAATATGTCAGTGTTATTTGTCTTCTTCTTCTTCTTTCCGATAATGCTTGCTGCGACCACGTTCCAATATCAATTCTTCATCATTTGTTGTTGTTTTTTATTCCTTTCAGTCCAATATTCCTTCATCATTACAATATGTTTCTTCCTTCTCTCCTCTAACCACTTCGGAGCAGATTTCTTTCCTGTTTTGCCTTGGAATACTTTCAAACTTAATACCTTCTTTCTAAAGATCTCTCTTTCCATAATTTCCTCTTCTCATATCGTATTTCTTTCCAAATCTTTCTTAACCTCTTGAATCCAGCTGGTTGTTGATTTTTTTCCCCAAAGGTAATTGAATATCTTTTTCGTTAGTCTGTTATCATTCATTCTGTAGATATGTCCAAAAAAACAGCAATCCCCTTTTCCTTATTGATTCTGTTATAATTTCTATGTTCTAGTATATTTCCTTATTACTTCTTAATCTCTGTAGTTCTGTTGTTTTTTAACTGGACCCAAGATTTTTCTCATGATTGTTCCTTCTAGAAATTCCGGTTTGTCTAATCTATAGTTCAACACTCACATTTACTAAGATATAGACATTTTGGTTTCACGACCGAGTTTAGTGCCTTATTTTAAGATTTATAGGCAAGCACGTTTTGTTATAAAACTGCTTTCAATATTACGACGAAACACAATAGTGAAATTTAAGAATTATTGTTCACTTTCGGTGACACCTAGTTACTATTGCAGAGAGATCCGCAATTTGGAGCCAGAAAGCGTGTCGTAGTCCTCACGATCCCAATGGATCCAGATTACTGGGAACAGACGGTACACGCTGCGGGCGCTTCGACTTGCCACGCACCAAAGAGCCCTTTGTTGTGCGGCTCAACTCTGATCCGAGGCCAAACTCCCTCCTACACTACGATGGGATCGGCCGGCTTGTCTTTTTATAGACGCTGCTGGGAGGGATTCCGCAACTGGTGTCACTACAGATATTATCTCTGGAATCGAAGCCAATTACTTGTCTCCTGGTCGTTCTGCCCGCGGCCTTGGCGCTAGTCTTAATGGCTGATGCGACAGATAAAAACAGGAGGCCCAGACAAAGTTGCCAACCAACCGAGAACCGAGCGAGAATGTTGAATCTCCACTGCCTAATTGTTGATTAACTTCTACACTAAGAGCACAGCTGGTGGAATCGCTTCATAAAGTGCCGTGAGTGATCATGCCGCGTTACGAGTAGTGTTGCAAATTGAAAAAAAAATAAAAAAAAAAACATGAAAACAAAACCCTAGCAAACTTGTTTTTTTTTCTAAATTTGTTTTTTTTTCCCTCAGAAAACAGTATATATGATAAATCATAGTTTTATTTACGGAACTTACATTTTACATGTGTGTTTCAAATCTTACTGAATCATATCATGTCTTACATAATGATTCATAAATATATCTATGCAGGTAACATAATTTTATTCATCCTCTATATCAGTACCACATTCTCTAGTATCAGCACTACGAACACCAGTTCAGTCGCTGTCGGAATTTTCTGTTTCTTCTTCCATCTCCTCTAGATCCATAACTTCAGAAAAAGTTACAATTTCTTTTACTGGTTGTTCTTGTATTGTACGCAAAAGATTTTGAGATTGCAATTTTAAATTGTGAGCAAAGTACACACTGTTCATAAAGACTGCGCCGATAGTTCTGTATTACGGTCTTTTAAATTTTGAATCGATTATCATACAAAATAAGAGCTTTATTTCTTTTCAATCGTTTGTTACAAAGAAGCAATTCATAATTACTGACAATTTAATGACTCAGTATCACTATACGCTGAGAGTGTAACAACTATACGAATATAAGGAAAGCACAATAAGTAAAAAAAAAGTAAAAAAACAATAGATAAATTTAAAGTTCCTAATTTTTTTAAAAGATCCGTAGGTCTACAGATAAATTCGTAGGGCTGGCAGCACTAGTTCAAATAGCGAGTATCAATCCAAACAACGGAAAACGGGGATTCATTCTTACGCAACCTAGCCTTTTCGGGAAGTTCCCGTTCGTAAAAGAAACTTCAGTCAATGTTGCCAATATTTTCGTAATTTTCTTTTCAACTGATCCAGAAAAATATAGTAGATTTAAATATTAAGGTATGTACTTAGTATAAACTCTAAAACAGTCATATTAAACAATTAATTCCTTACAAATTTGAGATTTAGTTATGAAAAAAAACGTGTCTCACAAAAAAACTTGTTTTTATAGTTTTGTTTTTCAAGTCAGAATAAAAAAGTTTTTTTACAACACTGGTTATGAGTGAAGATTTTACACGTAGATATAAGCAAAACTGAGGCATGTCTGTCTCTTTTTTCTCAACATGAGATTTGGTGGTTTAAATCAATACGTTAACTACGACACTGTTTCCATAAACTGTCAAAAATATTTCAAGTGACCACTAATTTATAGGAGTCTGTTTGCATATTATTAATCAACCCTCCCAATATTGTTATCCGCTTTATCCCTTAAGATATAAGCCTGCAATATGATTTTTTTAAGGAACCATTCTTGCCTTCAACTGGAGTAATTTCGGAAAACCGTGCAAAACCGAAATCTGTATGGTCGAAGGTGGATTCGAACCGCGTACTACTTAATGCGAGGCCAGATATTACCGTTCACCTACCACGGTCGGTGTCCACAATACAGCCAGCTTAATCCTTAAAGGAATGCTGATATCTTTGACGTGTTCTGTGAATAAACTGGTCTGGCAATAACATAGTCCAGTGGTAGGCAACCTGGTCCCTGCCATCCCACCCGTGGGCGTTCCATCTTTCACGGTGGGTGGTAGGGGATATGGCCCATACTGAAGCACCTTCCTCTTTTAATTTGATTGGCTTTTTTAAGAAAATTCAAGAGATTAAATGCTTTTAACTTGTAGCTTCAAGGATCTAATTAAACTCGTACAGATTTCAAAAGTATTGTCATTATTTATTGACAAACCAGAACTACATCGTCATAATTTATTGAAAAGAAAATTACAAAAGTTTTCTGAATCACCATCTATAAAAGGTAATGTAACTCCCGAGAATATTGACAGATCCAGTAGCCACTTCAACGAACTTAAGTTAGATACATAAAAATTAACTGAAGATATTATCAAATTAATGGTTTATTACCGGATAAAAAATCGTTTTACTGCAAATATTGAAGAGGCTGATACAATTTGCCAAGAAGAACTGTTAGGAATTAGATATGGTGGAGAAAATAAACATAAATTCGATAGTGGTGGATATGAAAACCTGTGACAAAATAAAAATTGCCTGTCTTATATGTATGCAAGTAGTGATATTGAGTTTATTAATATTTTTCCCTGTCTCATATCTCGTATAGTCAGACTTAGCGCTGTTTATCATATTATGACCAAAGAAAGTAACCACCTTAATATTTCCGAAAGACCTTCATTTGTTCCTTACAAAAATGGAGCCAGATATCTGGTATTTAGTTCCGCAGCATCAGCCTAAAGGATCTCATTAATAATTTAACAAATTAAATGTAATTTCACTAGGCTTCATGCTTGTATGTGTGAAAAGAATAAATAAAAAGATAGATTTAACTCCAGTTAGCTGTTTTACAAGGATTTATTCTGAGAAAATTAGCTAAATTCTGATGTAACGTATTTGGTAAGTAATTATTATAATATGCTTTAACTTGCTGTAACTCTTTTTTTTATAAATTTTGTGTATAACTATTACTGTGGAACCGGTGAGCGGTAAGAAAATTTTACTACTAACATAAATACAAAGGTGGGAAGTAGGTTAAAAAAATGGTTTACTTCCCCTGACGTAGTCTATCATCATATTTTGGGAACATCAGATTTTGCTGGTCGTTGAAATATTCTGGCTTTTAGACAGTCTGTCCTATACTCGTTAAGTTTATAATCTTATGCAGTATGATTACAGTATCCATTTATGTGAACAGTTACTACTAACATTTTTTGTTATATCTTTAATTCAGTTAGAATTAAATGATTAATATTTTACGTCTCCCATTTTCGCAGACCACAGCTGAGGTACAACGAACTTCTACAATCCTTACAGATGTGATAACTGTGTCCGATGCCGATGTTTAATCATTGACGTATCTTTCTAACTATAGTTCTCGAGAGAGCAGGACGCCTCTACAGTGGCAGGTAGTGAGGTAGCAAACATTTGGTCTGAAACATTTGTCTTCACGTTCAAGGACAATGGGACGGGCAGAGCAACCCAACGTGGAGAGACCAAGCCTGCCAACTGTCGCCTGGCGAAAATTTCGATCGCCACAGAAATAACCCAGACTCTCCGTTTTGTCGCTGTCCGACGGAATTCTCGACAGCAGATACCGAAAAGCTTTATTCGAATGCTCAGCCTTCGTTGTTTCGAATAGTGTAAGTGTAAAAATATGTGTTTTTGTATAATTACCGTGTTCTGCTAGGTTTGATCCAACTAGCTACATTTCGTTTCTTTTTAAGTGCAAATTTGATTTTTCCGTGTTTCCGTGTTTTTGTACCCACGCTGTTAAGTCCGATTTAACTTTTTTTTTTTTTTTTACTTATAGGTTTACGCCTCGTCGACGTCGAGGTCATTAGAGACGGGATAGGATTAGAGACAAGGAACGAGAAGGAATTCGGCCATGGCCTTTTGTAGGAAGTATCCCGCCATTCGCCTTGAGTGATTTGGGGAAGCCATGGAAAACCCAAATCTGGATGCCCGGACGGGGATTCGAACCGGAGTCCTCCCGAATGCGAGGCCAGAATGTTAACCGTTCACCCACCACGCTCGGTGACCTGTTCCACTGATCAATATTGGTGTGTATGTGTTTTGTTTACTACTTCTTAAGGTTTTTTTTAATATGACCTTCGGTCTTTGCGACCATTTAGCTAGCTTGAATTTGATTTTTTTTTTAACAACTGTTGTATCAGGCATTAATCATGCTATTGTAGACACTACAGTAAGGACAGCACAAGACGAACACAGCACTTAATTAAAACCACCCATGCCCACGGCCGGACTCGAACCGGCGGCCCTTACAATGCGAGGCCAGCTTGCTAGCCCCTACACTGCCAGGGCCGGCTTCTTAAGGTTTTAGTGACAATTTACGTGGAGCTGAGAGAAATGGGGAAAAAAAATCGAATAGAGCAGTGTTGAACTGTGCTACCCGAAGATGGTACAGAAGGTTTGCTAAAATGGTGTAGGTAGTCGGTAGAAATACCATTCTTCATTTTGTCAGTAAATGGTAATAGGTGTTCAATATGTAATTCACTTTTAATGGTTCACATCTAATTTCATAACTATGTTTCTGCATGAATTCAAAACATGATTTTAAATTTTTATATTACAATTTTGCAATGCAGTATATCCTAATTGTTATCAATACACACTTAGATAAAAATTGCCCAATATGTTAGTGATTTGTAGAATTATTTTTGACATTTTACTGATTCTCGGCTTGTAAAAGGTTGAGAAACGCTGAAATATAGTAAGCGCAGGATTTGTCAGGTACGCTCTCTAATGCCATTAATTTCATAGCACTTACGTTTATAACAAAACGGGCCAAGTGTGAATCGAGAATTCCGCATTCTAATGACCTGGTGACTTTTTTATGTTACTCTATATGGAGATTCTCCGTGCACCAGATGACAAACGGTTTTTTTCGATATTGTCTACGTCGCTTCCAACGCAATTTTTGATAAAAAAAAAACAAACAAACAAACAATAAAAAACAAAAAAAAAAACAAATAACAAACAAGAGAGTAGCTATCTGAATAAAACAATACATCGTTCATGTGACAGTTATATTATTCAATATTAAAAAATCTAGAGAACCAACCGTTTTTTAGCGTTCTGTACCAGACTAACCCGCTATATTTTTTGTTACGGATATACATAACGTCTAACCGAATTGGCCCGTCGAGCATAGCTGACGCTATTGTTAGACTAATTCAGTTTTGACAGCACATGATGTACGTCATCCGGTGCGACCACGTGCAATCAGGTTTGCGCACAAATACCTGTCTATGCGCACACGAGGCACTAATGCAGTTTGCCTGCTACGCGGTCGCATAGCTTTTTTATTCTTGTTTTAGTTCAATCCACTGTCGATCTGCATCAGCGCTAACGTTGCAGAATGGAAGCCAAAACTTCGTTTACATTGTAAATTGTCAGCTTTCACCTTTTAGCATAGCTGCGCTGCAGGGAAATCCTGTTTTAGTCATCCATCAACAAAAATTTCTGCCAATATTCTATTAATGTTGTTAACTCCCACTTGCTTTACAGTTTTTTTGTTTACAAAGATTATAATTCAAATTGCTCATAATACCAACCGTATATAAATGACGTTGCTTACCGGACTAAGACAAAATTTGAGGCGAAGACGATAAGTTGATAAAAATGATTACAACATTTATTTATTTTTTTCAGCCTATTCACGTGCTGTGACATACCTGTAACCTTTTCATTAACAATAATGGCTGAATATCTGATAGTGAAACAAAAACGTTTGCGTATTTCGCACAGTTTGACTTCACTCCTGGCATATCTTTCTGCTGAAATTCTTCGCAAGACATGAAATTATTAAAGTCGCAGAAAACTCGTTTCAAGAATTAATTGCGGAACAATCCCATAGGTAATGTAAAGAAATGTGTTTTATAAACACAGGTTCACTTGTAATGCCAGCACAATAGATTTATTCCCTTCTGACGTCTTCAGACATTATCACTAATCCCCCTTCCCTGTAATAATTTTTATTATTATTATTTTAATTATTATTATTTATATTATTGAATTATGTTGTATTTATTTATTATATGTATCCTGAATTATTGAATTATGTTGTATTTATTTATTATATGTATCCTGAATTATTGTATTAATGTTTTCACCTATATATATATCATTTTTGGGATTACACAGACTGTAGTTTCTTTAATAAATGGGGTGTTTTCTTTTACTTTTATTCCAAGAAGCATTGTTAATAGACTTTTCATGCAATTATATCCGAGAACTGACCCTACATTTATCTGCTCTCCCTCCATTGTTTTGACAAAGGATTTTTTTAAATTTAAAAATCTCATCAAGCGAAACACGAAAATTCAAGTTCAGCAGACAGGAAATATGCAAATTAATTAGCTCTGACGGGATAGCTCGTGCTACCGGCTTCCTTCATAGAAACTACTACAGCTGTTCCGTTCCGTGCGAATAATCACAATAATGACTCTGCCAATACCAACGCTACACTAATTGGGAAAGAGAAGAAGATAAATACCAACGTAAACTTTGTTTTCGGTATGAAACCTTTGTTCTTCCTTGATTAACCTTCTGTAAGAAACATAAATAAATACGTTCTTAAGGGGAAAAAACGATGACGCTAAAATTGTCAGTGTTTCAAGTCATTCTTCCTTAGTTGTTGTATTAACTATTTTTATTACAGCTTTGCCGTCTAGTAATTAAATAAAAATCGGTTTTACGTTTCGTCCTATTATTTACGGTATCCTCAGTGTATATGTGTAGGTGCATACATTAATAAGAGTTTTTAAGAATAATAATAATGTTTGTTATTACATGCTATTGGAAGTAAGACTTTTAACTGGTGCGGAATATTTTTATTTTTTTGTTTTTTGGTTGTGTACCGAGTTGAGAGCCTGTATTCCATTATAAACACGACAAAACATCGTTAATTTTTTTCTGAAACGTGAATATAAGAGAAACTAGAAAGCGGACAGTTCGCCAATAGTCGATGAACTCTCGTCGGACTACTGATTGACGGACGGTATATCGGTACCCCTGTAAGGCTTGTGGGTTCTGAAAAACTCAGTTCCCCTCCTCGAGTATTTGCATGTTTTTAGTTCACAACGCAATTAAAGTTCAATATTTTTTGCTACGCGAAAAAAAAAATTACTTCCTGGATCAGTACGATCTCCGAATTGGAAGATACGCCTACAGAAGTTATTATTACGTTATTGTTAGTTTACTATCTTCTAAGTTCTTAAAAACTTGGTGTTCTGGCAATTTACTTAGCGGCTCCTATTGGCAGAGAATATAATGAAAATATTTGGGATATAAATATCATCGGTACCCGTCAAAAATGACAGATTGAACTCAGCGGTCTGACAGTTCATTTTAGTGTAGTGCAAATCGCCGTCTACTCACGCTCAAACTCGCTCGATTATTCCTGTGACTGGTCCTCTCTTCCCGGGCAAGCTGTGACCGCTGGAGCGTCCCAAGGCTCGGTGGCCAAACGAAGGCTCGATGGGTAAACGAAGGCTCGATGGGTAAACGAAGCCTCGATGGATAAACGAAGGCTCTGTGGTCAAACGAAGGCTAGATGGGTAAACGAAGGCTCGGTGGTCATACGAAGGCTCGGTGGTTATACGAAGGCTCGGTGGTCAAACGAATGCTCGTTGGTCAAACGAAGGCCTGGTGGTCAAACGAAGGCTCGGTGGTCAAACGAAGGCTAGATGGGTAAACGAAGGCTCGGTGGTCATACGAAGGCTCGGTGGTTATACGAAGGCTCGGTGGTCAAACGAATGCTCGTTGGTCAAACGAAGGCCTGGTGGTCAAACGAAGGCTCTGTGGTCAAACGAAGGCTAGATGGGTAAACGAAGGCTCGGTGGTCAAACGAATGCTCGTTGGTCAAACGAAGGCCTGGTGGTCAAACGAAGGCTCGGTGGTCGAACGAAGGCTAGATGGGTAAACGAAGGCTCGGTGGTCAAACGAATGCTCGTTGGTCAAACGAAGGCCTGGTGGTCAAACGAAGGCTCGGTGGTCAAACGAAGGCTAGATGGGTAAACGAAGGCTCGGTGGTCATACGAAGGCTCGGTGGTTATACGAAGGCTCGGTGGTCAAACGAATGCTCGTTGGTCAAACGAAGGCCTGGTGGTCAAACGAAGGCTCTGTGGTCAAACGAAGGCTAGATGGGTAAACGAAGGCTCGGTGGTCAAACGAATGCTCGTTGGTCAAACGAAGGCCTGGTGGTCAAACGAAGGCTCGGTGGTCAAACGAAGGCTAGATGGGTAAACGAAGGCTCGGTGGTCAAACGAATGCTCGTTGGTCAAACGAAGGCCTGGTGGTCAAACGAAGGCTCGGTGGTCAAACGAAGGCTAGATGGGTAAACGAAGGCTCGGTGGTCATACGAAGGCTCGGTGGTTATACGAAGGCTCGGTGGTCAAACGAATGCTCGTTGGTCAAACGAAGGCCTGGTGGTCAAACGAAGGCTCTGTGGTCAAACGAAGGCTAGATGGGTAAACGAAGGCTCGGTGGTCAAACGAATGCTCGTTGGTCAAACGAAGGCCTGGTGGTCAAACGAAGGCTCGGTGGTCAAACGAAGGCTAGATGGGTAAACGAAGGCTCGGTGGTCATACGAAGGCTCGTTGGTCAAACGAAGGCCTGGTGGTCAAACGAAGGCTCGGTGGTCAAACGAAGGCTAGATGGGTAAACGAAGGCTCGGTGGTCAAACGAATGCTCGTTGGTCAAACGAAGGCCTGGTGGTCAAACGAAGGCTCTGTGGTCAAACGAAGGCTAGATGGGTAAACGAAGGCTCGGTGGTCAAACGAATGCTCGTTGGTCAAACGAAGGCCTGGTGGTCAAACGAAGGCTCGGTGGTCAAACGAAGGCTAGATGGGTAAACGAAGGCTCGGTGGTCATACGAAGGCTCGGTGGTTATACGAAGGCTCGGTGGTCAAACGAATGCTCGTTGGTCAAACGAAGGCCTGGTGGTCAAACGAAGGCTCGGTGGTCAAACGAAGGCCCGGTGGTCAAACGAAGGCTAGATGGATAAACGAAGGCTCGGTGGGTAATCGAAGGCTCGGTGGTCAAACGAAGGCTCGATGGATAAACGAAGGCTCTGTGGTCAAACGAAGGCTCGATGGGTAAACGAAGGCTCGGTGGTCATACGAAGGCTCGGTGGTTATACGAAGGCTCGGTGGTCAAACGAATGCTCGTTGGTCAAACGAAGGCCTGGTGGTCAAACGAAGGCTCGGTGGTCAAACGAAGGCCCGGTGGTCAAACGAAGGCTAGATGGATAAACGAAGGCTCGATGGATAAACGAAGGCTCGGTGGGTAATCGAAGGCTCGGTGGTCAAACGAAGGCTCGATGGATAAACGAAGGCTCTGTGGTCAAACGAAGGCTCGATGGGTAAACGAAGGCTCGGTGGTCATACGAAGGCTCGGTGGTCATACGAAGGCTCGGTGGTCAAACGAATGCTCGTTGGTCAAACGAAGGCCCGGTGGTCAAACGAAGGCTCGGTGGTCAAACGAAGGCTCGGTGGTCAAACGAAGGCTCGGTGGTCAAACGAAGGCCTGGTGGTCAAACGAAGGCTCGGTGGTCAAACGAAGGCCCGGTGGTCAAACGAAGGCTAGATGGATAAACGAAGGCTCGATGGATAAACGAAGGCTCGGTGGGTAATCGAAGGCTCGGTGGTCAAACGAAGGCTCGATGGATAAACGAAGGCTCTGTGGTCAAACGAAGGCTCGATGGGTAAACGAAGGCTCGGTGGTCATACGAAGGCTCGGTGGTCATACGAAGGCTCGGTGGTCAAACGAATGCTCGTTGGTCAAACGAAGGCCCGGTGGTCAACGAAGGCTCGGTGGTCAAACGAAGGCTCGGTGGTCAAACGAAGGCCCGGTGGTCAAACGAAGGCTAGATGGGTAAACGAAGGCTCGATGGATAAACGAAGGCTCGGTGGGTAATCGAAGGCTCGGTGGTCAAACGAATGCTCGGTGGTCAAACGAATGCTCGTTGGTCAAACTAAGGCTCGGTGGTCAAACGAAGGCTCGTTGGTCAAACGAAGGCCCGGTGGTCAAACGAAGGCTCGGCGGTCATACGAAGGCTCGGTGGTCAAACGAAGGCTCGTTGGTCAAACGAAGGCCCGGTGGTCAAACGAAGGCTCGATGTATAAACGAAGCCTCGGTGGGTAATGGAAGGCTCGGTGGCCAAACGAAGGCTCGATGGATAAACGAAGGCTCGGGTATGCAAGAATAGCGCATAGTGTCTTTCTCACCCGTGCCACGCATCAATGGCATCATCTAATCTACAATATATCAATGATTACTACCTACATTTTGTGTATCTTCTATCAATTGAATCACCATAGACATGAAGTGCAACGTGTATCTGATAAACATACGTAACTGAAGTATTGCAAAGTACGAGATCAGAACACTGTATAACGATAACCATAACGTAAATAAGTTATCTACAGTTAGTGACATTCATAAAGTTAATCCTGAATCCGCATTTAGTGTATTATGATTTATAAGGAGGATCAAAATATATGTGATGTCTTGTAAGGATTTGTACCTATTAGTGCACAACATTAAACTCAGTTTAATGACATAATTGATACCACTCTAATAAGTGGTTGTTAATAACCAAATTTTCGGAAAATTGTTCCACTTTTTATGAAATGCCGGAACATCGTCACAGAAATAATGAAATGTGATGCAATCTGCCGAATTTTTTTCCGAAAGTAAACGTATACAATCTTATAAAATGACACAACAGTACGCAGAAAATAAGAGAAAGAAGTCATATACTTTCCGCTCTTTAATTTTTCAGTACTTCATCCTCAGATTTAGAGATTTTAAGTTTGCGATGCAGTTCGTTGCTGTTCCGATTGTACTGGTCGAGTACACGCGTCGCTTCGTCCCCACGCAGCACGCGAATAACAGACGGTGCTTACTGTCAGGCTCGAGCTCACGTCCAGGCTCGGTCCTCTGCACTGTATTTCTGGCATTTGGCCGGCAGAGGTTGTGCTGGCAGCGATAAACCGAGAGGACCTACACATCATTTGCACGACTCTAGTACTTTTCCTAGTAGCTATTTGACTGAATAGAATTGTTATTAAATAAGGCTCATAACTTCTATTTAGTGATGATATATTGCATACTACGGCTTCACTACGTTACATTTCACAATTTTCTTCATAATTAACGTGCATTTGAAACGAAAAAAATCTTTCTTTTTAGTTGGTTTGAAATTTTAATTTGAATGAAAAATTCTTCCATTACTAAAAAGAAAAAAACGTTACAATAGGTAACCTAAATCTTTTGATATGCTGTAATACTCTCATCTGTGGGCAGACTATTAAGTAAAACAACTGCATCGGACGAATATAAACAAATAAAAAGCAACTAATAATTAATATGCGGATTTAAACGAAATATATACTTTTCTTTATGGTTGCTTTGTATTTTGAAACACGTTGAACATTTATATAAACGAAAATATGTATCCTAACCTTTTGGTTCTCTGTAATCTACGGACACAGAGTGAAAAGAAGTCTGGCTGTTTCATGCCCGCCAATAAACACCGAGCTGTTGACGTCATAGCGTGACAGACACGGTGGCCAAGCTGGCCTGTTATTGGTACTGATTATGTTTTACTATTAATTTCAATGGATGAAATTTCCTGCTGACAGTATGAAAACTAAACTACTTCTGCTTTTTATTTCAGATTCTTTCATTATTTGAGGTAAATTTTACAGTAGGCCCTACCGTCCTTGGTAAATAATTTTAGTTACTGACTTCACTACAACAAATATAACCTTTGAATCGTTACTTTATGGAATTTGATTTCGTTGATAATATTAGATGAAATAAAATTTATCGCAGTATGGATTAGTGTTATACAAACATATTGAACAGTGTATCAAATAATTTTTGTAAATCCTTATTTCTTTCGATTGCTTCTTATGATCTATAATAAAATTATATTAAATTTATCCGCCACTGCAATGTAGACTTAATTTAATATCTAAAAAGTATTGTTTGTGTTTATGCTGGGCAGTTATTTTATCGTGTGTGGCTGATATGTTTGCTATCTATCGGATCTGTTTGCAACTATCAGGGATTGAGTTACAGATACGAAGGCACAGATGGTGTTAGGATATCGTGAGATGTCTATTAAATGTACTGACGTTACTCCTCGGTATTATGTCTAACGATGAACAAGGAGATTTTATTTTTTTAAATAATAGTAAAAAATGAGTAGTCATTTTATATTACTCATATTGGGTATCCAAATATCGCTCATTTTATTAAGAAATCATGTACAAAATTCCTAGATTCTGTCGTGATAGCATTTCATAAAATGTATACAAAGATACAGTAGCGAATATCATTTCGAAATACTAATATTTATAGGGTTATATATGAGAGATTTCAACCACATATTAGGGTGCCGCAGGCTTTAAATTCTGTTTTCACAGTCAAAGTAATGATAAACAACAACGAAGCAGACGTCAATAATGAGATGGCGCCAATAACGCATTTGCAAATGCTAACATTCATCTTTTCCGAACACAGCCCATTTACCCCAACACGATCCATTCGTCTGATTTATGATGCAATACCGACTGATAAATTGCATCGGCGCAATGCCACCGACCCCGAAACAAAGGGAATAAGTCGTGCCAGCTTACTTCAAATCAAAGTTAGAAGCAGACTTGCAGCATCTTCAAGCGTCTGAAGCGATAGTATTCGCAAATTTTATAGCTGTGAGATCAGTCACTTACGAAACTAAACACGGTTTCTATTCTTGTCGTTAGAACTGGCTGATAGGGATTCCGATGCTTTAATTACGTACTACTATCATCAATTAAATAGTTCGAACCGTCAAAAATGACTGATTTTTTATTATTCTAGAAATCTTACTAAGAAAAGTATACAGTAATTTCAAAAACGAATAGTGAATAATGATTTCCTTATTTTTTGCATACTATTACCATCAACAAAGGAAATATTTTTTCTGATAATTATTCACATATTACTTGATAACTAAAGTTTTGTGTAAACTTTCTCTGATAATTTAATAAACATTCCTGTTACATATCTTCTGTCAAAAAAAAAAAAAAAAAAAAAAAAGATAATTTTGTGACCTGGTTCCAATAATTTCTACAGAGAAAACATCGCAAAAAAAATTAATAACGTGTTGATTCAAACCACATACATATCATTCCTTTTGGTTGATTTGCAAAGGTAGAACATATTGCATAACACAGACTGTAATGTATTACACAAAGTTATACAATTTTCCTAAATGTATAGATTGCTGTAGCAGCGCCAATTAAGAAAATAAAATATAGTAAAACATTAGAAGATGGCCGATCATAATTAACATGTATCTTTAAACGAAATACATATCATTCTTTATGGTTCTTTACAATTTTAATTTAAATATAAGTATTAAGTAGCTCTAATAAAAGTATAGAATAATTAGAGACATGCATCAGTTAAAAAGAGTGTGAGACAAGATAGTAGTCCATCACCATTAATATTCAACTTGTATTCGTATGTAGACGAAGCAATAAAGGAAGTTAAAGAAAAATTTGAATGTGGCATAAGTGTTCAAGGAGAAAAAAATCAGTGTGCTTCGATTTGCTGATGACATTGTCTTGTTAGCAGAACAGGCTGAGGATATTGAGAAGTTACTGAATGGCATGAAGAAAATACCAAGTTATTGGACTAAATATAAATCAAATTAAAACAAAAGTGATGAAATGTAACAGAAATGATATCAGTAATACTAGATTAGATATCAACAAAGGATCGGATGTGATTAAGTAAGTGAATTCTACTGCTTTTGAAATAAAATTACTACTAATGGCCGAAGCAGGAACGATGTTAAAAGCAGAATAGCACTAACAAAAGGAGTATTCGTGAAAAGATAAATAATTTATTTTCAAATATTGATCTAGGAATTAGAAAGAACTTTTTAAAACTCTATGTGTGGAGCACAGCACTTTATGGTAGCGAAACATGGACTTTAAGAATACCGGAAATAAAGAAAATTGAAGCATTTGAAATGTGGTGTCATAAAAGAATGCTGAATTTTTTTTTATTTTTATTTTTTTTAACTGCTTAACGTCTCCTATAACAACTAGGTGTTTAGAGACGGGAAAGGAAGGGGGCAAGGAATGGGAAGGAATTCGGCCATGGCCTTTTGAAGGAAGCATCCCGGCATTCACCTGGAGTGATTTGGGGAAACCATGGAAAATCCAAATCTGGATGCCCGGAAGGGGATTCGAACCGCCGCGCCGTCCTCCCGAATGCGAGGCCAGAACGCTAGCCGTTACACCACCACTCTCGGTGGGATGCTTAAAATTAAGTGGACGGACAAAGTAACAAATTAACTAGTTTTGTAAGGATGGGCGAGGAAATAACTTTGAGGAAGAGTCTTGCAGAAAGAAGAGACAGGCTGGTAGGTCATATTCTGAAACATGCAGGATTGGTTAGTTTGTTAGGAAGGAGCAGTCGAAGGTAAGAACTGTAGAGGAAGACAGAGATCAGAATACATGAAGCAGGCAATTGAAGATGTGGGTTGTAAGGGGTAGGTTGAGGTGAAGAGGTTACCACTATATAGGAAGGGATGGAGAATTGCATCAAACCAGTCGAGAGACTTGCCAGCGTGGAATTACCTTCCTTAACTAACGATTTTTTGTTCTTTATTTTTCTTTGCTTTTAATTGGCATTAGTATTGAGAAACATTTTTTTTTAATTTTATTTTTTACGTAGTCAGCAACAACATAAACAAAATCAAGCATAATTTTATCTTGTGTTCTATCTGTTCAGGTTAGGAATAGATTACCATTTATTTCCATTCACCCAAATACATCTGTTTGGTAATTTTTGCATGATAAGTGGGCAAATAAATTCCATGTAAGCGGTTACAGATTATAATAGCACCTCGATGACCACGCTTCGAACGACATCTTTGGACGTGTGTTCAATATGGAAGATTTCATCAATTTTTTTAGAGATGTTTGTGAGAAATTAATTTTACTTATATATAAGGGTTGCTCGAATAATACTACTAGATATATAGACAATGTATATTATAAAAAACTAACGTAGTGTAGTATCCAAAGAAGGCATACTAAGCAATTATGTCAGATGCAGGATGGCCAGTTCTTTCCCTCTGGGACCTACAGTTTAACATGGCATCAACATCCCATCGTAGATCAAACACAACTCTTAAAAACTCCCGTCCTCAGCGGGATTTGAACCCGATACCGAAGCCAGATTTTTTTTCCCCTAAAGCAAGCGCGCTTTAACCACAGGGCTACCAGATCGCTCTTACATCAGCGCAGCAGTAGGTTAAATAAAATCCAAGAATGCACATAGTTAAATACTTTATTTATAATAATCAGTATATGATGGTTTTTATTTATTTTCACTTTACGGTTACCAAATAAATATATAAAGCCACTAGGCTTCCTGGACCCTCAAACTTCTACGACATGGTGTTAGAGTCACTTTAGAGATAACAAATAGAAGAGTTATTCGTTTTTTGTAAAATCTCGTTTTTTTTCGTTATCCAGGGGAGACTCCTATTAAGATAAACATGAAAATCAAAACGTTAATTAAATACAAAATTTCATCCAAATCGTTAGAGCCTTTTCCGTGATACATAATATATACAACAATTGCTCGTTTAAGATTTGTAGTAACAGAGGTTATTGATTCTATTTACGGTAAGTTTGACATACAAATTTAACTGTCCTTAGTCACCTGCAGATTTAGATATCATGGTTAAGTGTTCGTTAGGAAGATATAGTGGCGGGATTATAAACTAACGAGCTCCGTCGCACAGAGCGAGTTATCTCGGTACTCATTACTACTGCGCTTTATTAAAACTTTAATTATGCCGTGCGTATCGCGCGCCACCTGTCCACCTGTGGCAGCCCTGAGCTGCTGGCTTATAGTCCTATCTCGCTCTCCGAGTCCGCGTCCCCAGAAATACGTTCTGCATGCATTATCCGTCTGTTGCGTTCATCTGCCGCGAGGTCAAGCAGGAAAATGAATCGTTGGTTAGAGCTGCTCATCTGCACTGCCTCACAAAAAAGCAACCACAAAGGGAGGAAACATTACGGGTTGAGAGTGTATGTGATGCTATTTCAGTGACTACAAAACAAATTGGTAGTATGAACCCACTTATCAGTGGCACCCTTTAGGGCCTATATGCATGCAGTGATTCGATTGGGAAAGGTGTCAACGTATCCTCTCCTGAGTCAAACTGCCACGCAACCACTGTAACCGAGCTTTCATATCCTGGATACTGGCACTGGGGCGGGGTTGACGTCCAAGCTGGTCCCACACATATTCTATTTACCAATCTAGGTAGTGGCTCAACATCACGCAGACAATTTTTTCGTATAGAAGGAGCAGTGTCCTGTTGAAACATGGTACCACGATACACGTAACAAGTGAGGATGTAGGATCTCCATGATGTACCGTCATAGTTACCTCAGTCACTACCATGCGTAACCTGAATTCATACCCGATAGCTCCCTACACCATGGCGCCAGAAGTAACACCGCTATGCCTCTCCAAAGTATTGGAAGAATGGAACTTCTCCTCATGTCACCACCATATTCGCCGACGATGGTCATACGAGGCAGTGCAGAATGGCTGAACACAATGAGTGGTGTCACATTGTGTTCAGCGATGAATCGCGGTTCTGCACTATTTCGGATGACCATCATCAGCTAATATGGTGGCTGCCTGGGGAGAGGTCCCAGTGTTTTGGAGAGGCATATTGCAAAATATTAAGAAGTGTGACCATTTAAACACAGTTAAATAGTGACGTTTTCAAAAAAGGAGCATTGTAGGACGGCAGGAAGATGTTGTGTTCTGCGAAAATTGTAACTAGAGCTATTTCGTGACCAACATGTGATTGTTTGTATAAAAAATTGTAAGTAGAGTGTTCATGTATACAAATAATGCAAATTCATGAACAACACAATGTATGTACATTTACAATCACTGATGATGCTCCAGTCCAGAAGGGCGAAACTCGTCTGAGCGTATAGTAATAAAATAACTGTTGTTCAGAGACGGTATTCTCATTTACAAATAAAATGGTCAGTAACCAACTGATTTACCTAATATACTTATCCTAATAGTACCTTGCATAATATTAGCTTAGCTTGACTTAATGAAGAATTGAGCCCAGACCTCCTCAACATAAAAATACATAATATGTCATCTCAACCGTAGCCTTCAATAGACCGTTCAGATCGAGCCAACAATATACAGGGTGAGTTTTTTATCTTGAGACAACTAAATATCTCGAAAACTACAAATCCGATCAAAAAAAGTGGGTAATAAAAATTGTTCGTCTCGACGGGGGACATCCGATGATACCAAATTTGACTCCCCACCCCCACCCCCTAGGGGTGGGGGAAGGGGGAGAAAAAAAACTTAAATAGGAACCCCCATTTTTTATTGCAGATTCTGATTCCCCGGAAAAAACTACCCCTATTTCACCCCCAATTCGAGTCATTTTGGTCGATAGATGGCGCTGCAATCGACAAAAATCAAAATAAGCAAAAATTCATTTAAAAATGAGGATATCTCGTGAAATACACATCAGATCAGCAAAATACAAGTTAATGTGATTGATATTTTTCAAAAACTATTCAATAACACCACCCACCTCCAAACTTGAGGGATGGGAATGGACATTATTTCAAAATGCACTGATGCAAATTCTTTAGCAGATAGCGAAAGTCAAACATTACTTTTTGCGTTACCCAGGAACAACGACGTGGACGTAGTAATTTTCTGTTCCCTTTGGGGTGCTAGATTTAGGTGAGTCCCCTCGCCTCTCACCATCGGGGTGCTTGTTTTTGGTGAGTCCCCTCGCCTCTCACCATCGGGGTGCTTGTTTTTGGTGAGTCCCCTCGCCTCTCACCATCGGGGTGCTTGTTTTTGGTGAGTCCCCTCGCCTCTCACCATCGGGGTGCTTGTTTTTGGTGAGTCCCCTCGCCTCTCACGTGTTTGTTTCTAACAACAATTCTAAAGCAAGTGCTCGAAAATATCACCACCGACATCGATGCATTTATTTACCCGCTCTTGGAATGATTCGACGCAACTAAGAAGCATATCCGGCGTGATTTTTTGACAAGCGTTGGTAATTCGTTCAATCATGTTTTCAGGCGTTGTTGGCACTTCACTGTAAACTTCATTCTTCAAGTATCCCCATAAAAAAAAATCAGGCGAAGTGAGATCTGGTGATCTTGCAGGCCACGGCACTGGACCTCCTCTTCCGATCCATCGACGATTGTACAGACGATCTAACACTTCCCGCGATCTTACAGCAAAATGTGCTGGACAACCGTCATGTTGAAACCACATTGTTTGTCGCACGTCTAAGGGTACGTCTTCAAGCAATGTTGGCAGTACGTCCTCTAAGAGTTGTTGATATTTCTCCCCATTGAAATGTCCATGGATAAAATGTGGACCAATAAGTTTGTCCCCAATTATCCCACACCAAACATTTACATTCCACGGACGCTGATGTTCAACTTGGCGTAACCAATGCGGGTTTTCCACACTCCAATAATGCATGTTGTGTCGATTAATGGTGCCGTGGTTAGTAAAAGTGGATTCATCCGAAAACAGTACTCGAGCAAAGAAATGGGGTTCTTCTTGTATTTTCTGTAGCGACCATCGGCAAAATGTCAATCGATTATCGAAATCATTGCCGTGAAGTTCTTGATGCAACGAAACATGGAACGGATGGTATTTTCGTTTGTTTGTGTGCACACTTCCCTCCTGAGTGAACTGTTGGATAATACGGTAAAAAGAAGCGCGCGATCGAGGCTGGTCTGGAAAACGATGAGCATAAAGATCAACAGCATTATCGATATTCTTGCGACATTCTCCATAAATGTAGACCATTTCAATTTTTTCTTGCAACGTTATAGCCTGCATTCTCATTGACACGTGCAACAGAACGAAGTAAATAAATCAGAGATGTTATGAACGCAATGGAAGTACATCAAGTAATGAGAAAACTCTGAGAAATGCAGCGCCATCTATCGACCAAAATGACTCGAATTGGGGGTCAAATAGGGGTAGTTTTTTCCGGGGAATCAGAATCTGCAATAAAAAATGGGGGTTCCTATTTAAGTTTTTTTTCTCCCCCTTCCCCCACCCCTAGGGGGTGGGGGTGGGGAGTCAAATTTGGTATCATCGGATGTCCCCCGTCGAGACGAACAATTTTTATTACCCACTTTTTTTGATCGGATTTGTAGTTTTCGAGATATTTAGTTGTCTCAAGATAAAAAACTCACTTGGTATAGTCCTAAGTCGCTCGGAGACGTCACAAGGCGGAGATTCCGTATTACAACCCCAGTGTCACAAAAAAAATTAATTTCTTTATTTATTTATTTTTATATTTTTAACTGGTTTTCATTTTTAGCCAGCGTAAGACGCTGTCAAGATGTTAGAACTTGAATAACCGGATTATGCTGTCAGTCGGTACAATGGCACTTTAGTCCCATTTAACCCTTCCCGGTCTTCCGGCTTTACTTTTATTATGAATTTTATTGACCCATGAATCATGCCAACCAGCCGTAACCTCTATTACGTAGTGAAATTTTGTTACGCCTTTTTCTTTATCTGAATAATCAATCGAAAACAAACAGGATATCTTTTAAATCTATATCATCGTGAAATATGCGGAAATAAGTCATCTCACCGTGATCATTTCACATAGAAAGAGGTGACTGTTTCCTCTATTCTCCACAAAGCTACTTCCTTCTTTTTTACACATTTAGTGACCCCTTAACTTCAACTCTCCAATCTAATGACGAAATACGTAGACTGTGATGCTGCCGCGAGCGCTAGCGACTTTTTTAAGAGTCGATACGTAAAATAATAACCTGCCAGTGCGTATATTACTTTGTGTCTTCGGGAGATAGTGACCGCAGTGTTAAAGCGCTAGCAATATGTTGTCAGCAGTTATGCACAGTGGCAACTCAGCTGATAATCGGGAAGAGACAGCGATAACAGCTGACTGAGGCAGCCAGTACAAAAGGCTGGCCGTGGGAGTGCAGTGCAGGTAGACTGGGGCAACATTTGCCGAATAATTTAAGGTCCAAACATTTGTCAACAGACCTGGTGCACGTACCTCTTCTGACTGTCGAGTTTTTCGTTGCAGTGTTGGCAATGCTGCCAGCGTCAAGTGCAGCCACCGGAGCGTTCCCAACTAGTCGCATGCATAGCTGCTCCAAGCGAGACGTACCTGCAACACACGAGAACAGACATACATTAACAGTCACTTACAGGCTTTTCGAAATAAACGGTGTCACTCCACGAATGCGTTCGAACACAGTAGCCATCCACATCTTGTCCTCGGGGCCGGCGGATTTTGGGATCTGGGGTATCCAGTTGGGAGCCCTTGGCGAATTCATCAGTTAGGGCCCTCCCTCAGACCAAATGGTGACTTTTTTTTTTTTAGCTCTACAACTTGAAGAGCAGGGGGCCCCTACAGCCCGTGATCGGGTCCCCCATCAACCGGGCGGGCCCGGGTACATTTGAGTGGTTTCGAGTGGTTGACCGAGCTGAATACCACACATATCCGATAGTAGTGGTCCTTTCTAACACTATTACTGCCGGCTGTGGTTGAGAATGTTCCCAGTTGATATCTGTAAGGATCTAGCTAGAAAACAGAACAGAGACATAGTTGAATCCTTACTATAATGACGTAGGTATCGCCCTGCAATGATCTCAATAGATACGATTCAGAGGATTTATTGTAAGACAGTTTGACGAAGGCAAACAGATCAGGTTATACGCGCTTCCAAGCTAAAAACTGTGACAAGTATCGGAGGCGTTGTGAAAATGAGATAATGTTAGTGGTTGCTTTCTGGGCCAGCGGAGGGGATAATTTCGCAATGTTAGTTATTCACAAATTATAGAGCAGTTCACCATAATTATATATCGCTGATTGCCTCACTTCAATTGTTTCCAACTGACTTCCTTGAACCTAGAGGTGGCGAACGGACGCTTGCTATTGGCTAGGTATCGCGCAATTTTCACATGTACATCATATGCAGGGTGCCTGCATTCTTCACGAGCACAGGCTGGGTTCATGTTTCTAACAGTAAAATGCAGCGCTAAGCCCGACATTGGAAGACATCGTGAAGTCACTTAGAGATAATAGCGTAGCGTTATTTTTTCGCTAATGGCTTTACACCTTGTTCTTCTCCGAAAACCTTATTCGAACTATTACAAACATTTATAGAAAGTTAGCCAAATCAGTCCATAGAAAAAAATACTTTGTTTCTGTCGAATTATCCAATTTTCCATAGAACTTTTCCAATTTTTCTTTCTCTAAAAACATTATTCAGACTACTAAAAAAAATTAGCCTAATCGGTCCATAGAAAATGTACTTTCAGTTGTTACCGAATTTTCCAACTTGCCGGGCAACTTTACATTTTTATTTCTCCAAAATCCTTATTCAGACTATTAAAGACATTTAAAAATAACTAAATTGGTCCATAGAAAAAAGTACTTTTCAGTTTTTTCCGAATTTACCAGGCAAATTTTCCAATATATATATTTTTTTAACCTTATTCGGACTATTATGAACATTTAAAAAAATTAGCCAAAGTGTTACACAGAAAAAAATATTTTCAGTTTTCTCCGAATTTACTAATTTTCCAGGCAACATTTCTAATTTTTCATAACTAAAAACCTTATTCGGACTGTTACTAACATTTTTTAAAAAAATATCCAAATTGATCCATAGAAAAGAGTACTTTAACTTTACCCGAATTTCCCAATTTTCCGGACAACTTTTCCAATTTTTCAAATTTTTCTCGGATACGTCTACTTCTAGGCTACGTATGGTCAAAATTTCAAGTCTCTAGCTCATCGCGAAGTTAGTCTACAATCAATTACTAAATTCCACCCGGACAGACAAAGCCCTTAGTGAGTTAATAAAAATGTGGTAAAAAGGAGACTATTAATAAAAAGTTGCACGCTGGTATACTTGAAATGGGCTGAGACATACTAGTACTGAGAGGAGACGCGTGTGGGAGGTTGCCCCGGGCTGTTCCGTATGTGGGTCGAGTTCTCTCCAGCGGACCAGCCCGGATGATATACGGCGACGGGCAGTCCCGCCGGAACATCGCATGTCGCAGTGTTGGCAACACTGCCGGCCGCAAATTCCCCCGCGGACACTCCTCATGGCGATTTGCGAAGCGTTTCGCGTGTCCCGAATAAGCGATGGCGCACGTCCTCCATTTCATACCGACAACACGGAGAAAAAAGTGGAAGAGCCCCTTAGCTCACAACACAGCGGGCTTTCTACCGTCATAAAATCCAGCAAAACAGATAGCTTCTCGAAATACGGCCTCTTTATGAGTGTTAGTGCTTCAGAGAAAGCACAAGTGCTATCCTCGCATTCTAAGGATCGCCGCTTCGAATCCGCCCCCGGGCATAGGTGATTTTAATTAAGTGTTGAGTTGGTCTTGTGTTGTCCTCACCACAGTGTACCGCAATTAAGCATGATACAAAGTCAAAACAATATATACAAATTAGAGATGGCTACATGGTTACACAGAACAATGGCAATTTTACATACATATTTTTTAAATCATGAGTCAAATTAAACACAAATAAATGGGCCGCGAAATCATCCGCATGGACCCATTCTAGTGGTGAAAGGATGAAACTAAACATTAGTAAAATTTTTTGTAGAAATTTAAATAATTTTAGGTATTTAAATACAGACTTTTGCTACCTTCACGAAATTCATGTTCAGCGATACTGCGATAGGCGTAGGTCCATCTGTTACTGATGGAGTGGTGTTAAGTAAACCAACGAGTGTATATGCACTATTCTTATTCAATGACAAACGTTTACGTCATTAATGGATGCCTGAAGCAATTACTATCATCTTTATATTGCGATTGTTTGCCGACGATGCAGTTATCTATAGGGAAATAAGGTGCTCCAACGATTGTTTAGAAATTGGGGGCGATTTGGATGCTATTTCCAAATGGTGCCGTAAATGCCAGCTTACACTTAATTTCAAAAAGTGCAAGGCAATGCGAATAAGTAACAAAAAGAATCAGTTTGCTCACGAGTACAAAGAAACAATTCAGTTGTTGACACGGCTGATTCCCTGATGTATCTGGGGGTAATAGTACAAAGCAACATGAAATGGGACTTACTCATAACTTCCGTAGTAGGCAAAGCTAAATCTGAAATGCGATTCATAGGTCGTATTCTGAGGAATTGTAATGCTCATACAAAGGAGATAGCGTATAAAATACTAGTGCTTCCGCATCTGGATTACTGTTGTGGAGTTTGGGATCCGTATCGCAAGGTTCTGTTTGACTCAGTGGAGAGGGTGCAGAGGAGAGCCGCTCGATTCGTGACTTGTTGCTACAGCCCTTATGAAAGCGTCACAGAACTGATACATAGATTGGGCTGGGATAGTTTGGAAGGCAGACGACATCATTTGCATTTGAATGTTTTGGAGAATATGCGAAATTCTATGACCTACGAGTGCAGTGAGATACTTCTTCCGCCAACCTATCTGGGTCGCAATGACCGGAGGGATAAGATTAGAGAAATAAGATGCCGTACGGATCTTTTATGTATTCTTTCTTTCCTCACGCTATTCGGGATTGGAATGCGCGGAATTAATTTGGTTCTTAGCACCCTCTTCCACCCACAATGGTTGTGAATTGCAGCGTATGGATTTAGATATAGATATTATTATTTTATTCTTCATCATTATCTCTATCACCAACTTTTCTAAAAAATTTGAGTCGGCTGCCTCTGTTGGATTTTATTCTTCGTTGGCGTGATCAAATTTGGAGCTTTGGTTTTACGGTCACATACCTTTACTGGCTGGCAAGTATGTTATGCTTACTCGCACGTCAAAATGCTGCACTCTTAAGCAGTTCCGTAGGTAAAAATTTCTGCCTTCGTTCTCAACCAACTGAAGTAAACGGAGAAGTGGCGAGCGAAATAAAAGAAGTGTTGGCCCAACTTCCTAGTAAAGTGGCATTCTCGGGGAGTGGTGTGGAGGATGCAGCCACTCAAAGCGCTAAGTTTTGTTTATATGTTGAGTCTACTAGGTGCAAGGGTCTTCGCAGGCAGAGCTATGATTCATCAAATGACATACGCCCCTTCACAATGTTTTGTCAGAATCTCGGTTGCAATGAATGTATACGTCGCTAATGAAAACACGATGCCCTGCTGCGGACTCGAATTGAAGACCAGTCTAATGAGATACGGCGATGGTGCCTTCTTAGAGTGTACGGACTTTAGACAACAGCTGTAATATTGCAGTGACAATCCACACGGCAACAAAACTAAGAAAAACCAATTCGAAGCTAAATACGAATATTGACTTTCGCGTATGTAAGCCAATCATTGGTTTACGTCTAGTAGGTCGTAGGTAGATGGAACTAGGTAAGATGCTCACCATTTACTTCGCTTTTGTTCGCATTTGAGAGCAATTTCTGAATGAGGGCTGTAACATTATCACTGAACCCTCAATCATTTATTATTATTAATATTAAACTATATAGCATTTATTAGTTATAAGTAGGGTCCGGATCTTTAGGATAAGTCAATTTTTTTTCCTGCTTTCGTTTTGAGCTGTAATGCTGAATTAAACACTGATTGGACGTTGCTGGTTGTATTTAAATATATTTTATATAGCATATAAATGCATATTCAGGCCATTTTCCCAATTTTGGTCATATTACGATAATATTTATAGTCATATGGTCATATTTTGAGGGAAAAATTGGTAATTTTTTTAATAGTACCAGGAATTGACTAAAAGTTGTAGATGAGAAGAAATTAAGATATTGTACTCCTAATATACACTGCACGAGAAAACAAAACTAATTGTCACTGAATTGGTCAGAATTCACCAGTCAAGAATTAAAGTTATACGTTATTGTCTCTCTGTAAACGTTTAATCTCGAAAATGCAGCAGCAGCATGCCTGTGTCGATTCGCGTCAATCAATGTTGCGAGGTCCCTGTTATCGCTATTTTGACTGCGACAAACAAGGTTTGATAGCCCGTTTTATTTTGCACTTGGCCCTAACGTGCCTTTTAACGGTCGTCGCTACCACCTCGCCGATTATATTAATATACAGTACTTTTATTACAAAAGTTTCAATAATCTCTCAATTTGCGCAACGGATGTTGTAATATTATGTAAATGAATTTCACTGCACTTTTGCTACAATTCACAATTTATTTTACTCAAAATTTCACATAAAAACCAATGCTGTTACTGACACAATATTCTCTACAATTTTGCATTGTCCTAGCCGCAATCAGTCTCTTCACATGTACCCGCTATGCTCGCTCAAAACAGCCTCTCTCGCCATATTGGCTTCCTCCTTCTACGACACTCAATCTCATACTATTACAGTATTGCCAACTTCCGTTACATGAAATCACTAAAATAACTTAAAACTACCCCATACTGTACAATCTACTATGCTGGAAGACCTTTTTTACAGATGAAATTATAAATTTATTTACAATCAATTAATAAGATGATAATAGCACTTAGTAATGACTGGTGAGTGGGGACCTCACACATGCCCCCACTTTGCCACTAATTAGCACTTTTTTGTAATCACAAAAGTTGGTTATTTGGGGCAAAGTTCAACCCTTTCACCAGGCATTACTCCTTTGTAACACAAATTACACACTTTTCCATTACACCATGGTTCGCTACAGTTTCTCACACAATGTCCTTTGCTGTAGTCCAATAATAGAAGTTCATTAACATTTATAATACACTACATTGTAATTATTTCTCCTCTCTCACCTTATACAACTTCAAATCAGTCACATTCCGCAACCCAAACTTCCTTCCTGACTTCGGGTACACAAGAAAATAGGCATTCTTATGGGGCTTTCCCTCCACTCGAAACGGCCCATGGAACACATTAAAGAATTTTTTAATCTCAGCATTTATCTCACAAGACCTCTCGTGTGTTTTTACCAATACCAAGTCGTTCAAATTAAATTCAACAGGTTTTCGTCTCTGGTCGTGCTTTCTCTTCCTTTCCTCAGCTTTCTTCTTCATTCTCTCCCTTACTTGCTTACAAACGTCTTCCTTAGATACACATTGACTTGCAGGAAAATTAATTACTTCTTTAATCAAATTCGGTTCTTCTTTATGATACATCAAAAAATATGGGGTGTAACCAGTACTCTCACTAGGTACACTGTTTATGACATCTTCGAAATCTGTGACATAGTTCGCTTCCATCCCACTTTCTGTTCTTCACCCTCCATTTCCTCATCCTCTTCCTTCAAAATTTTCTCTTGTAATAAATCATTTTCAAACTCTTCTGGAGACCACTTTAACACTTCTGACGCACTCCCATCATCTGTTTTGCATTCATTATTTCCCGCAACTGAGCTTATGTCCTGTCTACCTTCTTCCGAAACTTCAACATTTGCCTCCTCTGGCATCTCACTTCCATCTTCATTGCTATTTGCATATTTCCTCTTCCTTCACCAAACAGCTTTAAACCCGGCTTCTTCTCACACTTCTTCAAACTTTCTTCTCTTCTGCCTTCTTTTTTCTTATTTACATTCTTCGCTTCATTATATAACTGTAACTTCTTCCTGCGCCTCTTCCACTTCAACTTCATTCCATTTCCTTCCACATATTTTCTCAGCAAATACCACTCTTCTAGTTTCACATACTGTCCTCTATTCTGCATAGCTTCTTTATTCCCATAAAGTACCTTGTGTTCTGTGTCTTTAACTAATGAATAGTAGTCATCTATCACTTATAGCATGTTTCACTGCGAGGTTTCCTTCCGGCAAAGTTTCAGGCTTCGTTGCTTCTGTCTGCTGAAATGTCTCTCTCACCTCAAAGACTGTTTCTCGCTGTCTTCCATCTTCATCTGAAAACTTGAAACATTCCCACCACCTCAGTGGTTCCTTCTCGTCACACACCGACATCCAGTTCTTTCGATTTCTCTTGATTTTGCCCCCTGCTGTTGTAGTTTATAATCTGCATATCACATTCGTTGTCATTTCTCTGTAGGTCCTCAGCTCTCTGGTAGGTGTTGCTGTCATTCCTGTTGTTCTGATTCTTTGGTCCTATTTCGACTTCCTCCGCTACTGAGCGGACCGCCCCAGTTGCGGCGCAGAGTTTCCCTCCACTCGATGGGGAACAAGCTGCCTTCCTCCATCTCTTCCCCTGGCCGACTACTGTTATGATATGACCCCTGATATTCATGTCGCCCATCTTCATTTTCCCTTCTTCCATCTCCAGAATTTCTGTTATACTGTTCCTCTCGGTGATATCCATTTCCTCGACCTCTGTCTCTGGTACAATCGTCCCGTGGATTCATCTGGTTCGACCCATTATAACTTCGATAGTCATTCCTCTTATCCCCTCTCAGGCTTTGCTCATTCGCACTATTCCAGCGGTCCAACCTTTCAACTATTTCCAAAAAATCTTCTATACTATTCCATTGAACTACTACTAGCTTTTCTTGGACACCCCTAGGCAATTTTTGCAACAGAACTTTCTATTTTTCATCATCACCGACTTCTTGATCCAGGTAGCACAATTCTTTCATCACTGCTTCACAAAAATTCTTCATGCTCCCCTCACGTCTACTATATAGCGACAGTTCCAAAAATCTCTCCTCACATTCCTTTGTTTTCTCTGTGACCAATATTTGTTTAAAAATAATTTCAAAAATTCCTCGAAATTATTACATTCTTCAACACTGCCACAACTCCATACGAAAGCATCCCCTTGTAGCATATTCTTTACATATCTTATCTTATCCAAGTCTGACCACTCACAAGGTAACCCATTCTTGTAAACTCGAGCAAATTCTACCGGATGCACTGTTTTTTCAGGTTCAAATTTTACTTCAGGTAATTTAATCTGGTTTTGTGATGATACCACCAATCCCCATAGCAGCCAAATTTCGCCGTTCTTTCTTCCCCAAATTTCTTAATTAGTTGTTTCACTTCTTCTTTGACTGATTTCATCTGGTCATCCACTTGGTTAAATGCTCCTTTCACTTCCTTATCCATAGTCACAAATCCCTCTTTCAACCGGTAAATTTGTTCGGAGCGGGTTTCATCTTTTTCTTTTAACTCTTCTATTTTTTCTTTGCATTCCTTTTGATTTTTCATAAATTATCTTATTTTCTTTCTGCATGGCTATATGCTCTTCTTGTATTTCCTTCCTCTTTTCCTTCACTGCTTCCTCCACCTTTTGTTGCACCAAACACACTACATTCTGCTTGTTAGCCTCTTCATGCTTTTCAACATAATCATACACCTTTGACATTTCTTTCTCTATTTCTGTTTTGATATCTTCCTTTTAATACTTGTTTTACACTATCTATCTTCCTGTCACATTTTTCTTCCGTACTGTTGAATACGGCTATCCATTTCCAACAACATATCCTGCCTTAAAATCCGTACTTCTTCTCTAATTTTTTTCGGTCAAATTACAAGTCTCGGTAATTTTTCTTTCCAATTTTTCTGCGATTTGTCTTGACTCTTCTCTCATTATTTCAGCTGTTTGTTTTGACTCTTCTATTTTCTCAGCCGTTTGTTTTGACTCTTCTCTTATTATTTCAGCTGTTTGTTTCGACTCTTCTCTCATTTTTTCCAATAAAACAATTAGCATCGACATCTCGCCGCATTTCTGTTTCTGAGCATCAATTTGTTTATTACCCGTCTCTTTTTCTTGAATATTAATTTGATTAACCGGTATTGGTGTTGACATCGCACTAATCATGAAACTCTTTGACTCGACTTCACAAACATCACTATCTTTAACATCTACCTCAATACTATCTTTGGTTGAATACATAACTCCGCTTCCCCCCATGCCGTCACAGAAACTAACGCAGCTAGCTTCAGTTGAATTAAACTCGCTGGTCAAGTCAACTCCACTTCCCTCCCTGTTAGCTGACTGCTCGACAAACCCGGAATCTTCATTGTTACAAACAATACTATCATTATCCCCAGCTTTAGAAATTAATCTATCACTACAACCCGAGGATTTGTCCTTAATTACTTCCATTTTACTTATTCACAGCTAAATAAAAATAAATTTTACTACTGAAATATCCCGTTAATTCACACGCAAAGCACAATCATAAAATCACTTCCAAAATTTTCACAACGCTGTTTTTCAACGCAGAAATACTCTTTAATGGGTACAGAAACCCATTTTGAACACAGGAAACCTTTTATGAATTACTTACTTTACACAGAAATTGCCACAGCACTGCAAACATAAATTTTACAACACACAAAAAACATGCATCAACGTAACATTACAAATCACAATGGCTTTTACACATGCATTTATCTTTCAGTTACCAATTTAAATAAAACCCTTCCCACTATTGCTTAAAAAAATTCTTATTTGCTTAACTAAGGTCTTCTCAGCATTTAAATCTAATTTGGACAAATTTTTTTAATTTCCAAAACCATTCTTATGACAAATTTACATATTTAATTCTTCCGAAATTAACAAAAGTTTACTTCTGATTTTCATTCGTTTTCAAACTGTTGCATTTAACTGTTCGTTCTTTAAAGAAACTTAAATCACTTTTTTCAAATTTATTACTGGTGTTTTATTTTACGGAAGTCACTGTATCAAATTCTGCTTGCTGCCACTCTTTCGGAAAATTTATATTGAATTTCTGTACTTGCCAATGCTGCGATGATCTTCACGTCTGCTAACCTCTGCTCCAGAAACTGCTAGCTGGCTCCAGTCGAAGAATACCCAAGGTCGTTATTGAATAAATGCAATATTTTGCACTTATCCTGGCAGATTCGTCGCCACTTTGCGAGGTCCCTGTTATCGCTATTTTGACTGCGACAAACAAGGTTTGATAGCCCGTTTTATTTTGCACTTGGCCCTAACGTGCCTTTTAACGGTCGTCGCTACCACCTCGCCGATTATATTAATATACAGTACTTTTATTACAAAAGTTTCAATAATCTCTCAATTTGCGCAACGGATGTTGTAATATTATGTAAATGAATTTCACTGCACTTTTGCTACAATTCACAATTTATTTTACTCAAATTTCACATAAAAAACCAATGCTGTTACTGACACAATATTCTCTACAATTTTGCATTTCTCTAGCCGCAATGTCTCTTCACATGTACCCGCTATGCTCGCTCAAAACAGCCTCTCTCGTCATATTGGCTTCCTCCTTCTACGACACTCAATCTCATACTATTACAGTATTGCCAACTTCCGTTACATGAAATCACTAAAATAACTTAAAACTACCCCATACTGTACAATATACTATGCTGGAAGACCTTTTTTACAGATGAAATTATAAATTTATTTACAATCAATTAATAAGATGATAATAGCACTTAGTAATGACTGGTGAGTGGGGACCTCACAATGTCACCAATACTTTTGAAAATAATGCCTCAGTCAGTGTTAAAGCTGCCGTGAATCATTGAGTATCGCCATGGTGTATTTTTTTTTTTTTTCTGAATGTGCGATGTTACGGAGAGGAGTATTTTAGTACAGAGGAAACAGTTGTATCCTGTAAATTATGTGACATTAAAGTGACTTCAACAAAACTATTTAAAATTTAATGTGGCAATGGTGCAGTGAGTGAACAGAAGCAAATTATGCTGTCTACATTATAGCGACACTACTAGATAAAATAAATGATGTATAATCTAGCGTGTTTTCATGATAGTAAATTAAAATGTTTGTTCGTATTTTGTCATTTTTAGGTCATATTTACCCCTTTTTAAGGTCACATTTGCCTGCATATTTCTCTGCTTCTTAGGTCATAAAGATCCGAACCCTAGTTATAAGTATCCTGAACTCTGTGTTATCGTTTGTAACTTGATTTGTAAAATTATCGGTTTCCACAGTCAATAGTTTGTTTAGTAACGGGGGTAGCATAGTGGTGTTATCTAAGTAGTGTGAGAAGGATATGTGAAAACTGCGACCAGTGAAATTTGCGGCCAACCTAAAATCTGCGAAATCTGCGGCCAATACCGCGCCGTCCTAATCACTCTAAACGCCCCTTTAGACGACCCACTGGTCTCACTAAATCGTGGCCAGAAGTTATTACGTGAACAAATCATTTTACATTACACACCCGAAACAGCCAAGTTAATTTCTAATTTTTTTTAAAAATAGACACGCAAATGTTTCACAGGTCAAGTATTCTTTCTTAGACTTCTTTCGCACTCGTTACTGAAAGCTGAATTTTTTGCTGATCTGCAACACTGTTCGGAAAATCCAGTGCGGTACTAACTAGATCGGAGTGGCCGAGGTCGTCTAGAGGCGGACATACACGATCGCTCCATCCGTCCAAATGGAGCGATGTCACTCCATTATCGTGTCGTCTGTGGGGAAATTTGATGTGGATGACGTTAACCCACAACTGCTGATGGTAGAATATTTTTTCCTACACTAGTTTCTTATCTGCTTAACGTCTCTCTAACAGCGAGGTCTTTAGAGACGGGAAAGGATGGGGGGGGGGGGCAAGGAATGGGAAGGAATTCCGCCATGGCCTTTTGAAGGAAGCATCCCGGAATTTGCCTGCAGTGATTTGGGAAACCATGGAAAACCCAAATCTGGATGCCCCGACAGGGATTCGAACCACCGTCCTCCCGAATGCGAAGCCTCCTGCACTAGTAATGTGAGACAAAGGGAGATTTTGCATGAAATCTACTACGATTCTGTAACTATCTGCCTCGTTATTACAATTCTTTTCTACGTCTTTTAAGCAAGAATAAAACTTGTATTTTAATATCAGTTATAAACTATAAAACATCTGTACTGTCAACCTGCTGTTTAGAAACATTGGCTAAAAACGCAGCAATCCGCTCAGAGCGTCGGTGGGCGGCTTTTAACAATACAACCAGTTTGATCCTATTCTATAACAAACATGCCGCTACAGCATTGTTGAGAATTCTGGCCGCAAATTTCACTGGCCGCAGTTTTCGCGACACCGTGTGAGAACGTTTGACACAGCTGTGCGACGGGGCTTATGCATTGTAGCACAGCAGCGCCCGAGGCAGTTGGTGCGTCTTGCCGCTTGGAAGAGGTTGTATGACGCAGCCACAGCCTCTTCGTACAAAAACTAAAATAGCTTGTGAAATGTGTGGTAAATTTGTATCAAGTGTCTTAGAAGTTATGAAAGTGAACGTTTATTAACTAAATTCTATAATATTTTTGCAAGAACAGTTGGTTTTTCATGTCCAGGCTATGTCAAATTATCTCTAAACTAGCTGATACTCGCGACTTCGTACGCGAGGATTAAGAATTTCTTTGCCAGAATTGAATATAGAAAGTTTTTGGTAACGAAGGATTGGTCAGAAACAACACTGAGTCGGCATAATATGACAGGAAAGTTATCGCTATATCATTCTACCGTCAACTCTCTCTCTCTTGAAGAGAATCAATTTACAACATATTTCTGTCCCCATTCGATAAGTTCTCAAAATTTCATGACTACAACAGTTAATCATAACGGAAGAAATGTCCTGTGCCCTTCCTAAAGATTTTCTTCTCAAATTCCATCAATATCGATATAGCCATTTAGTCGTCAAAACGTAACAAAAAGACAGAAACTTACTTCCGCATTTATAGTATTATTACTTCAGATCACACTAACTGCGAACAACCCCTGAGAGATCATTATAACGTAAAAAATTGTACACCTACAGCATTGCAAGACTACCTACGATTTGCCTCGCATTGAGCCCCTAAATTTGTGACAGCTACAGTTTAACATTCAATCCGAATAACCGACGATCCAGGCGTGACTCTTACGATAAAAAACAATTTTTAAAAATCTTTGCCTCCACGGAGATTTGAACCGGAGACCACGATCCAAGCAGCAGTAAGCAAGCGCTTTTACCGCTGAGCTACCAGACCGCTATATGGACAGGCAGTACAGAGAGCTACACATCCTACGCGTCTGTCTATCATCGTTCAGTAATTTTTCGAAATTTTAAGACAATATGCATCATTTATACAGAAAATTTTTCAAGCAAATGTAGACAGTACTTTTCTCCTTGTTTCAAAGGATAAGTGTGCAAACTTTCATCGAAATCGGATGAAAACTGTGGATTTGTATGAAGAACAAACAAACATACATACATACATCCATTTATATATATATATAGATTTGTTTATGCGAGATAACTGCTTGCACGCGTTCAAAGAAAGTAACTTGGACCGATCTCCTCATAATAACACGCCATCATCCAATTTCAGGATAGCTTACATATGGCTACCACTTGAGGAATAAAAAATAACATCAAAGTAATGTTTCGTTAACAAGTAAATAATTGAGTTAGAGTACAGCAACAGATGCTAGACCCCATATTATTTACACAACATCATAGGTAAATGAACAGACCGGATGCGCCGAGGACGGCAAATTCAGCTGGGTGGTGCACAGTGTTTGTGACGTCACGCCCCCCGCGGTGTGACGAGTACCGCTGCGGGGGGCAGAGCCTGGATTCACGGACAGCTGCCTGCGGCGTAATGAGCCGAGGACACAGCAATCCGACCACCTCAGCTCGCCTGCCCCACACAAAACAAACACTAAGTTTGTTTATCCCTGTAGCGTTTCACATTAAGTAGTTTTCTTTTATAAAACCTTTCCGCCTCGCTGATGTGTAAATCCCAACAGCCGAGAGAGGAATGAAATCCTCTCTGGTGTCCAGACAGATGGTTTTGTAGAAACATGACGTTTCGACATCTAGCTCTGCTGTCTTCATCAGGTTTCAGGTCTCTTCTAGCTATCACAAGCTGACTGTCGGTCAGGCGGTGACAGTCAGCTAGACAGTTAGATGTCGAAACGTCATGTTTATACAACACCAACCGGCTGAACACCAGAGAGGATCTGATTGCATCAGTACGCCTGGAAAGTCTCCAGTAACACAGCCGAGAGAGGGTTCCGTGAAAGAAATTCGTCCATGTCTTTATAAAGGAATCATTCCGGCAAACACGGAGTGATTTCAGGAAACCTGGATTACCGAAATAAGGAATGCAGGATTTGAACCCGCGTCCTCTGTATGCCAAACCCGAGAGATACCACTCACCCAAGACTCTCAGTATGTTATTCAGAGGTCTGGTGGCTCACTGGTTAACTTGTCTGACTCGCGATCAAAAGGTCCCTGGTTCGAATCCCTGTCTCGGCGGGGCTTTTCGCTGGCCCTTAACTCTACCTCCATCTCTAGCACAGGCCGACCCCGGCAGCGTAGGGGATAGCCTCGCAGGGGTCGCCGGTTCGATTCCGGCCTCGGGCATGGGTGGTTTTAATTAAGTGTTGTGTTTGTCTTGTGTCGTCTATACCTAGTGTTGCCCAAATGCAAGAACAAGACGAGACTTGGCCAGTCTTGGTCTTGGTCTTGCATCAATACACCTGGTCTTGGTCTTGCAAAAATGCAAGACCAAGACCAAGACTGCAAGACCAAGACCGATTTTGGACAACACTAGTGTTGCCCAAATGCAAGAACAAGACGAGACTTGACCAGTCTTGGTCTTGGTCTTGCATCAATACACCTGGTCTTGGTCTTGCAAAAATGCAAGACCAAGACCAAGACTGCAAGACCAAGACCGAATTTGGGCAACACTATCTATACCACGGAAAATCTATAATACATTGAGTGATCCAATACATACTTGCAACATACTTGCAAACTACAAAATTACATAGTGCTGGCTGTATGGCCTCGTAGCCAAATAACAATTTAAAAAAAAAAAAAATCTCTAGCACAGCTTTCTGTGTAATATGAAATACGCCAGAACGCTTCCGTGGTTCGAATTCCCCTCTACCCAGCACGACAACGGGGTTAGATTGAGGGCTACGACAGGGGTGGAAAGCGCAGCAAATAGAAACCATATCATCAGATCATTGCGACCATACGGAATTATCATTATTAGTACGATATTACTAATCGATATTATGGAAAACGCGTAAAGACCCAGTTTCGAACAAATTCCAGTCCTTTAAATTAATTATCTTGGTATAAGAAAGAGATAAACATTGAATAAATGAGAATTTCTATATTTTTCGTAGGAATGTACAGTGTTTTGCTGCGGAAACTGTTCAAAAGCAGTACAGTGCCTTAAATGTTGGTTAGAAGACTGTAATTGAGAATTTTGTGTAACCTATAATCTTTTGAATATGATTTTTAATGTTTAATTGTGAGCGTTTTGTGTTTAGATGCTTGTATGCAGGATGGAGCGCTTGCCAGGTCCTGGCTCCCTCCCTTCGAATAGTCGACCAAAAAACATATGAAAAAAAGAATCCCTCTTTTAAATTTCAATTTTCTTCATGAAATTGACGCACGGCGCATTATGCTACGGTCAGATTGGATGCGTGCTCTGACGAGTTGCTGGTCGTAAGTACGCGTGCGTTTTCATTGATGTTTACAAACACTGCAAAATAGGTAACTACGGTTAGGGGGCGTCCATAAATTACGTGAGGTGAAATGGGGGGGGGGGAGTCCAGCGAAATCTTACCAAATCTCAAATCTCACCAAAGGGGAGGGGGGGTCAACGGAAATCTCACGAGAGGATTTTGAAAAAAAATTTGGATTGTGGAGCTAAAAAGAAATCTACAAATGACGCGAAAGTCGAATTTAGGGGGTATTTTACCGAAAAGTGAAGGTGTAAGAAAAAAAGTATCAAAAAGTTTCGAGGGCGATTTCTAGGGTGGGGGGGCCCTCGCACCAGATCTCATCAGAAGGAAGGGGGGGGGGGGTCCGGGGTCCGGAAATCCGTGAAAACACCTAACGTAATTTATGAATGCCCCCTTATTGTGGAAGCAACTCACTAGTGCATTTATGTACGGGCAGAATCCGAAAGCAAGTCTGGTTTTTCTGCATAGTTGTAAGAGTGAAATAGATACACATATGTTAGTTTCTACAGTCTGTGACAGTAAATCTTGTGGGATCTGACGTCAAAAGGCTACATTAACCGTGATATGACATTTTAAGTACATTTTTGTACAATTCTGATAACGTGAAAATTGTCCAGAGCCCTTGATTGAGTAGGCTATTTCATTTTTTTCAAGTAAAACTATATTCAACAAGTATTTTTTAATTAAGTTTCCTTGTTTTTGCCCCACCCTAAAGCTAATCTAAGCGCTTGCTTGTACTTATCTTTTACTTTCATTTAAGATATTTTCTTCATGGTTCTAAGTAATTTTGTATAAGTTCTACTTGTTTTTGTACAAGTTCTATTGTTGGATAAAGTACCAGCACTCCAGAAAGTAATGTTGCAATCTCTAATATTCTGCGAGTCCTATTTAAGTTCCCGAGATTGCGAGCGAATAAGCTTACTAGGAACGCAGCAAACGTCATTTGTAATCTAAATCTTTGGAAGAAGTGTAATGCTTTGTCCATGTATGATATTTCAGGGTGTTTTGACCGGATAAAAGTCAAATACAAAATTGAATTGCAGGTGATGTTATTAAAGGGACTACCTGTCGTTGAAAAGCAAAAGTAAATCAGTTACGTGCTTTGGTGAAAGTTTAAAATCACCTGGTGACTTAACAAAACCTGTAAATCTACGTTTTACCGTCTTTTTTCGAGGACATTAGAAGCGGGAAAGGACAGGGAGCAAGAAGCGGGAAGGAATTCGGCCATGCCCTTTTGAATCAATCATCCCAGCATTAGCCTGGAGTGATTTGAGGAAACCAAGGAAAACCCAAATCTGTATGGCCGAACGAGGATTCGAACCCACCTCCTCCTGTATGCTAGACCAGAGCGTTAGCCCTCACCCATCACGCCCGGTTGTAAATTTACGAACTCAGTAATTAATTAACAACAATCTGCTATCAACGAAGTTCCGACTACTTTATTAGTCTGTAATACCTGCGATACTATGCTCCCTCTAAATTATAGGTTACCAACTTGGGAAGCGTGTATCCCTCAGCGTGTTGCGAAGGGTGACCGACTAAAAGCGCTAAGGTGACATTAGCGCTCAAGGGTCGCCTTCCTGGAAGGACGGTCTATAATCCCCTACCTTCCTGGAAGGACGGCGTCGCCAGAAAAAAACGCTCAGTGAAGCCCTGATGACCTCTAAGGCTAAGTGAGCACTTAGGATTTATTAGCGGGCGATTAAAGGCCAATTTTGCAAGCAACACAAATATCCATGGAACATACTAATGTGATGTTAAATAGCTAACCTTATACATTTATAACAAAACCGATTGCTAAAATGAATGATATTTTCTTATCTGGAACATTTTGAAATTTTCGATTAAGTAACTTTATACCAGTAAGAAGATATGCCAAATCTAATTATTTTTACGTTAATTTTTTGAACCTAACTACAAAGAGACGATTCATATCTCAACAGTGTATTCTGACATCATCTGTTGCGACTAATTAGTCGCAAGTGTGCACACTAACATTTTTTCGACCTATTTTTTTTATTTATTTTTTTTGTAACTGCTTTACGTCTCTTTTTAACATCGAGGTCTTTAGAGACGGGAAAGGATGGGGGGCAAGGATGGGGGCAAGGAATGGAAAGGAATTCGGCCATGGCCTTTTGAAGGAAGCATCCCGGCATTTGCCTGGAGTGATTTGGGGAAACCATGGAAAACCCAAATCTGGATGCCCGGACGGGGATTCGAACCGCCGTCCTCCCGAATGCGAGGCGAGAACGCTAACCGTTACACCGCCCCTCTCGGTCCTATTTTTCTGTCGCATCTACGCAAAATCGCTAGAATGCGTCCAGCCTAAAGAGTTCATGAAGTCATATATTTTACGGAAATAATTCAGTAAATTTCTAATACTTAATAACTCATTTTAATAACTGATTTCCATCACACTTTTTCCAGGTTTTGGACTGGGTTAGTGACTGAAATGCACGTAGCACACAATCGTTTAACGCATGTTTAAAATCAGCTTGAATTAAGCTTCGTCAGTATTTATTTATTTACATATTTACACTGTCTCTTTATTTACATTATTTTCATTTTTTGTGTGTTACGAAAGCAGGTCTAGCCCAGCTTTTTGCAAGTATGATATCGCTTTCAAACAAGACCTAATATCACCGTTTTCCTCATACTTTTTTAATTTTCTTTCCAAACATTCATCTAATTTAATATAGGAGTTTTTCCTCTTTTTCCCTGCAAGATTTATCTCCGATCTCATGTACATACAAGCGGAATTTTCAGCTTCGCCCTTTTAAAAAAAATTATCACTTCTTTGATCTTGAGATTTTGTAGCCCGAGAAGATTGTTGACTTTGTTGTGCGGTGTCGCCTACCGTAACAAGTCCACAGTTTAGGAGGAATTTCTTCATTCTCCAACCATTGTTCGACGAAATAATAATAATAAAAAAACTGAGACAATTTTGGATTTTCTGGAGCCTCCGAATATGTCTCGAGCCAGCCGTCTAAGATGTCTTCAGTTTTGAGGAATGATAGCGCAGCACACATCCTAACATGGACTCTAATTTATTCATTTTCCCGATACCCACGGGTCAATCCAATTTCCTAAAATTTCCTCCGCAGACATTTTTTCATGTGGAAGTAACAGCCATTAATTTCAATGGTTGGAAAAACTTCTCCAAGTGCGGATATTGCACCTCCCTCAAAATCAATGTTAATTTTTCTTGGTTCCATTCTGGAACTGTTTGTTGAATAAGGCGAAATAAACGAATATACGTTGCTTTCTTTTTGTTTGGCAAAAGGGCAAACGCTACTGGATACACATTAGTTTCTTCCTTGGAGCTTCCGTAATCAGCGAGGATACTACAAATTTGAGCAAATTGTTTACTACAACTTTTAAATGTCCCATCCATGAAGAAACCTTGTTGTCTCTTCCGACATTCTCTTCCCTTCTGTCCACAAAGAATTATCAATCGCTCTCCTGAGCTGTCATCTGTCAAAAGGAAACTTGAACCATCTTTCATCTGAAGCATATAATTATCTAAGATTACTTCGTCTCGGCTCTTCGGTTCCTTTCCGTTCCCACGAGCTTTGCTTCTCTGTCGAAATAAGGTCCTCTTGACAGTCACCTGGTGGGGCAATTTTGCTACATATTCGTAGCCTTTACTGTGTAAGTTTCCCAGTTCTTCCGTGTAAATTTTAGAAATGGACGTGTCATCTTCGCGGGCCCTCTTCTTCGCATGATTCATTCTTTTTGCAACTTCCAAGCGAACAGTGTCCGCTGCTTCGCATGAATGTTCAGTTGCACATAAAACTTCCCAATTATTCGTTTTGAGCGTTCCACGACAACTTTTCGTCCTTTCCTTCTGACACCGCCATACCGTTAGCCCATCTTCTTTACTTCTGTATTTCCGATACGAATAACCTTCATAATGCACGGCAGGTTTACCTTTATTAGTTGTTAGCACTTCCATGACGACAAACTAGAAATACTTTCACAATAGAACTTGTAGCTATTTTAAAAATTTATTATCTTCTTGTATCATGTATTCTTAAATCTCGACGAAGAAATTAACTACCAGACATTTGGTAGATCCGAAGATTGCAGGTTTATTTATTTAATAAGGTAGGAAAATTATTTATAATTACAATACATTTAATAAAGATTAACACTTAAGAAATCACGTCTAATGCGGATCAACATTTTAACTACAATCCACACGCCATGCATCAACAGCGATAATCCTACTATATCTGTACTTCAGAGAGCTTACATAACCAACGTATCCATAGATGTAAATTCTATTACCTTAAATAAAATTACTATAAAGGCATTATGCCTGTTCTGTTACACTCCCACCGATGGAACCAGGCGGAAGTTGGCATTGACAAAGCCCCGACTTCCGTCGCCAGGTAACCCTTAAACTAAGATTGAAATGATTATACATATCAGACTATGAAATGACTTATGAAATACAAAAAATTTGGCTGGCAGCCACTCGACTACTCTTATGTTAATAACAATAATTTTTTTAACATTATTGCACAAACCTTGAAGTCACATATAAATGGAGAAAGAAATACAATGGAACATTAAAACAAAACAAAGAAGAAGACAATCAAACACCACTCGTTGAACAAAAGTTGATATTGATCTTCATAGTGTTTTTTTTTTTTTTTTTTTTTTGTCCCCCAAGTGCCCACCTTGCCACAGGGCTACAACGGCTAACACTTCACCTACGAAACACAACATGACATGAGTTATTATTATTATTAATTGTTTTTCACATTGGTCCTATTACTTTGCCTATGTCGAAGCTGAACTTCTAATCGTAAGTTAAAAACAAAATACCTCCTTTTGGACCCTAATGGCCTCAGAAAAGTGAGAAACGTGGAGGATTTGTCTGCATATAAATGCACTTTCAATCAGTGTCTGACCCCGCACTCCCATTCAATTTTACACTTTTATAAGATTTTCGAGAAACTACCTTGAAAACTCCTCTTATTCCATCATTTGGGTACTCTTCTACAACATCCTCTTCTTTCACACCTACTGGCGTTCCCCTCGAATTCCCGGTGTGGTTCTCACACACACTAGTCATTCCCACCAAGGCTGCCCAGCATTCCTTCCTATGTCGCACAGTTCTTGCGTCTCCCCATGTTATCACTCTTATCTTTTTATGCTCTGGCACTTCACTCCAATCGAGGTATTTGCATGAGACAGCACACATCATGAAAAAGTCTTTCTGCGTCCCCTTAGCGGCCACATAAGTTTCTTCCCTTAACAATTCTCTATGTACGCCTATCTGCCTATCCACCGACCAATAATGTCGTAGAAACTCCCTCTTGAATTCATTAAAAGTGTTACAATTGCCAGCAAACCAGTCGGCCCATCGCCTCGCTCCTCCGGCCAAGTACCAACGAACCATCTCGATCCGCTGTTTTTCAGAAGCAACGGAGAAAGGTGCAAAGCCCTCAAAGTCCCAAATGAATTCAATGGGGTGCATATGCCCATCAAATTGTTCCCATTCAATTTTCTCTTCGACCCACGCTGCTGTTGAAGTCGAATGAAACAAGCCCCTGACTTTGGATACCTCCTCCCTTACTACTGCCGGAACTTTCACTCTTGTAACATCTTCTATCAACGCTGCTGTGGATAATTGGAACTTACCCACATCTTGTGAAATCAACTCGACATTTGTCACCAAACTGCTTACCTTTTCTTCACCTTCTTTGATGTGTTTTCCCAAAAGGACACAGTGATCTTCTACCGCCTCCAGTCGCCTCCCGTGACTTACATTGACTTCTTCCCCGACAACTAACTGTTTACTGAGTACTTCGTTATCCTGTCGTAACAGTATTGTCTCCCTACTCACACTATGCTCTAACCTAGTTAGCCGTTCCGCTAGCCGTTCAGCTTGTTCCTTACAATCAACATTATGTTGTCTTAATTCTAATTGGACATTCCCTAATTGTCGGACATTGTCTTCTGCCAACTTATTTAAATTCCCTACTGTACTCTCAAGTGATTGCAATCGACCCCCAAGCTCAGCCTTCAAATTACTTTCTACTGATTTCAAATTACTTTCTACTGATTTTAAATTACTTTCTACTGATTTTAAATTACTTTCTACTGATTTTTGAAACGATTGCAACTGTACCAAGATAGCACGGACTGACCCATCTGTGAACTCAGGACCTGAGTCATTCAAGGACTCACTTCCTATTGCTGCCATCCCTTCCACCATTTCACTCATTTCTGTAGCCATGTTGTCAACACTTTCAATACAATCGCCCAACATTTTGATTGCAAAGAAAAAAATATCCACCGAACCAGCAAGCAAACAAAAAAAATTACAATTAAAACAGATAAATTCTGCTCCAACACTAATTACAGTTATTGTTAAACAAGGTGTACACTATTGCATGCAATGAAATGCAAACAAGGTAACAACTATTAATTAATAAAATTCCCCAGGAAAGTTGAAACTAATTTTTTTTTCAATATTAACTCAAACTGACTTTTACTCGTGAAGAAAATAATTTAATTTTTTTTTTCTTTATGAAAATTAATTTTTCTCAATGCAAATTTTCATATGAAAATTTTCTCATGTCAGTTTGTGTTTCTTACAAAGATAAAAAAATTTGGCACTTTCCTTTTGAAGAGAACTGCTAGCTTCTAGGACTGCGTCCCGCTCTGCAATGCCGCCCCTTACAGTCTCCCATAAATGGTCATTCTCCGCTCCGGTCGAGATTTTGCCTGAATGTAGTTCTTATTAATACTGAGCGGATCGGCTCTCCTCGGGAATCGTCGGCTCACTTCGGTTGTCGCGTTCCGGTGGTAATGGCTGCTCGCTTGTTAATTATTGTTACTTTATGTAATTCACTTTTCCTACCTTTTGTTTCAGTGTGTGTCCGTGGTTAATTATGCTTTTAATTAATCCCACTTCAAAACACACTGTCCTGTCGCGGTATTGCCATGTAGCTATTTTAAAATTTATTATCTTCTTGTATCATGTGTTCTTAAATCTCGACGAAGAAATTTAACTACCAGACATTTGGTAGATCCGAAGATTGCAGGTTTATTTATTTGATAAGGTAGGAAAATTGTTTATAATTACAATACATTTAATAAAGATTAACACTTAAGAAATCACGTCTAAAGCGGATCAATATTTTAACTACAATCAACACGCCATGCATCATCAGCGATAATCCTACTATATCTGTACTTCAGAGAGCTTACATAACCAACGTATCCATAGATGTAAATTCTATTACCTTAAATAAAATTACTATAAAGGCATTATGCCTGTTCTGTTACACTCCCACCGATGGAACCAGGCGGAAGTTGGCATTAACAAAGCCCCGACTTCCGTCGCCAGGTAACCCTTAAACTAAGATTGAAATGATTATACATATCAGACAAATCGACTACTCTTATGTTAATAACAATAATTTTTAACATTATTGCACAAACCTTGAAGTCACATATAAATGGAGAAAGAAATACAATGGAACATTAAAACAAAAAAAAACAAAACAAAGAAGAAGACAATCAAACACCACTCGTTGAACAAAAGTTGATATTGATCTTCATAGTGTTTTTTTTTTTTTTTTTTTTTTTTTTTTTTTTTTTTTTTTTTTTTTCTTTGTCCCCCAAATGCACACCTTGCCACAGGGCTACAACGGCTAACACTTCACCTTCGAAACACAACATGACATGAGTTATTATTATTATTAATTGTTTTTCACATTAGTCCTATTACTTTGCCTATGTCGAAGCTGAACTTCTAATCGTAAGTTAAAAACAAAATACCTCCTTTTGGACCCTAATGGCCTCAGAAAAGTGAGAAACGTGGAGGATTTGTCTGCATATAAATGCACTTTCAATCAGTGCCTGACCCCGCACTCCCATTCAATTCGACACTTTTATAAGGTTTTAGAGAAACCACATTGAATACTCCTCTTAACCTTCCATCATTCGGGTACTCTTCTACAACATCCTCTTCTTTCACACCTACTGGCTTTCTCCTCGAATTCCCGGTGTGGTTCTCACACACACTAGTCATTCCCACCAAGGCTGCCCAGCATTCCTTCCTATGTCGCACAGTTCTTGCGTCTCCCCATGATATCACTCTTATCTTTTTATGCTCTGGCACTTCACTCCAATCGAGGTATTTGCATGAGACCGCACACATCATGAAAAAGTCTTTCTGCGTCCCCTTAGCGGCCACATAAGTTTCTTCCCTTAACAATCCTCTATGTACGCCTATCTGCCTATCAACCGACCAATAATGTTGTAGAAACTCCCTCTTGAATTCATTAAATGTGTTACAATTGCCAGCAAACCAGTCGGCCCATCGCCTCGCTCCTCCGGCCAAGTACCAACGAACCATCTCGATCCGCTGTTTTTCAGAAGCAACGGAGAAAGGTGCAAAGTCCTCAAAGTCCCGAATGAATTCAATGGGGTGTATATGACCATAATCATCGAAACGTTCCCAATCAATTTTCTCCTCGACCCACGCTGCTGTTGAAGTGGAATGAAGCAAGCCCCTGACTTTGGATACTTCCTCCCTTACCACTGCCGGAACTTTCACTCTTGTAACATCTTCTATCAACGCTGCTGTGGATAATTGGAACTTACCCACATCTTGTGAAATTAACTCGAAATTTGTCACCAAACTGCTTACTTTTTCTTCACCTTCTTTGATGTGTTTTCCCAAAAGGACACAGTGATCTTCTACCGCCTCCAGTCGCCTCCCGTGACTTACATTGACTTCTTCCCCGACAACTAACTGTTTACTGAGTACTTCGTTATCCTGTCGTAACAGTATTGTCTCCCTACTCACACTATGCTCTAACCTAGTTAGCCGTTCCGCTAGCCGTTCAGCTTGTTCCTTACAATCAACATTATGTTGTCTTAATTCTAATTGGACATTCCCTAATTGTCGGACATTGTCTTCTGCCAACTTATTTAAATTCCCTACTGTACTCTCAAGTGATTGCAATCGACCCCCAAGCTCAGCCTTCAAATTACTTTCTACTGATTTCAAATTACTTTCTACTGATTTTAAATTACTTTCTACTGATTTTAAATTACTTTCTACTGATTTTTGAAACGATTGCAACTGTACCAAGATAGCACGGACTGACCCATCTGTGAACTCAGGACCTGAGTCATTCAAGGACTCACTTCCTATTGCTGCCATCCCCTCCACCATTTCACTCATTTCTGTAGCCATGTTGTCAACACTTTCAATACAATCGCCCACATTTTGATTGCAAAGAAAAAATATCCACCGAACCAGCAAGCAAACAAAAAAATTACAATTAAAACAGATAAATTCTGCTCCAACACTAATCACAGTTATTGTTAAACAAGGTGTACGCTATTGCATGCAATGAAATGCAAACAAGGTAACAACTATTAATTAATAAAATTCCCCAGGAAAGTTGAAACTAATTTTTTTTTCCAATATTAACTCAAACTGACTTTTACTCGTGAAGAAAATAATTTAATTTTTTTTTTCTTTATGAAAATTAATTTTTCTCAATGCAAATTTTCTCATGTCAGTTTGTGTTTCTTACAAAGATAAAAAAATTTGGCACTTTCCTTTTGAAGAGAACTGCTAGCTTCTAGGACTGCGTCCCACTCTGCAATGCCGCCCCTTGCAGTCTCCCGTAAATGAAGTTGGTTCTCCGCGTCGGTCGTATCGCTCCCGCTGCTGGTGTTATTTATGCGCCGTTCTGGATAATACTGAGCGGATCGGCTCTCCTCGGGAATCGTCGGCTCAATTCGGTTGTCGCGTTTCGGTGGTAATGGCTGCTCGCTTGTTAATTATTGTTACTTTATGTAATTCACTTTTCCTACCTTTTGTTTCAGTGTGTGTCCGTGGTTAATTATGCTTTTAATTAATCCCACTTCAAAACACACTGTCCTGTCGCGGTATTGCCATGTAGCTATTTTAAAATTTATTATCTTCTTGTATCATGTATTCTTAAATCTCGACGAAGAAATTAACTACCAGACATTTGGTAGATCCGAAGATTGCAGGTTTATTTATTTAATAAGGTAGGAAAATTATTTATAATTACAATACATTTAATAAAGATTAACACTTAAGAAATCACGTCTAATGCGGATCAACATTTTAACTACAATCCACACGCCATGCATCAACAGCGATAATCCTACTATATCTGTACTTCAGAGAGCTTACATAACCAACGTATCCATAGATGTAAATTCTATTACCTTAAATAAAATTACTATAAAGGCATAATGCCTGTTCTGTTACAAAGTGTATAGCACCAGTGGCACTGCTGCCAATAAACTTCACTGTACGAATGACACGAAAGTAATAAGAGCCTAAACAGATGAGCTGTGCTAGATATTCAGGGAAGAATTTTTCTTGGAATTCTCTACTGCCTGTAGGCGATGGTGGGTGGTTATACCTACCCTCGCCTAACTGCAGTTAAGGGCTTTTGCCATATAACCGCTGCGAAGACTTGCAAAGAGTTTGGGGGGAGGGGGAACTCGGAGTACGAGGTAGCTTCACCTCCGGTAGTTCTACACCGTCGCAAGTATTAATTTCTCCTTCGCCGCCTCCTAGAGTTAAAATCCTTTATTCTAACATCACATACTTAGCGAGTTTCCTCTGAGATGTCATTGTTAGAACTGAGAAGTAGGCACTGACCTTATGTTAATAATATAATTGTGGCTGGGTAGGAGGGATGGAAGAATTATTTTGACGGTAGGGGGGCTAGATACGAAAAATGTAGGGAACAACTACTCTAAACAGAATCGTACCAGCAGAATCGCTGAATATCTGTAAGGTGCGTGTCGGCAACCAGGAGAAAGTAAGCATGCTGAATCCGTGGCGCAATTGATTGCAGAAACATGCCGCGATTGACTTCTCTCACATAACAAGTAGCATAGATAGGGGAGAGTCCACATACTACGTGCTCAATTGTTTCCTCCCTTGAACCCCTCCCCCTTTTCCCCAGCATCTTCCCAACGTATCCTGACCTGGCTTTTACCTCTACACATCCTCCCTCCCCCATCCCATGCGGCACGTAGCTTTCTTCCCTATTAATTCCAGAAGCCATTTGATACTGTTTTCTCTTGACATACTATCGTTGAAACTATTGCGTACATAATGAACACAACTGACATTTCTGTTCTAAAGTTATAACTATTCTAAATGTAATGTTATGTTAACACTAGCCACTCCTGCAAATCTGGGAAAAATCTCTTTCCCACGTACAGTGGGATCCTTTTCTTCTTGAGTTGTTACTAATAACATTCTCCTTATCTCTTTCGTCATTTTTCAATAATTAATAAAATAGTCCAAATTATTTCTGCTGCGTAAAAGAAATTAAGAACAGCTGCATTTCTTTTTTTTTTTTTTTTTTTTTTTTTTTTTTTTTTTGCTGCTGTTCTGTCACCTCTGTTTCTACACTACCAGGCAACGAATGTTTGATCTGCTTAAAAGATTCCTATCACTCATTGGATTATAAAAACTAGTTGGAAAACCATTTTCGATGAGCCTCGTAAAGTTTACTTCACACTCTTTGAACTTGAAATAACACCTTTTTTTTTTTTTATGGCATTTGGCTTCTTAGGCCATACAGCCAGCTCAAGTATGTGTTTATTTTCATCCAGTGTATATATATCTTTCAAGTAATTGTAGACACACCACAGGACGGACACGACAAGCACACTAACACACAACACTTACACACCCATGTCCTCGGCCGGACTCGAACCGGCGACCTTCGGCACGCGGAGCTACTCTAGCCCCTACGCTACCGAGGCCGGCGAAATAACACTTTAGCGAGCACTATAATTAAAGCTGTACTGAAATTCACTTGACAGAACAAAATTGTATACGGCATGTCTAATAATTTTCTAATCGTAATGCGCCGTCGCGTGTCGGTTTGTTGAAATGCGTGAGCCGCGTTCCACCCAATGCTATGACTTCATGTCACACGCACGTGCAGCACTGTTACTATATAAGATATCTCAAATACAAATGTAGATAATTAAATAAGTATCCACATGTTGTTGTGTGTTCTGTACCTTGTATTAACTATGACAAGTAATATGAATGAAAAGCTACGTGGCTTGGCTAGGAGCACTTCCCCCTCCCCCGTAACCCACCATAGCTTTCTACCCCCCTCCGCCCCCACCCCAGGTAGTTTTGGTCGCTCCCTAATGCAGAAGAGAAACGCAACCTTGGAGAACCTTCTAGAATAAATATTTTTAGATAATGAGATGTCGTACAAGAATATGTTGGATGAGACTTTATTATTATTATTATAAAATTGGTACGCGAAGTACGTGCGCCAGAGGGAAAACGTATCTTCGACGAATAAGGAGAGGAATACGGCGGTGGCGGATGTTATTCTAAAGCCGCGTTCCCACGACGTCTTGTAACGGAGGCGGCACCTCATTAGCCGAAGTGTAGGGACGAGCGCGCGCCGCAGGTTAGCCCTCGCTACCTCGCAGCCACCTCCCCACCACGTTGCCTAGTGTCGTTTGGCACAGAGTACTTTACAGCAACAGAAGGGGTGCGCACCTCTGCTGCAAACCGATGGCAACAGCGCACCACTATACACGCCTGTGATGTTTACCGACACAGAGTGGGTAGCTGCGTCCCATTCCCGCCAGCAGAGGCGGCTCCGTTCACACGGTATGTTGTTGCGTATCCGTCTGGGCTGGCCCTTTTTTTTACTTATTGCTTTACGCCTCGTCGACGGCTAAGATCATTAGAGGCGGGATGGGACTGGGCACAAGGAACGGGAAGGAATTCGGCCATGGCCTTTTCGAAGGAAGCATCCAGACATTCACCAGGAGTGATTTGGGGCACCATGGAAAACCCCAATCTGGATGCCCGGACGGGCATTCGAACCCGCATCCTCCCGAATGCGAGGCCAGAACGTTAACCGTTCACCCACCACGCTCGGTGTCTGGGGTGGCCTCCGTTTACAAGACGTCGTGAGAACGTAGCTTAAGCCGCCCATGAGTTATAAAGTTTAACTGAGAAGGTCCGGTGAGAATCGAATAAATTTGCATTTATCAATAGTGGTAATATGAACAGTCCAAGTCGTGGTATGTAAACTGTGGAAGTATATTTTGATACAGTGGATGCTAAATAAAAGCGAAGGTAATTCTATTGGTGTTGTGTGCGTATGGGAGTGAATATCAAAGTTCAAACGCTTGCGAATGAACATGAAGTGTTTGTGTAAATAGGATGAGGCAAGGTGGGGTGCTTGTCCCCACCCTGTTCCCTCCTATGTAAAAGAGCAAAAAAAAAAAAAAAAAAAAAAAAAAATGGAAATTCAGACTTTGAGTATTGAAACAGAAATTTTGCCAAATTTAGCCAGAAACCTTGCAAATTAATGATTAAATAAGATAATTCAGTTTTTTAGTCCTTTTTTCTAGTAAAATCATTTTCAGCAACTAATTTTATTAATTATCTTGTTTTTACCCCACTCTGAAGCTAATTCTGGCTACGCCCTTCGAAGTAATCTATTTATTTCCGTACCAACCAGAAAAAAAAATCATGCAACCAAGAAATAATCCCATCTTCGAGTTAGATTAATGCCTACCCGGATTTCCTTTCTCACGAGCAATACCAGTTTTATTGGAGACGGAGGGAATCCATAAAGAAGAAGTAAAGGTCATCTAAGGTTGCTAAGCTGAATTATGTGACAATTAAGTTTATAAAAGGGGTATATGAGGAGCCAGTACCACGAGGCGCACACATTCGGTGCCGAACCGTCGCGGCAGCTACTTCGCGATGACAGATCACCAGATGAAAGCATTGGTGGTGACTGCCGAAACGTCGTGTTTAAAAGATCTTATCGGCAGAAGACCCGTGAAGAATTCCTGCCAAGCTGAATTGTGACGTATACATACCATGTGGCTCCCATGGTGAAGACAACTGCCACACATGTACAGGATATATTTTACACCTTCCAAAAATTGCCATGATCTTCCGAAGTTCCTGGCTGCAAGCTAACAACATACTGGGGAATGGTCAGCCAAGTGTAAGCTAACCACTCCGTTAGTGGTATGCGGCGTGTTATTTACACGAGAACGGCCCAATTCTCATATCTCTACACACGCAAGCCGTTAGCTCGAATAACAAATTGAGAGGTTTCTGGGCCGTAACCATAGCACCATGGCTCATTACCAGTAATGACCTTTTACAGAAAATCTGAATCAATTTCAAGCTGTTGTTTCAAAGCACGACATGTTTCAACTGGACGTTCTTTTTGATTATCAGTCAGAGCCAGAGGAAAAACTTGGCAGTTACCCTTTTCATTCCCAAATCTTCTGTTAAAATTCGCTGAATCGAGCTCCAAGATAACACACTAATCTTTGACAGTTGATTAATTATCTGTCGACGGTCTGAGAGCACAAGCTCTCGAATTTTTTCACCATTTTCGTCGGATGGACTTCCAGAACAAGGTTTGTTATCAAACGACCTGTCGCTGTTTTTAAACCGAGTAAACCACTCGTACACTTGAGTTTTCCCCACAGCGTCATCTTTGTAAGCTGTTTCCAACATTAAAAAGTTTCACAGCATTTTTACTGAGTAAAAAAAAAGTTTCACAGGTGCACATTGTTCACTTAAACTTGCCATCATCAAAAAGGAAACAATAATAAAACATCGCTAGCAAAAACAATCACTGCAGATTAACAGAACAAGCCAGGTCGGCAATACAGACGGCACTGAACTGACGATGAGTTGCGTTATAAACCCCTAGCTTCAGAAACGCGTACTACACAATCTCCACCCACGGCAATGCAATTCCGTTTATTTTGGTACCCCCTCGTATCTTATATTGAAACAAGTTATCCATACATTTCAAGAGTTATTGTAGCTCGTGTACGAAGATGTTGTGTTCGCGGAATACAGTCACCTCCAAGCGACATGACACGCACACTGCCGCACACCTAACATTCCTACAAAGCCGGCGCCCAAACAAAGATCGCGGCCTGCACAGCTGCTCTGGCCAGCGTCAAAGATTGTTACTTCAATATAACAATACTGTTACCCCGTTTACCAAAAAAAATACAGTCTGTAGAAACCCAACAATATCATTAGTCAAGTTACAAACATGAATACAATTACCTAGGATACTTATAATTAACAAATACAATATAATTCACTATTATTAATGATAATAGTAAATTAATAATTTAAATGATTAGGGTAGTGATAATGTTTCAGGACATTCCGTTATACTTTACTGAAGCTAAGGGGTGGTTATACGTGTGTTTTGGATGTAGCGCTTTGTATCCTCTTGTTAGTAATCTTAAGGAAATTGCTGTACTTACTTTTCTCCTGCCAAGCTTTTAAATTCTGCAATGCGTAGCTTTCTGTCTAATTGACAGTTAAAATTGTCTCGTCTATACTCGCATAGTCCCCTCATTTGGACGAGGAATATAATACTAGGTTGTATGACATAAGCGCACAGTGACAAAAGCGCACAACCCAAACACGGTTGGGTGGGCCCTGCCCTCGACTACCTGCACTGGTCCCGATGCTAAGCAGGGCTTCTTACGCAGCGTCAGCCACGCAGTAAGCACTTCCTGCAGTGCGTCTGTCGCCCAGTGGTCCCGATGCTGGAAAGCCATTAGCGAGCTCGATTTGATATTTCAATTAACGTTGAAAGATCGGTATAATCGAAGAAACAACTGATAATTTGGTTATTGATGCTTGCTATTTGGATAATTTACTTAGAGATGCATTATTAGAAAAAACTACGTACCTCATCATAAAACAGGGGTGGTTAACCCAAATAATCTTGCGGGCTACTTTGGAAATGCATCTTAACTCCGCGGGTCGCATATAAAATTATATATCCCCATATTTGATTTAGACCCACTATAGAAATTTTTTGGAGTGAAAAATTGAAACATAATGATTTATTATTATTGTGTTTACTATTATTCTTACATCTAAACATAGATAATATAATAATAATGATAATAAATGCACATTTTAAAGAAATATATAACACTAAAAATGATATATATATATGGGCTACAAACGAAATAAATTTTGAAAATATGGTTGCACAAATAATGTATTTTTTAATATATTGGTTTTTACTACTTTGGTCATTATAAAAAAAAAATATATCTTGTAAAAGTGTGATGAATATCGCGGGCCGAAAAAATACTCAAGGCGAGCCGTATACGGCCCCCGGGTTGACCACCCCTGTCATAAAATAAACAGAAATGAATAACTACCGACCAAAACTCTTGGACCATTAGCAGCGGCTGACGATTACGCACATGCTGATGGGTTTTCTGTGAGAGACTCATTCACAGTAAACTTAAACAGCCGTGTAGGTGTAGGGTTAACGCGCTGCGAGGCAATCATGTTGCAAGACCTCATTTAGCTACTTTCTAATTGTATTGTCTTAAAAATATGTTCATATATTATTAAAAATTCACTCTTGTATGTACATGAATGTATAATATTAATTTGTGTTATGCAACAAAATAATTATGAAAATTATTATTATTGAATTTAATAACTATACAGATCAGGAAAAGATAGGTGAGTCAATGAAAGAATATTTTTATGATCGTGCCTATAAAACAGAGAGTTTGATCTGAGCAAAGTTTGAGTTCTATTTGAAGTCGATTTCATGCCTAACCAAAAATTATTTAAATTTTTATGGAAGTAAAAATAATTTGAATAGTGGGAACTGTCAGATTACGTTTTGCTATATCCGTTAGAATCAGTAATACAATGTAACTGCTAAATGAAGTTTTAATTACAGTTAACCACGTAGTATATTGTAATTACAAAACGCGAAGTAACTTGTAGTTTTTGAAGGCTTATGTAATAATAAATATATAATAAAATGTGATACGAAGGTAATAAACAATATGAATAAATTTATGTTGGATTATATTGTATTTTTACTACCGTTTCCGAGAAAGCGGGTCACGCCGCTTTATAGGAAGTGGACGCTGCATAGGAAGCACACCATGTCAGGGCTCGAATTTGCGCTTTTTATGACCTTTTTGACCTTCCAGGAAGGTAGAGGACTAAAGACCCATGTGCGCTAATGTCAACTGTGCGCTTTTAGTCGGTCACCATAAGGTCACCCATCTGGCCTGAGGGAAGGCTCCATCCGATGGTTTTACCACGGGCCTCAACCGGTTACCTCACTGTTATGAACGCTTACCCCGGGCCCGAGAATGCTAGCGCGGGTCATGCCTACTTCCCAAATATCGGGAACAGACATACACTCCTCTGACTACGTGGTGATGAAAGGAGTCATCTTACCTTATCACTCCTATTTATAGACTTCCCCAACTTTCTGGATATGGTGCAATTTGAGCAACTTATCAACAGAGTGCGGTTTTTCGACTAAACAGCTCCGGTACAACACTCACGGTCTGTGTAAACATTATACCACACTCTAATACATCTAAAATTGCTAAAGAAAACTCAAATTAAGCCCTAAATAAGCTCGAGTAACGTTGCAAGCTTACTTGGAGACTTTGGGGCAGGACATCCCGAATGTCGTCTGCCCGGGCCCGGTTTTAGGTCCCTGCCGGTTAGCTGTGAGGACCCTCGGGAACAGCCGTCGAGTTAAAACGTAATTAAAAGCTGAAGGGCTCCTCCAGGGAGCAGCCATTACGTTCTAACAACGGCGGCGACTTCAAAGAGCGACGCCACGGTTACCAGAGGTATTATTATCGCGGACGACTAGTAATCGAGTTGCGCTCAGAATTTTCTGATTAAAACTTTGCCGCTATTAACGCTCCGCAGTTTCGGGACCCATCCATTCCCCGGCCCAACTCCTGCTGTTTAGCGCTCGTTTTTTGGCACTCATCTCTGAAACTTTGGCGCAACGCTACCCTCAGCAAGAAAAGATTAATGAAAGAATTTTCTGTTTATAAGATGGTACTGCTCGCTGCCCGGTGCAGTTACCGCAAACCCGAACTTGTCAATTCTGTTAGGTTGCTACACCATCTTACGATGCCTAGATGTCAAATAAAATATAATTGATGTATGTACTTTACGTCTAACTTCTCTTTAACTTGAAAAGCTTCATGTTTGCATCAATATCTATAGTACGTTAACAATATTAGTTCATCCTGAAATAGAATTCTTATCCTTCCAAGATTTAATAGTTTGCCTCCTTTAATTTAATTTAATTTAATTGCAATGGAGCACACGCTCCGGTGGCAATTTCCCTACACACCCAACTTCCCCCTATCCTACACTCACCTACAATTGCCCTCTACAAATTTTAACTTTAAATTCTTTTAACGTTTTCGGTAGGTTACTCATCATTCCCCTTGGTAACTCATTCCAATCACTGACACCCTTACCTAAAAAAGAAAATCTTCCCACACCCTTGTGCCTGAAATCGAGTGCCAACTTATGGTCATGGTCATCTTTTCCTTTCCATGAACTACTTTTCATACCTACTGCAATATCTTTGCATGCCTCATCGCCAGTATACGCCCTGTACACTCCCATTACCCTCTCCATCCTCCTCCTGTCTTGCAATGAATCCCATTCCAGCTCCTTTATCATATCTGTCACTGATTGCATTCTGCGATAATTTCCAGAAACAAATCTAGCAGCCCTTCTTTGCACCTTCTCCAACTCCTGTATTTGATACTCAAAATGTGGGTCCCATACTACACTACCATATTCGAGCAATGGTCTTACCAAAGTTTGTGACCCAATTCCTTTACTTCTCTCGTGCATCCCCTCATCACTCTCTCCAACAAGTGCAGAATTTGGAAACCTTTTCCTACCACCTGTCCAATGTGTCTCTCAATATTGGTTTAGTCTGTACTTGACAATAAACAGTGTATTTATTCTTCAGCTGTAAAACTTCAATACACAACTTATAAATTTTCATATAACACACTTTACAATGTAAACATAGCACAGCCTTTTTCACAATATTAATTACAATTTTTAGTATAGACAAACCATTATTACTGATATCTTATTTAGTTCAGTCTCTGACAGCAGGGAAACATCTCTTATCATCCACCTTGTCAAACCAAATTCTAGTCTTTTCTTTATCCCTTGCAGTCGGTCGATCTATGTTTCTCTAGGTATTCCATAGAGTAGTATAGTATCCAAAAATTAAACATTTATACAAATAATTATCATTATTATTCATATTACATTAGATACATTACCAACATACGCTTATTTTATGCGTCATTAATAATAGGACTATTACAATCTGAACCATGAAAACTTAGAAAGCTTAAAGTTAAAAATTATGCTGCATGGAATACTGAACTTGAATACAATTCGCAATCTTCTCTAACAGTAAATACATTGTACTGCCTGTTGAGCAGTTGTCATGGACTTTCGTCGTTGTTTGGAGTATCTGCTTCCATCCGATCACTGCATATGTGACAGAGTCTGACCAAAACCGTGAAGCCGCTTTTTTCCAACCAGCCGCTTCACCTAAATTTTAATTATTTTTGTCACTCAAACTAAGATTCGCTGTGTCAGTTAGTCGTAAGTAAGCCCGCCTATGGATTAACTTTTTACCGGTCATGGCGACTTTCATGACTGAGGCGAGTCTATAGAGGGTGTTAAATTTATATGAATTTTCAAAGTTGTAAAGTCCTTTTTGAAACACCCTCTATTTTCAGTATTGTGCTAATCCACACACTTTCTTACAGGCAATGCACATGTTATATCACACCAAACGTCAGCATTGTATAATTAATACTGAATAATAATAAAATGCTAATAGTGAACTTGTGTACCCAATTCAAATATATTATTGAACTTCATGCTAAATATTTTTATGTAGTTTTTACCCTACATGATTATTCTTATAAATTAGTATGAATGGTTATTACCATTATTATTATTATCATGCTTCATTTTAGGTGAGAAAATAAAAAAACGTTTTCAGGGGGAACCCCCTTTGTCTGACTACCCTCCCAGACCTAACAAGAACCTATAACGTTATATATCGTTATCAGGGGCGGCCCTAGGGCGGTGCGAGCGGTGCGACCGCACCGGGCGCCGTTATATGGGGGGCGCCGAAAATGCAGCGAGAGATCGTCTGCGCAAAAAATGAAAAATGAATTCTATAATAATTAATATATTATTTTAACACACATCATCTAGAAGATTTTATAAAAGTAAGAGTTTCAGCTTAATGCATAGTCGTATGGTATCATAGCATAGAATCATTTAGAGTTGCTACTCGAGTCAGTTCGAGTTATTCAAATCATGAAAATCAAACTCGTTGTAAAGTTAGCACCCTCCCGTGTCGCGTTGCGCCTCTCCCGCACCTGTTTCATGCCTTCTCGGCTGTAGTCTGGGAAGTTCATGTTTGGGGCGAGATTCAACCATTTCTCTTTCTACAATATTAAACCTTTGGTATCACAATTAACGTTGGTATCATAAATATTTACAAAGCTTATCTGTCTTTTACAGACAGGACATGTCGCTAAAGTAAAAAAATAATAATAATAATAATCTGTATGGCGCACAATACATAAAAGAAAACAAAATCAAGACGAAATTGAGAAGGCTTCAAAATTGCTGGATTTTTTTTTTTAAGTCGCCTGAATCGTCATCACCAGAACTAGTTCAACACGAGACGGAAGAAAATTTCTAATGGAAGTTATTCAGATGAGGCTTATGATGAAGAGCAGTATGTGCGAGAAGATATATCTATGGCTCGAACGTCGTCTGCTTTTCAAAAGATTACAAATGGGTATACAAGACATATCACCACAGTCGCCTTTTCAAAGTACAAATTATGACGATATTTCCAAATTGTCGCTCATTGACTCTGCTGGCAGAGATGAAATAATTATTGAAGCAACGAAAAAATCCAATAAAAAAAAATCATGGACGTCGTTTTCCAAATACGTATTTTCACAAACACCAAATGAAGAAACTTATAGGTAGCTGTAAAATAAGAATGGAGAAAGAAGGACTTGTGGTATTCGCTTCAAATTTACCACATACGTTCCTGTGGTCATACCTTTTAAGAAAAAGTGTACAAGAAAGCAAAATCACACTTACCTTAGACCTGAAGCAACATAAAAGTTACGAATTAACACTTCAGAAAAACCGCCATTGCACTACATATTGGCACTTCAAAGATGATGTTATTGTAAAAACTCTGGCTTTACATGAACACAATAATTGTGAAATCTCTGATGAAATTTTCTGACAATATAAGTATGTTTCAGTGCAGTGTGTAATAGAGCAGATGCAAGGATATTTCCATGTGAATTGCGATTTTATTTGCTATCAATAAAAAGCAGACATATATTTTTTTCTTTTGCGTTAACCGTCCATAAACAAAAGCAGCAGAACCAATTTCTTTTGGCACTATTTAGCGGTGAGCAGTACAATTCGTGGCAAATGGCCGCTTGCGATTGGTCGCGATGTGCGGCCATCAGTAGCTTATTGGATGTATAATTTATGTATGAATCCGCGTATTACAATACGTTTACTTACTGAATAATAAAATTGCTTTTGAAACGCACTCGATTTAATGACAAAAGGTCGTAGAAGCTTTTCTTGATTCTATTAATCCGACATCGACTGATTTATTCTATTCCGTTTTTCAGAATTTCCTCGCGTGGCTGAAATTATTACAATCGTGCATACGAAAATATTTAACATTTATAAAATATGACTTCGTCAACAACCTTTCGCGTTTAGGTTGTAATGCAGCCTGGACCACAGTAATAATCATAAATACTATATGATAATTGGAAATCCGCAATATCGTGTGTTTACGTTTCACTATGGTCCAGGCTGTATTATGACTAAACGCATCTTATCTTTATAAAATATAATTTCGTCAATAGTCGTTCGAGTTTATGTTGTAATGCTGCCTGGGCCATAGTAGTACCGATACACGACATGGAAATTTGGTGTTCGCAATATCGTGCCCGATGGTTGTTTCACTGTGGTCCAGGCTGCATTAAAGCCTAAACCTAACGAATTCCAACCTGAAGTCAATGCACTTAGGTTGAAATGCAGCCTGGACCACATTGAGTACATGGTAAAATTTGGACGCTGCATTACAATCGTCATAACGCCATAGCAGTATATTCAAATTGTATTTATCATAGTTGCTAGTGTTATACCCGTCTTTCCTCAAAAGTGCGCATATTATCTTTGGCGCGACAATATGAACTGATATGGCGATTTTCTGTAGCGTTAATTCGTAACTTTTATGTTGCTTCACGTCTAAGGTAAGTGTGATTTCGCTACCATGTACCCTTTTTCTTAAAAGGTATGACCACAGGAACGTATGTGGTAAATTTGAAGCGAATACCACAAGTCCTTCTTTCTCCATTCTTATTTTACAGCTACCAACTTATAAAAGTAGATAGTTCCTTTATTCTAAATCTGCGGATAAAGTATATTGTTCATATGTTGTTTATTCAACATAAGGTCTCATTTTTATTTGGGAAAGAAGGATTGGATGAATGGATTTACTTATCAGAGCGTCTCAAAACTCACGAAACTTCATCAGATCACAATCACACAATGCTCAGTTGGATAGAAGCGTTAATTCCATTAAATAACTAGACAAGTATTTGTATATACAGACTGAAGACGAAAAATCACAGTGGGTTGCAATCCTCTAATGAATGATAATCTTGTTCAGAGGAAGCTTTGGATCTGAAATAGTAAATAATTCTAATGGTGGTAACTTCCTGGATATATTGCAACTGCTAAAAAAATATTACCCGGTGGTGATGGAACATCTCCGCCGTATTGCTAATAACGAGAATAATATCTTATTAAATTGGCAAAAGTATTCAAAACGAATGAAGTTCGTAATAAAATTTTGACTATGGTTAGGTCATCTAAATATTTTTCCATCATACTGAATTGAGCTCTTGATGTAAGTCACGTCGAACATTTTTGCTGACACTAATGAAGACGAAGTATTACGCTGTGCTTACAATCCGGAAAGTGACTCCTTGGGGCGCTGCCCTGTTTAGCATTGATACTTAGCAAAAGTTCGATTTAGATATGAACGATTGTCGAGGCCAAAGATATGACAGTCGATCCAATTTGGCAGGAGGAATAAATCTGGCAAAAGCAAAATTGTTAACCAGTATCTTCAAGCATTTTTTAATTAAAGTAACTGTCATTAAATTTGGTAATAGCTAGTGCCGCCAAAATATCAGTTAAATCGGTTTCCTTGTCCGGATTTCTTTGAAGAATATTTGAGTTATTATCTCGATCAAAAAAGCGATGGTAAGTGGTATTCAAGCACTCAGGACTACCGCCAAAAAATTTGCGAAACTCGTTTCAAGAATAGAGTTTCTAGCATCCCTACAGTTCGTTATCACTGTTCGTGAAGCCATTCTGAAACGAATTATTAAGTTGCAGCAACGGATACCTTGTTACTTAGCCAGATCATGGATCAATTTGAGATAATAATTACATTGGTGACTTGGTATAATGCATTGTTTCAAAGGCTATGCAGACGAAAGTGGATTTATGAAAATCTTCAAGTTTCTTGAAAAACAGCTCGGGGGTGGAAGAGGATATTCTCTACTGCCGCGAAACTGTTACTGACCTGTTGAAATTTGTTTTGACAGCTTCGTTATAATGTCCTCTTCACGTTTTCCATCCTCCTTTCTCCGAAAAGTCGCCACGAATTAAATTAAAAATGCCGAAATGTGAGAGTGAAGCGCAGCGATTAGATGCCTCAGGCGCTCAAAAACAATGACAAAATTTTGAAATGATGGTTAAAACTTTGTTGTAATATTTTATTGCCGTTTTAGCTACATTTCGTTGTTAAAAGTCACACGAAATTAACAGATAGAAAATTTTTATCCGAGATGCAGTACAACAAGGCTCGTCATCTTAGTATCGATACAAGTGATGAGAAATAATCAATTGCTTCCGTTGTAAACAAATGCGTCGTTCCTGATATAGATGCCGCAGAACGAATTTCTCGTAAAATTTTTACTCTTGGTCCAGTCCCAATTTCAACCTAACCACGATCACTATAACAGAACTAACCTGTTTAGGTTGATATGATCCCTTTACCAATAATCTTTGTGCCATTTTTGCATTGTTGCTACCACTTCGCGGTTGCGTACCATCTCACATTTCGGCATTTTTAATTTAATTCGCTGCTTCTTTTCCGAGAAAGGAGGGTTCAAAACGTGAAGATGCCATTATAACTAAGCAGTTAAAACAAATTTCAACAGGTCAGTACCAGTTTCGGGGCGGTGGATAATATCCCCTTCCACCCCAGCTCGGAATTTGAACTCTGATAACTGGCAGCTGGAGAAGTTGATTCTCAGACTGGAAAATTTTCTATTATTAACCCAGTCAGATGCCGAAGAAAGTAAAGATTTTTTGAGTATTAGCCATAAATGAAATAGCAACAGATCCAGAAGAATTGTTTACAATGAACATGTTTTAGCATATCATCGATAGAATAGAGAATCTGTTGGTCACTCTATTAGCACAAGGTCCCAAGGACGTAGCCAGGATAAGCTTCAGAGTGGGGCAAAAACAATGAAAAATACATGTTGAAAATGGTTTTACTGGGGGGGGAGGGGGAATAAATGCATTTTACCCTTTTTTAAGAATTAGTTCGCGAGGGTTCTGGCAAAATTTTGGTAAAGTTTATTTTTCGGTATTAAGAGTGGGAATTTTTATTTTCATATATTTTCTATTTTTAAATATTTTAAAAAATTATTATAAACTGCGAATTTGACGTGTAAGTGAAGTGAGCATTGTGTCGCCACATTAGCTCAAATAAACCTTTTCAAACATAGAGTATCCCTTTTTACTGTTGTTTCTCATTCATACCGCTGCTATCCTATACTAATCTTTCCGAGGTTTGAGTTATTATCATGTATAAAGAGTATCTTTTGCCCACGGCTTTGCTCATTCATAAAGAATTCATATACATATCCGTATCCGAATCACACGGGAACTGCTATTTGGTATAAAAATAGATAGCCAATACATTATTCCAAATTTATCCTAATCAGTTCAGTAGTTTCGACGTGAAATAGAAAAATATCCGAACTAACAAACTTTTACATTTATGACATTAGTAGGATGTAAAAACTGTATGTTATCTTCAATCTATCTATATGGACAACTTAATCACTAATAAGAGATTGCTCATTTGGGGCGCCACAATGAGATCTCGCACCACATGAAAAACTTGCTAGGGCCGCCTCTGATCGTTATGTCTCTGTATTTCATTTATCTCATGTTTCTGTAAAGAGAGATTCCACGATGAGTAGTTTGTAATTTAGCTACTGAATAGTTTAAGTTGGTAGAATACGATTTCAATGTTAGCAGTTGGTAATACTGCCTCAGTGGTCGTAGCCGCAATAAGGCGTCAAGGTGTGTGTGAAATGAGATGGCCACAGGACATTATGATTGTTGGCATATAGCGTCCCTGAAATGCGACTGACAAAAAGTAGTTGTATGTTTGTTCATGCGATTTAGAAACAGTGTTTACCGAAACGCTAATAATGTAAAAGCTCTAGAAAAAACTTACTACGAAATATACCTACCGAATAAAATTGAAAGTGGATTTTTGTTATATCATTTATCAAACTGTTCCCATCAGCAATTGAAGTTTCGTGTTTTCCTATTAAACTTTGTGTAACGTGGGCTATTGTCAAAGATACCATGACCGAATGGTTTGTCAAAATCTACGACGGCCTCTCCTTCGGTGTTCCAGGTCTTCCCAACCTAACTCCTTCAACATCGCATTTACGCTTTCCCTCCAACTATATATACCTGTCACGAATCGGGCGGCTCTTCTTTGGACCTTCTCTAAAGCCTCCATTAACCCCTTTAGATGGGGACCCCATACAGAACAACAATACTCTAAGTGAGGACGTACTAGTGATTTGTATACAATCGATTTAACTTCCTGAGTGCATTGATTTAAATTACGACCTAGAAATCGGAGCATACGATTTGCTTTTCCCATTACATTCTCGATATGCTCATTCCACGACAAATTATTACGAATTGTTACCCCTAGGTATTTAGCGGAATCTACCGTTCTAAGGACAGTGCCATTAATCGTATATTCATAGTTAAATGGTGTCACCTTTTTACTTACACGCATGACTTGGCACTTTTTAGCGTTTAACTCCAACTGCCAATCTTTACACCACGCAATTATTTTCATAATATCGTCTTGTAACAAAGCGCAGTCGTCCTGGGTTTTGATTTCGCGATAAATTATAGCATCATCGGCAAATAATCTTTTCATCCCCCCTATTATGTCGCATAGATCATTGATGTATATGAGAAACAACAGTGGCCCTAACACGCTTCCCTGGGGAACTCCAGACCCCACTTCAATAAGTGATGAACGCTCACCGTCGAGAACTACACACTGTGTTCTGTCCTTCAGGAAGTCTGCAACCCAGTCGCATATTTGTCTAAATATGCCGTAACCGCGAAGTTTCCTAAGTAACCTAGTGTGAGGCACAGTGTCGAAAGCTTTTTTAAAGTCTAATAGAACCAAATCAACCTGGGATTGCTCATCTATAATTCGGCACAAGTCGTGAATTAGAAGTGCAAGTTGTGTTTCGCAGCATCGGCCTTTTCTGAATCCATGTTGATTTGAATTTAAAAGCTCACCTTCATCCAAGAACCGCATGACATTTGAATAGATAATATGTTCTAAAATCCTGCAAAATATTGAAGTTAACGAGATCGGCCTATAATTCTGAGGATCATTAACATTCCCATTTTTAAACACTGGAGTTACGATAGCGGTCTTCCATTCGGCTGGTACAGGGTGTCCAGAAAAGGACTCCCTGATTTCAAAATTAAATATCTCGAAACCAAAGATCGATAGAGGAATGCAGTAAACGGTATGTTTATTGTGACAGCTGTAAGAAGTGTATACAGCAGTGTGAAATAATAGTTACAAAAGCTGCTAACAGATGTACGCTGTACAGCTCATATCAGCATACATAAGTGAAATAATCGTATGAAAACAATCTTTGCAAACAATCACATCACAATGTTTTCAAAATGTTCACCATTGGCACTACAGAGGTGGCGCAAACGAAGAATGAAATTCGCCATCACATTTCGTGGTGTCTCGACCGAAATGGATTCACATGTCGCAGAGATCGCCGATTCCAGCTCGTCCAGCGTGGCGGGATGCTTCGCGTAGACCATGTCTTTCACTGTGCCCCACAAAAAAAAGTCACAGGGAGTCACATCCGGCGAATATGGAGGCCAATCCATGCCTGCACCAGTAAATTCGGGATATCCCAAACCAAATTACTCGATTCCCGAAGTATTCCTCAAACTGGTGTATACACTTCTTATAGCTGTCACGATAAACATACCGTTTACTGCATTCCTCTATCGATCTTTGTTTTCGAGATATTTAATTTTGAAATCAGGGAGTCCTTTTCTGGACACCCTGTATTTTTCCTTGATCCAGAGAGGCGGTATACAATTTCATCAAATACGGTGCAATTTCCTTTGCGTATCTTGAGTAGAATCTTGTAGGAATTCCGTCTGGTCCGGGAGCCTTATTGGTTTTTACATTCATAAGCAGTTTAGTTATTCCCTCGACATCAAGAGCGAGATCATTCATAATTTTGTCGGTACGATTATTAAATATCGGTATCTCCTCTGAGTTTTCTATCGTGAAAGCCTTTTTAAATATATCATTCAAAATTTCTGCTTTCTCTACGCTTGTTTCTGATAATTCACCATTTTCTTTAATCAGCGACGGCATAACCTTACGAGAGCCTCTTATTACTTTGATATACGACCAGAACTTTTTTGGATTAGTAATGAGATCTTCGGATAAATTCCTTGTGCTAGCATTTTCAACAATTATCCACCTGTGGAACGATACCCGACGGTTCATCCATTTTCAACCAATAATATTAGCGGACGCTGTGAACATGTTGAAATACAGTCTGGACCAAAAATATTAGCTGAAGAATCACATTTCGCAGATGTAAAAAAAAAAAAAAAAAAAAAAAAAAAAAAAAAAAAAAAAAAAAAAAAAAAAAAATCATAACTTCGTGAAGTGGTGCCCCCCATCTGTCTGATAACCGTATAAGTTTTTATTGTAAATGTGAAATTATTAGGAAACCATTTTCGACTACCATTAGTTTTACCTGTGAACTACAGTCAGAATTTAAAACCATAACTATCTTCACATACACACACAAACAAAAAATATGCGACGACAAAGTTTACAGAATGCAAAGATCAAAATTGAAAGTTGCTTGTCACGAAAGATAAAAGTATAATCTGATGAATTTTTATAAAACTAATTTTGTTATGTTACAAATCACAAACAGTTGCGCTGAAAAAAGTAGCATGATGCTTTATATTTTTTTACGAATGTTTTACTGAATGGAGTGTTAATCTTTCATGTAATGTATCATCTTTGAATTGTATGATGGATCTTTAGTTTATTCGAGATAGTGTGCAACGTCTGAATTGTATTAAGATTACACGTCTTTATTGGCAGTAATTATAAATTTTGGCTAAATTTAATTTTTCGCAGTCTGCGACAGTATCGCCATCTATGTCAGAAGGCGAGAACTTTTAGATCATTCTAAACCATTGCTATTTAAGAATTCCTGGACTAATTCTCAATACATATAATTGTTTAATGAGGATTTAAGTGATTTCAACAACAAAGGTTATCGTCAAATTTCAGAATATGTTCAAAGAAGTTGATAAAGAAAAAATCGTTAATAATAAATTATAAATATATTGGAAATGGATTACTGAATTAATTGTAAAATCAACAAATGCTATATTATAGGAGAAACTGGCATATGTATAATGCAGAATGTGTTGTGATTTGCAGTACTACAAAAAAGCTTTAGTTCAATAATAAACATCCAAAATTATTTTCGTAAACTGATTTTAATTCCAACACTAAATCTATAAAAACTTTCATGTTAAAACACATTAAATATGAACTGTGAATATAATTTCACTTCCAAATGTCAGAGATTGTAGCTGTGCAACCTGAGATTGTAGCATCAAGAATGAAAGAAGCTCTCAGGCCTTTTTCCATAGTATTAATGTACGTAGTTTCCTCGAGTGCCTTTCACATTAAATGCGGACATCTATAGGTTTTAATGACTGAATAATCGAAATTTAAGGAAGGAACCGGTAGTTGTGAGGTATGACGTATGCAGCATCTAGTACGTATTACATCTCTGGTGTTCCTCAGGATAGGTTCGTAATTTTATTTACTGCTCTGGTGCTATGTAACGTTGAAACATGACATATGCCAAACAATTCAAGACTGATCCTAACTTTTAAAACAGTGAAAATTCCATCAAAATATTTTACGTGGGTAGGCTGAAAAGAAATACACGAAACCTTGTAGAGCGTGAACGAAATAACCTTCAGAAGCGCACTCGGTGGCATATGGCAATTTCATCCCTCCTCTAAATGCAAGTGCAATTTTGAAGACATTGAATTCATCCAGTGTATTTTGAGAAACGAAAGTATGGAGACGTGTTCTAGTGCTCTGTCAACGCGAGTTAACCAGCATGCTGTTATCGAATTTTTAACTGTTTAAAAAGTGACTCATCGTCGTTCAAAGGCTGTTTATGGTGACGATGCTGTTAACAGGTCTACTGTAAATCGATTGGTATCACAACTTCGTGAACGCGAGCCTGCAAAACCCATAAATGTTGATGAAAAACGAAGCGGACGTTTGATCACTGGCACAGACGATAAACATCGCAAACTCGTCGACGATTTGATTCAAAATGACCGGCGAATCTCTCAAAAGCGTACCGCAAATCATATTTGAATATCCAATGTGTCGGCTTCATTATTGCACAATTGGGATACCGTAAAATCTGTGTAATCTGCAAAACCTGAAATTTGAACCGATTCCACACACTCCTTACTCCCCCGATTTTGCTCCTTGCATTTTTTTTATTTTTTTTTACTTGAAGAGAGACCCGAATGGTAATCATTACACCTCGGACGATGAGGTGAAGGCAGTTGTCAAATCCTTGATTCGAAAAAAGTCGAAAAAATTTATCAGTAACGGAATAAAAAAATAAAAATAAACTTGTTGGGAGAAATGTGTTAGATTTAACGGTGACTATGTTGAAAATAAATACATGATTTTGAAGCTTAAGAGTTGTACTTAAATCTACTTTCTGCCCGATCTTGCCATTTGTTTTTATTCGTGCTCTGCTAGCATGTGTGTATTTCTTTTCAGCCTGCCCACGTAGTTTTTCCGGAACATACATACTCTGGTTTCGTAATGAAGATATGTGTGGGTGGCTGATTGGGTCTGATCGCTGGAGCAGGGTGGGGGTGGCCGCGTCCTTGTGGTAGGTCTGCGGCGTTTATTTCGGTGATCGGAATGGACTGTTTACCCCGCGCAGGACCAGCCCCAAACAAAGGACAGCCGCGCTGCCAAATTCTATTCTCGCAACCTCGCCACTACCAGCTGACACTACGCTGTCCACAAAGGAAGCTCTCACACATCTCCCACAGTGTACACAACAGAAACCACTTACAGATAACGTAATTATTTGTTTTACTCATTTTCTGCGCAGATTTTTTCATTTATTTTTCATCACACATCCTCCGCACTCCATTTCTCTTTGTCTTATAACAGACTTTTGATTTCGTTGATGGATCTTTCTAAATATTAAATGGAAACCCATATTTGGTACATCTTTTGAATGATGCCTTGCAACATCAGTCATCAATAGATTCAGAATAGCTCTAAAGTCAATTAGTTGCGAACCCGATAGTATTTATAAATCAATAAACTTGAAATGTTGTCAGTAAGCGTGGATTTCTGCCAAAATTAACTTTTTAATTATTATAATTATTCCTTTATGCCTCGTTGACGTCGAGGTCATTAGAGGCGGGATGGGACTGGTGACAAGGAACGGGAAGTAATTCAGCCATGGCCTTTTTGAAGGACATATCCCGGCATTCACCTGGAGTGATTTGGGGAAACCATGGAAAAACCACATCTGGATGCCCGGACGGGGATTCGAACCGGTGTCCTCCCGAATGCGAGGCCAGAACGTTAACCGTTCACCCACCACGCTCGTTCCAGAATTAACGCTATCCATGTAAACTAACAAATAACAGCGCCAGTGCTGTGAAACACCTTGCTGATGACTATACTGTCGTGAAGGCCATAAAGAAATCCTTAGCTGCAAGTAACATCAGAAACGTGAAAAAGTTTAGATATTAATATTATTCCTATAAACATTTTCTTGACATAGTATATCATCATTAAGATTCCTCTGTATCCTGAGTTGTATCGAAAACAATGTAAAGGCCCACAAAAAAAGGGTATCTCGGAAATCCATACTAATAATAGGCCAAGCTTGGTCATCGTGTAGCAGCGTCAGTACCACTGACCTAACGTGTCCAGCCATCAATGCTCGGTTAACAACGGTTAGAGAAGTCACTACATAATAGGGGTTATGACCGTACTCATTTCAGAACTGCCCATTTAATGCTAACCACTGCTTACAGTGGGGTTCAACTGGCAGCTTCCTGCCACTACAAAGGCGTCCAAGAGATATTCGGAAACTATCGTTCACGGAAGACGGCTATTCCCGGAGCTGAAATCCTCTGCCAAAACGCTGCATTTAAAAAAAAATATATTTAACTGCTTAACGTCTCTTAACAGCGAGGTCTTTAGAGACGGGAAAGGATGGGGGGTAAGGAATGGGAAGGAATTCAGCCATGCCTTTTGAAGGAAGCATCCCGACATTTGCCTAAAGTGATTTGGGAAACCATGGATGCCCGGACAAGGATTCGAACCGTCGTCCTCCCGAATGCGAGGCCAGAACGCTAACCATTACACCACCACGCTAGGTAAAACGCTGGTGTACTCTCTTATTATGTTCGACCTTCCTTCCTTTTCTCACTACTAAAGTATTCATCAAAAATAAGTGTTAATCGATCCATAATGCACTCTATGTCTTACTTTGTAGAAAAAAATACCGAAAGCTAAATTCTTTATTGCATAAAATGAACGGATTTATTGGTGCTTTGCTCGTACTTGCAGTTTTCTAAGCCTACGTTCAATGTCTCTTCTATATCTTCTGTCATAATACTCTCTAAGTTTCTAATAAAGATAGTTGACCAAAAATCCTGCTTTATGGTTTCAACACTTTTACCTGTAAAATTTTCTAATCTAACAGTCCTTTGAGTTTGGGGGAAAAAATTTCTATTTCCCAACGTTAATAATACAACTCTCGAAATTCTTCAACTTTAAATTGCTAACACTTCAATCTCACCAGAAGAGAGAACTATTTTGACAAATGTAAACTTTATTTTATCAGGTAATCCTAGCTTCCTAAGCTGTTCTTGGTACTTTGAAACGTGCGGTTGACACGACTATCACATCTTATAGACTTTCTGGCTTAAACATAGCAGTAATTTCATTAAATGACGAATATTGAAAGCGAATTATGTAATTAATGCTTCTTTGTGCAAGCTAAAGAAAAAACGGATAAAAAACATATCCTCTATCACAGATCAGCAAATCGTTAGATTTCACACTGCCAAGCATATCAGTAACTAAGGCAACTTCATAACTGTCACTTCTGTCAAGTACCAATTTTATAGCGAAGGTATTTAATACATTGTAACATACTACTTGTACTTGTATAATCTTCAAACTCTTTTTTGGTCCAATTTCTTATTCGCATTGAGCCAAATTCATCTATTCTTCTTCTTATTCTCCGGATGTCGGCAACCATCTTGGCTGTCTCGTCTCTGCTGGTTAATGCTCGGTTTAACTCCGTGTTGTCTTGGAAGTCCATGTTCTCAGAACTTTTAGCCATGAAGTTCGTCTTCGAACAGCACTTCTCTTTTTTTGTATTTTCCCCTCGAGAACAGACTATTACCACACTACTTTTACGCAGGATAAGTATAGAAGCATCAAATGCGAGCATTCTGAAACCAAAAGCTGTATCCTGTATATGACCTTGGATCAACTTACTATCTTCTGCGAGAACCACAAGAATTTCTAATAAGATGCTGACTTCCGAAAGCTTCAACTTGCGGAATTACTAAACTCGAACTGACAAAAAAAAATCTGTACATCGTTTCTTTTATTAATTACTAGGTTTTGGAGGGATATTCGTCCACATAGACTACAGTAAAGCCCGCTGTCGTTTTGTCTCCAGCTTTTATATTATAACCTTAATTTAGTAACATTTCAGGCGAATCAAATATTTTTCTTTCATAGATGTAAACCTATGTCGTAGTCCTGTAAGTACGGTGCGCAACGAATGTTTTTTTTTAATCCTCAGAACAGATTTTAATTATCTGTACCGTTGCCATCTGAAAAGCGAAATGAAACAAGCGTTACGTAATAAGCTTTCAAACTGTTTAAGCCGCGTCAAATCCGTTTCGCTTTTTTTGTATAATGCCGGAACAAACGGAAAAAAATAATTAAATAAAAGCTACATTTGCTTCAGGGAAATCCAACAAGCTGATTCTAATAAAAAATTTACATACATAGAAATACTCACTGATAAAAAATATTAAACTAATAGAGAAGATATTGTGTTTAGTCGCTTAGTTTCCCGTGACCAATATATTATTACCCAACACCGAAAAATACTTCGCTCTTTTATATATTCTGTAGTGCTTATTACGAAATGAGAATGTTAATGCTAGACATCATTAATATATGTTCTGAATGTTGTGAACATTACGCAGCATTACAGTCAGGTCAGTATAACACTTGGAACTGAATAACGGTAATAAAAAAACCATTGTAAAGTGTTGTAACTTAATCAGTCCTTTGATTTACACGCTTTTAGTCAAGTCGCCAGGCGATTTATAACTTTCACCAAAGTATGATTTTTCCTGTAACTTCTGAATTTTAAAGTAGTTGGTGAAACACCAGGACCGACGATACAAGTTTCATTTAACTTTTTATTCAGTCGAAATTCTCATAAACGCAAATACGGATAAGACATCAGCTCTTCCAAAGATTCTAAAGCACGTTACGAATATTACAAACACAGCGTCCTGTTAACGCCGTTTTCAACGATTTCGACTGCTCGCGATCTTGCGAACTTAAATAGTGCAAAAATTTCGAGAAAGCGTTGCCTAACTTCTGGATCCTCCAAACAATGGAAAAAGTTAAAAAAAAAGCAGAACCTAAACAAAATTGCTTTAATCATAAATAAACATTTTAAAATGAAAATAGAAAATATTACAGGCATCTAAAGATAAAACTGATAAATTTTAACACTTCCATATAGCCGAAATTGATACTTAAAACAGTATGGCTCACACAACATTCATGATTACAGTCTTCCAACTAACGTTTAAAATATTATATTGTTTTGAATCATGTTACACTTCATCTAAACCAGGGGTGGCCAACCCGCGGCCCGCGGGCTGCATGTGGCTCGCCTGGAACATTTTTCTGGCCCTTGCGATTCATCATAATTTTTAAAAAAATATTTATTTTATAATGGCCAAAGTAGTGAAAACCAAAGAATTAAAAAAAAAAATACTTATTTGTGCATCCATACAATATTCAAAAATTATGTGTCGAAATTATGAGTATGATTATCCTTATGTTATTTACTATTACTATTACTCCGCGATTCACTAAAAGTGTGTGGAGGAGGGTGCATTGCACCTATCCGAAAGGGTAATAGTTTGGAAGGAATATACGGGATATGGCAGGAGGCGCCCATGGGCTATTGTGAGGAACCATCCCAGCATTCGCGTGGAGTGATCTGGGAAAACCATGGAAAACCCAGATCAGGATGGCCGGAGAGCTTTATCGAAAGCTACTCCTGTCGGATTTTAAGTTTACTCGTCCGGTAAATCCTTTCTATTCCATTCCTAATCGCTCGCGGAAAAAATGAATACAGAAAAGAATCGGTTCTGGCCCTGATTTCTCTTATCTTATTTTCGCGGTAATTCCGAGTTACGAATTTTTTTGGTAGCTATATTTTTTGCTGTCATTCCGAACTATGTCAGTCGTGAATTTTTCAATTACCTTCTGTCGAGAGCAACGCCTTCGGTGTTCCAGGTCTTCCCAACCTAACTCCTTCAACATCGCACTTACGCCTTCCCTCCAGCTATATATATCTGTTACGAATCGGGTGGCTCTTCTGTGGACCTTCTCTAATTCCTCCAATAACCCCTTTTGATGGGGACCCCATACAGAACAACAATATTCTAAGTGAGTGCATGTTTACATGTAAGAATAATAGGAAACAGAATAATCATAACTCATTATATTTCAATTTTTCACTCAAAAAAAAAGTCTTCAGTGGGTCTAAATCTAATATGAGGGTATATAATTTTATATGCGGCCCGCGGAGTTATGATGCATTTCCAAAGTGGCCCGCAAGATCATTTGTGTCGGCCACCCATAATCTAAAAAATTTACATCGTTCAAAACAATACTAATTCATACAAAAAATATGAAAATTTACAGTTAATCAATGTCTATCTCTCGCTAACACCAACTTAATTCAAAAGAATAAAATAAATAGGAAGATAGATCTCTCCTACTACAAAACGTCATGTCTTCCGGACAGCCCTAATGTTGCGTATGTAAACTTCTCCCCTAATACAACAGAGATGACAATAATTCGCTCTGAGATTTCTGAACACTTGAAGGCGGCCTGTCGACACAGCTGCAACATTTGGTTTCGACTATTTATACAGACCACAGCGCGGCAATTAATTGGATCGTAAATCTGGCCGAGTGAGGAAGCTGTTTACGACCCACGTGGCAGCGGGATATTACAACCAGCAAACGGCATAAACTGTACGAGAATCAGCAGATTGACATTGCATCAAGAACCAAGTCGACGACCTCTTCGGCGGTGGCGAAACTAGGAAACTGAAGCTGCCCTTGAGCTGTATACAGAGTCAAGGTGATCATTTCGTGAGGTGTATTCCCTATGACCGTGGTTAGAGTTGTTCAGTGACTCGTGTTGTGCACCAAGTTGGAGCAAGGCACAGACTTCCAACTTAGTGATAAACAGCAGCGGATCCGCCATTTTGGTACAGTCCGCTGAGACGCCGCACACTGGATCTGGGTCCAGGATCCGTCGTATTGGCCGTCTTGATTGAGGTTTCATCTAGAACAGCGGTCGGCAACCTTTTAGCAGGCAAGGGCCACAAGGTGGCAAAACAAAGTAAAGGCGGGGCAGCACATACACAGTAAAAATTCGAAAACTCAGTTTTCAAATTTTATTAATACAAATTAGGATACAAATGAGGATACAAATGAAGAAAAGTTACAAAATTGATCTTACATACTAAATTCAGTGTCACGTTTGAGGCTGCATTTCACTGGCTATTTTTTGTATGTCAGCTTTCATATTAGAAGTTGAAATACGTGATATACCTCTCAAATCATCATCAGTGAGAGGAGAAGCGTATTTATTTTTCTTTCGATAATTGACGTTTGAAAACGTTTGCTCGCATAAATAAGTGATTCCAAAAATTGAAATAAACTGCTGAGCAAACTTTTTCAATTCGACAAAATCAGACGGCAAGCTACCATAAAATTGGACAAAATCATTCATCTCGTAAAAGGCGTTTTTTAGACTCCCATTGGCTTGAAGTTCAATCACATTAATTTTTAAAGTACTGGGTACATCCTCAACATCGCATGAAAAAGGGTTAGTAAAAATCTTCAGTTTGTTCGAAACCTTCTCGAAATCACCAAATCTGTCACTGAATTGACCTTGTATCTCCATTAAAATGTCTTTCATTTTCTCAGTATCCCAATTAAAATCAATGCCAGCTTCCTCGACAGCCTTTAGACAATTCTGGAAGTGATCTAAATTTTTTTTTCATACGTGGCCCGGTCTAAATGGAGGGGCGGGGAGGGGTCCGAGCCAAGACACGTAGCTTCCCATTCATATTATTCGCCACAGTTGAAATAAGTTATAGAACACACAACAGCAAGTGGATATTTATTTCCTTCATTTAACTATCTCAGTATGTATTTTAGATATCCTGTATACTAACAGTATAGCGTGTACCTGTGACTTGAAGTCATAGCACTGACTTGCACTCAGCTGACGCATTTGAACTAACTGACAGGCAACGGCGCACCAGGGTTCAAAAAACATTAGACATGCCGCACCTACACTCAAATTCGCTTCAGATGTCACCTAGAATTTTCCAAGGCAGTGACGGTTGGTATTTTAGGTGGTTTGAAACAAAACTATTTTCTTAGGATCGCCTCAGCTCGTTGATAAAATAATTCAAATTTTATTATGTCAAATGAATTTCAGTGCAACTTTAATACAGTGCTCACTGAAGTGTTATTTCAAGCTTAAAGTGCGCTGTACAGTAAACTTTACGAGGCTTATAGAAAACATTTTTCCAACGAGTTTTCACTATCAAATGAGTTACAGAAATCTTTTAAGCAGATCAGAGTATCATTCCTTGGTAATATGGAAAGATGACAGAACTGCAGCAAAAGAAAACAAAAAAATTCTGCTCTTCTTAGTTTTCTTAAGCGGCAGGTATGGGTTGTTCTATTTCAAGGCTGCCCAACCAATTCTGGTGACGGCAGGAATTTCAATTCCAAGATAGTCTGCGGGTCACATAATACTTAATTATAGTTACATTAGAAATTTAAATAAAACAAAGATTTAAGAAACACAGTTTAATTACAATTAAAAAGTAATACAACACCAATTAGACTTCTGCAGAGGTTCTTGAGCTAGAAAAGTTTTGGTCAACCTTGTTCTAGTTTATCGGTAATGAACAACGGTGAATGAGAATAGGAGAATGATTTTACTATCACCTCAAGAAGAAATGGATCTACGCTTTACCTGAGAAAGAGTTTTTCAAAACATTCGATCACTTGCAGTAGTGGCTAGTCTCCATTTCATTCAGAATATTTATAATAATTATACAAAAGTACAAAAGGCAAACATCGGTTGTGTTCATTAAATACCAATAAATTTAACTGTAGACTGTTAAGAGAAACCTGTACAATATGTCTTCTGGAATTAATAAACAAAAGGTACGTGCCACACAGTGAGGGGGGTGGGGGGGAGGGGGAAGGTAAGGATAAAAGCCAAGTAAGGCTACGTGGGAGGAGGTGGGTAGCCATAACGGAGCCACGTAATAAGTGGACGCTGAGGCGGCTAGCGACTGTATTCAGCGTTACCTACTGTTTGCAGATCATGTAAACTTTATTCAATACGTTTGTGTAGTTTCTGAGTCGCACAGTGGGTTCTACCCATCATTCGCCGAACCCACTCCAGAAAACTGTAATGTAGTCTTCACGGGTGTACTGCCGGATTGTATTATGGAAACACGATTTTTCAACGGCTAGCTCCGCCGTCTTCTTCAGGTGTGGAGACATCTGTACTGGTCGTTTGACCCACAGATAATGAAATAGTTCGGGTGCCGCTCTTCCTTACACCGTATACATGTCCGCGTTCAGACACAAATTACCTGGGATTCTTCTCTCCTAGGGTGTGGGGAAGTTCTTGCACAGTTGTGTGCATCTCCTTCCATTTCTTTTCTTTTTTTTTCCGGCGGCTGCGTGGCCTTAGCGATGGCTTACTATGAGCAAGGCCCGCAACCATAGCCACGCCCATTGACAGCCAGCCGCCAGTTGGTAGCGGACCAGGCTCATAGTAAGCCATCGCCGAGGCCACGCAGCTGCCGGACACCGACGTGTATATAAGGAAGAGCGGCACCCGAACCATAGCGGAATGCTTCGCCGTCTCGAGTAGATCTGGGCCGGTCGCTGCAGGTCGTCGGCAATCAACGGCTACAGCAATTGCCGACGATCTGCAGTGACCAGCCCAGATCTACTCGAGACGGCGAAGCATTCCGCCACACACCACTATCGACCACAGGCGAACTACAAGAACTCCAAAAACATAAGCTTACACTTGATAATGCAGATGCTCCAACAACAAACAATGTTACTGACGGAAGTCATAACAAGTTACGCAAATAACCTGACACCACCGCGATGACGAACCTACAGAAATGTCGTGAACCAACTAATTACTGCTGGAGGCAATGTCTTTGGACAATATCCTCCACCTCCACTTGTCTACAAAGATAACGCAGTGACGGTGCTGTGATGAACCATCTCAGTGTCTGTGGGTCAGCCGACCAGTGCAGATGTCTATACACCTGAAGAAGACGGCGGATCTAGCCATTGAAATATAGTGTTTCCACAACACTATCCGGCGGTACACCCGTGAAGACTACGTTGCAGTCATACGCCGGGAAAGTCTTCGTTCATGCCTATAAACTGTAGTCTGCGTGTGTGGTACTGACCCATGTAGCCTTTGAAACGTTGCGTCCACACTGTTAGGTTGGCCGAAAGCAAGTTATTGTAACTAAAATGAACAAAATTGTTTGTGAAACTGATATACAGCCAAAAGCTCTGATACCATTCTGACAAAACGAAATCGCGGTCAGCGGCTGACACGGTGTGAGTATGTTTTACCGTGTCGGCTGGTGAGTTCTCGTGTGCTGTGCATGTTTTGTGGTCGCTGCCAGCACAAACTGTTTTCTGTGAGCCGACAGCAGTTGTATCTCTGCCGGCTGTCAGCAGACAAGAGCTCTCGCGTTAATCCGCTCGATAAGCGAGGCCGCTCCAGGGATCAGCGCCACACTGCCTCTCTACTGGTTGGATACTGTTGAACCCCTCTATCTATCCTCCGTATTTACTATATAATTTCCTGAGCTCACTCGATAGCTGGAAAACGTGTCACGTGTCAGCCTTCGCTCGTAAATTAACAGCGACCAGAGATATCATTAGAAGAAATTGGTTATGTCCACAGTTTAATAGCTAAGCAACTGCTACCAAATTAATTGCCATAATACAAACATTAAGTTTGCTTTTGTAGCATTTCATAGTTAAAAAAAAACATTTCGATAAATTTTGTGGCTGAAAAAACGGTGAACCGGTTTTCATTAACATGTTGCTAATGAAAGCAACAAAAACTTTAAAAAATAAATTACTCATGGTCTCTGCTGTAACCTCGGAAGCCAAATGTCATTCCGGCTTAGGCCAAATTTCAATTTAATTAAAACTTACGATAATGTTTCTGCTTGACCAAAGTTTATACATTTCTGTTTATTTGTTTTTATTCATATTTTACTGACCACTTTCGTTAATGGTTTTGCTATATGTTTGCTGTACTTGAGTTATTAGGTTATTTAAAGTGGAAGTCACACCAAATACGTTACCGAATGGAGTATTCTAGCAATTAATTTCTTTGGAGTTTCTCAACTGTTTAATAATATGGAATGTGTATTAAGTTTTCTCGCCGCTATAGGAACTATGACCATAGGTTACATTATGAGTGTTTGATTAGCCTCAATGAAAAAAACAATGTGATAGTTTCGAAATAAACAGGAATTTTTTAAATTTTGCAGAGTGAACTCTAAGGATCAAATACAAGTCAACCTTGTATTTGAGTCTACGACCTTTGAAACAGTTATATGATAACGCGATCGTCCCTACCCGTGTTTAATACCTACTTCTATTAATACTTCTGAGTTGCAAAAAGCATTTATTCATCTTACGGTTGAAACTGAGTTCAAGGTCATATTTGGTCAGATCAGGTCAACCTATTGCAATATTTGACCCTAACAGCTGATACTTCTAGACCCTGTGAAAATACACAAAAAACGGTCGAGGGATTACACTAGTTAATAACAAAAACTCAAGTGCATCATTTGCGCTCAATTAATCTGCATTACCGTCATCTATTTCTAACCGTGTTTGCTTGGAATAGCGTCCTTCCTGAATTTTTCTTCTTCCACCACTAACCAAACTACTCATTTGCGTTCTAGTGATCCTTTCAGTCGCATGTCCTTTGGTAATACTACATGCGATGGAAGCCGGCAGTCAGGAAGCAGTTCTTTTTTTTTTTTTTTTACGCCTCGTCGACGGCTACGGTTATTAGAGACGGGATGAGTCTGGGTACAAGGAACGGGGAGGAATTCGGCCATGGCATTTTTGAAGGAAGCATCCCGGCATTCGCCTGGAGTGATTTGGGGAAACCATGGAAAACCCAAATCTGGATGCCCGGACGAGGATTCGAACACGCGTCCTCCCGAATGCGAGGCCAGAACGTTAACCGTTCACCCACCACGCTCGGTCAGTATGTTCGAATCCTTCTCTGGATTTATGCAAAGTCAATCCTTGTGGCTTTGTTTGTTGCATACTTGAAAATGAAATTACATCCCAGTGCATGATTGTGGTCCAGCTGGATTGGTAAACATGGGATGAAGACAAATACAAAGAAGAGTTAGCTTATTAGGTTCACAGATAAAAAACTAAAGGTTGATTATGATTATAAGGTGGGGAAAGAATTTCTTGTTGAAGAATTGAGATGTAAATATTTGATAACAAGCTTAACTGGGCGGGACACATTGTACAGGTAGTAGGAAAACGTTTCAAAATCCTGCAATTGTTTGGGGGAGTGATGAGGCGAACTATCAGAGAAGTAAAGGAATTGAGTAACAAAACTTTTGGTAAGACCATTGCTTGAATATGGTGGTGTAGTATGGGATCCACATTTTGGGTATCGAATACAGGAGTTGGAGGGGGTGCAGAGGAGGGCTGCCAGATTTGTCTCTGGAAATTACCGGAGAACATAATCAGTAGCCGATATGATAAAAGAGCTGGAAGGGGATTCACTGAAAGACAGGAGGAGGGTGAAGAGGGTCATTGGAGCGTACAAGACGTGTATTGGTGATGAAGAGGGGAAATATATTGATGTAAGAATTAAGAGGAAAGGGAAAAGATAACAATGACCACAAGCTAGCACTCAATTTCAGGCAGAAGGATGTGCCAAGATTTCCTTTCGTAGGTAAAGGAGTCATGGATTGACAAAAGCTACCGAGAGAAATAATGTATAGTTTATCAAAAACGCTCAAAGAATTTAAAGTAGAAATTTGTAGAGAGCAAGAGTAGGTAGGTACATGAAAGCGAAAAGATGGGTGTGTAAGGAAATTGGCCCCGAAGCGTCCGCTCCATAGCAAACAAATTAAACCATAAATGCAGTTGCGACCTGTGGAAGCTAAAATAAACTGTTGATCGCCGATACGGCGCAACTGTTAAACTGAACAACCTTTATCGTTTTAAATTTTCTGGTGGTTCGCCTGGTCAACACTCTATTAAATTGCTCCGTTTTTTTTTTCTTTTTCAACTCCAGAGATTGTTTCTGAGCGATACAGGACATTCAACGCAGGCATGAAGAACAGGATTTAGCACGTTGGCAACAGTCGCTTCTACAGTATTTCTAGTGGCCACTTTGTTGTCTGCAGGAATTTTGGCTATCCGTACTGCCATTTCAGTAAATTAAGGCTCATTGTATTCCTTTGTATTTTTTGTTTTTGTTTCTTTTGTTTTTTAAAAAAACTCCGCACTACTGAACTACGTAAATACGACCATATCACACCATTTTCATTAGTTTCCTCTTAAACTCGACCTCACCTTCGACCCATTACGCCATGCTCAAATATCTAATATCTAATACCTAATATCTAAGATAGTTTAATTATTTTATTCAATAAACTGATCCTTTACTCGTTTCTCGATGTCGTAAAAAAAAAAAAAAAAAAAAAATGTAAAACAGATATTTTTTTCAGGGTTGCATGGCAGGAAATCATACCTCAATTTTTTTTTCAAAAATTGTATCTGTTATTAACGTTATTGCTGCGTGAAAATCAGCTGAAACTGCGTGTCCGGATTCATTGGTAACCAGTTGTAACAGGATAATCAAGGTCTTTGTCAAACATCCAAAACAATTTGTATTGATTTTTTTTTTTTCATTTATAATTTGTATTGAGTTCAACTCACGGTTGTCATCTTTGTAACATATGATATTTCTCGCAGCAACTTAGGATCTATTGAAAGCCTTTACCATCATATATTCCAAGTTCCTCCACACACTTTTCAAAAAATAAATAAATAATTGTACCCTCTCAGTCGTTATTCAAAGCCAAAGTAGAATACATAAAAATGGAGAAGTAACGGGCTCAATCACTAGCTAAAATTTTAACTCGATCTATTTTACGGTTTTTTCCATGTCCTGAAATGTCCGATTCTGACGTTGTTTTGTTTTTCGGCAATCCAGTTTTGTGAGGTTCAAATAGTTCCGGCCGGAATTGGGTATCTACTCAGTGACCGGTGTACCATTTCTCACGATGTTCTTTCTCACCGGTAGCTGTTGCTTGCCACAAAATAAACATCTGACTCATTCAGTACCACGGCCTTAAAACAACGCACCGCGTTTTCATCGCGCTGCTAAGGGAGCGTCCATAAACTACGTGGTCAGGTCAATTGGGAGTGGGGGAGCGGTGAAGGGGTGGTTAAAATGTTACGCAGGGCTACGGGGAGGAAGGGGTTGTGTGAGCCAAGCCACGTAGCTTTCCATTCATATTATTTTTCATAATAAAAATAAGGTACAGAACTCATATTAGCATGTGGATATTTGTTTTAGATATCCTATATACTTACTAACAGTGCTGCGCATTCGTGTGACTTGAAGTCATAGCGTTGGGTTGCACGCCGCCGGCGCATTTGAACTAACCGACAGACGATGGGGCATGACGATCCCAGAAACATTAGACATTACACTCAAATTCGTTTTCAGATGTCATCCAGAATTTTTCAAGGCAGCGACAGTTCGCATTGTTTTGATGCTTTGAAATAAAGCTGTTTTTATTAGACTTGCCAGCGTGTAACTACTCGTTGAACTAATAATTCTAATTTTTTCTGTCAAGTTAATTTCTAGTCCAAAGTGTGGTGTCAAGTGGCGCTGTAAAATAAACTTACGAGTTATAAAAATCAGTAGATCCATGTATCATTCCCTGGTAATGTAGAAAGAAAGATGATAGAACTGTAGCAAAAGAAAACTAAACATGCAGCTCTTCTTCTTTTTTTTACGCACCAGTTATAGGTTGTTCTATTTTATTAATTATCGAACAGTGATGAATAAGACAACAAGAATATTTTTAGTAATACCTCAAAAACAAAAGGATCCCTCTCTATACCTGAGATTTTTCAAAATAATTCATTATTTGCAGCAGAGGTTAGTGTCACCATTTCATTCTGAATATTTATAATTACAGAGAAGTGCATAACGCAAATATCAGTTGTATTCAGTATATCCGCAATGATTATAATGATAGTCTGTCAAGAGAAAAAAGTACAATAAGTCTTCTGCAAATAACAGGAAAAAGTTACGTGCCACACAGGGGGGTGGGGGTGGGGGGTGGGGGTGGTTGTCGAGGCAAAAGCCGCGTCAGGCTACGTGTGGAGGGTGGCTCATGAGAGGCCAAAATGGCCCACGTAGTTTATGAACGCTCCCTAAAGCTATCACTGAGCAACAATCAAATTTATTATTGGTAATTTAGAATGCAATGTAAGCTGAATTTTGAGCATTCTAAATAAAATTATACTCATACAAGGAAAATTAAAACATTTTCTGGTTTTTACAAAATATATTGGATATTAGTTTTAGTATACGTGATACAAGTATAGAATAAAATCAATATTGGGGACAAATTTCTAGTTCCTAGATAGTTCCGTTTTAGAGACAGACCTTGTACTGGCCTAAATGGTTCCATATTGACAACTTTTTTCGAGTGAAAATTTTTAAAAACAATATCTTAAATGTCTATTTAATAATCTTACACATCAGTATCTCACACTGTTGGATGGATAAAATATTTTTTCCATCAACTTCATTCTTTTTAAGGTTTCATTCCTCCTGGATGAGTCACATGAGGGTCTCAGGGACTCTTTTCAGCTATCCTAACGTAAGGGGAAAGGAATGAGAAGCAGTTCAGCCATGCTCTTTTAAAGAAACCATCCTAGCATTCGCCTGAAAGGACTTCAGGAAACCAAGGAAAATACAAATCTGGATGTCCGAATGGTATTTGAACCAATGTCCTCCCGAATGACACCTCAATGCGATGTCACTCATCCACCCCCTGATGTAGTTTCACAAAATTGTTAAAAAAAAAAGATATTCGCATTTAGGTCAACGAAACAAATTACAGGTGATGTGTGACATCTCTTGCTGACTCCATTTCATTACCATAAGCCTGAGACAGACAAAAAACCAGTGGAGCATCTCAAATAGGACTCCACTTTCCTGTTTGATTCGAAAACTTACAAACACCCTCAGTGACCTTTGGTGAAATATTCTGTAGAGAAAATCGTTCGCAAAAGGATTAACGAGTGGGAGCGCAGCTAACCAAGGAGTTACCACAAACGAAGCGTTAAGACGAAAACCGAGCGGAAGGAGGGAACTGCCGACAAGTGAAAACTTGAAACTATGAATATGATACGCGCAACATGTCGTACTTATTACTACGGATATACTAAATTATAATAATTCCGAGTGGTCGTAATGACGTGGTGACAGGGTTTCTATTGTCTGCGCATTCCACCCCTGTCTTAGCCGCCTTAACCTAACCCGGTAGTGCTACCAGGTACAGGGGACCTACAGTTTAACGTGGAATCCGAACCACGGAAGTGTTCTCGCGTACTTCAAATTATGCAGCAAGCGGTGACAGAGGTGAACGTCGAGATAAGGATGTATGAAAATCGCCGCCGAGACAGGGATTCGAACGCTAGACATTTCGTTTCCCAGTCAGACAACTTAACCACTGAGCCACCAGACCGCTACTGATTTATTATTAACATTAGCATGTCGGTGACGCTAACTCATAAGATTTTACCCATCCCAACGCGCCTAAAGAAGTTTTCACTTCAAAAACTAAAAATCTAACTTAGTCCGAAGGTTGGTCGAATCTTTCCGAAGCAGATGTACCAAGTTATTGTGTCACAGGCACGAAAGCCAATTTCTTTCCACTGGGACCTACGGTTTAACATGGAATCAGAACCACGGAACGGCCCGGCGTAGCTCATATAACCAAATACAACTCCTTAAAAATCCTGCTCACCGCGACCGGAGAGAGAAACTATCAGAAGTAAGTGGCTTATAAAAGTATTGGACTCTCCACGATGCGAAGAAGACGGGAAGGAAATCTCAGACCTCAACCATATTATTTTCAAATGCAGCAAACATAATCTCCCACGCGCTACCCTAATTAGCAAATTAGCAGCAATGCAAGTACCCCTCCCTACATCGATACTATGCCTGCTGTCTACAAACCAAATCAAGATATACCAGACACTAGCAAGATTCTTACAAGACGCACAAATAACGATATAGTCAACACGACACCACAGGCTCACTGAAGACAAAACCAACTGCCGGAGAGGACAAAAGAGAAAAAAAAAAAAAAATACAAGAAACACCACTCTACTAGAGACCTACAAACGGATACACAAACACATGAAGATCAACTCTCAACGAAGAAAACTACTGGAGAAAATCAAGTTTGTAAAGCAAGACAAAGGCGACAATATTGTAAATTGGTAACTAATGTAAAATAAGGTGAACACACTATCTAATAGAATCAATTTATGGTAAATCAATGTATAAGATCAAATGTATAATAAAGGTTGGTGAAATGGTCAATTGACCAGAAACCAAAAATAAAAAAAAAAAAAAAAAATGTTAGTGACTTAACCGCTGAGCTACCAGACCGCTTTGTTTTGAAAGATACGTGTGCTGACTACTATCAAAATTGGAAAAAACTGTGGGTTTGTACGAACTACGTTGACAGAAATTAAGGCGAACGGAGAAAGACGGAGAGGGTTTAGGTTTTTGTAAATGGAACATAAACAGTGATTTTCTATTTGCTTTAAAGTATACCGGTATGTATACAAAGTTCCATCAAAATCGGATAAAAAATGTGTGTTTGTATGAAGAATATTGGCAAAAATCAAACAGACATTAATTTTAATATATTAGATACTAATATAATCTATACTTTCACTGCTGTCCAAGCGCAACACGGCATAATTATAGCTACAGATATACTGTTAACGTTAGCATGTTGGTGACGCGAAGTTATACGATTTTTCCCATCCATAAAGCTTCCAACGCGCAATACGGCATCCAAACATCTCAAAGCACCAATAGAAGTTTCCACTTGAAAAATTCGAATCCGCTGTTGCGGTATGGGTGAGGAATTTTTTTCAGATCAGAAATAGCTGAGCGGTTGGCGAGTTGGCCTGAGTCGGTAATTCTCTCGGCATGCCGTTCGTAAGGAACGCCCTCTTGAGCGATGAATAGCCGTCACGCGGGGAGCGTTGCTACTAAATATACGTAGCAGGTAGCTATTGTCTGGCCGCGGGCCAAATCGACAGACTTATAGCTCGCGACATCCGCTTTTAAAGGCAGTACAAATTAACGGTACAGTCACGGGTTATGCTCCAATCTGTGACCATAAACCTTCTTTTCTCTTATTGACACGAGTACGTCTACCCTCCCTTGGTACTGGTTAGCACATCAGAATTACCACCTACATGAAAACGTCCAGTACCTTTTGTAACAGCCCTCAAACCTCAACTTAAATGGAATTGTATTTTATGAAGTATTTGTAGTAAGCTAGAGTTTGGTTGAATAGGATGTTATATATGTTGTTTTTTTTTTCCCAGTAAATCTATGTATATAGACTTTTTTATGAAAATAAATTATTTGGAGGCCATTTATTATTATTATGTCTCAGGACAGAATTGGGCAAGAGAATTGCTGAAATGTTTGTAATTGTAGGTATTAAAGCAAGTTACGATGTCTAAAGGACAATTTGCTACAGTTTAAAATGATTTCTGTGAATAATTTTGTGTTTAAGTATCTTTAATTTCCATTTCTGACCATTTTGTAATGATGGTAAATGATTATGTATTAATTCTGATTGTTTTAATATGTTTCAATTGTTTAAGTATTGTTAATGTTCGACAAATATCTGTCGGAAGCTTCTGTAGTGTTCTAGAAATTTCGATTGTAACGATTCGCTAAGCTCCCTGTTACATATAACTTTAAGCTCCCTGTTACATATAACTTTTTATTGTATATAAAGTAAAGGAATAGAATATTTTTCCATTTCTTGGGATGTCCACTGCATGTTCGAAAGATGCGTTTGAAAGGATAAGAGGCAAGGATTTTACGCTTCAGTGAAGGGCAGACGGGTTGGCGCCTTGTTGGCAGAATGTTAAGAGGATTAGGGATTTCTGTCCGGCAACCGGTAAACAGAATTCCTTCCTCCCGAAGGAGACATCGGCTCTCGAAGATTGCCGAGACTTAACGCGGCGAAGAGAAGCACAGATTCACATGACGTCAGATGGTCAGCCAATCACAGGGACCATAGTACTAAGATTCGGGGAATTTTATGTTCTATGTCGTCTTCGAGCCACAAGAGGCGGAGTCAGAGTTTACCTCCGTGGCGGCAGAAAAGACGAGCTTCACTTCCTGCCTGACTTCCCTCCAGTTGGGAGCCCAGACAAGTCACTGGTGACTTGCGGTCCATGTGTGCTGGGCTGACTTGTGTCCTGGAGACCATCTGAGGCGCACTTCTGACTTGCGACTTGCCGCATATTGCTGGCGTGGCCAGTTACGACGCTCAGCGCTACCTGCCGTGGAACGGTAATGTGTTTCTTCGAAGCCATTCAGCCTGCAACTTCCGTGAAACTGTACCCTTAAGCGCATCTGAGATAAAGATCCTTGCTCTGATCTGATAAACCACTGAGCTAGACTGTGTAACTGTCGAATGCAGGTTAATCATTCGTGGCGTCCCAACCTATTAAAATTCATTATTGTTTGCCATCATCATAACTGGTAACATACTTTGTATTAGAATAATTATGAGATTTTTAAAGTACAACTATACTTGTTTGCTTGCATTTAAAGGGCTCATTGTACGTCTGAGCGTTGCTTAGAAAGTTGCAAAACCTCTTGTTTATTAACGTAATGGTAAATACGCTCAGATTTGTAGATGCCATTGTGAAAATCTTTATTAAAATGTCTTTTTGTGACAGTTTTCAAATCCCAGAATCATCCAATTCTCATTTGAATAATTTACATTTTGATATTCAATTATAGTATCCTATATAGCGTAAAATATTAAGAATTAATTAATAATTCTCCCCCCCCCCCCCCTGGCGATACGCTACACGATGGAGCTTATATAAAGCGAACATCCGAGAGAGAGAAACAGTTTTTACATACTCAATTACGACGGCCAAGGACTGTATTGTCTGTAGAAGAAGCGTTGTTGTCTGCAATCGCTGGATTGTATGTACGCATGTAACCAATATCTTTGACGTCGCGCTTATGAGAACAAAAACAAGTTTAAATTGAAGTGTATGGTGGATTGGTTATTTATCATATTAATTAAACCATGAACCATCTAATACTCTCTTCTTTTATGACACCGAGCGTTGTGGGTGAGCGGTAACTATCTTTCCTCGCAATGGGTTCGAATCCCCGTTCTGCCATCCAGATTTTGGTTTTCCATGGTTTCCCTAAATTATGGCAACAAAATTTTCTCCGACGAACGTGGAGTGCCGAGACGAACACAAGGTACAACAGTAGATCAACTCGGTCTTTTTTATTTCTGTCAACAAACCATGAAACACGTGTTACAATAGTTTAATTCCTGATCAGTAGTTTCTCTTGTGTTGTAATGTTATGCTACACCTCATTTATTATGAATAATTAATTTTTAATAATGTTTCTAATTGAATTACCTCTTATTAATTCTTTCCATACTTTGTGGATGACAGACGTGTTTGTTTCTGAGGTTTTAAGGAGAGAAAAATCTAAAAAGATTTAATAACCTGACCACTTATTTCACTCACACATAACTAACAGACAGGAAATGCATCAACTGTCGTTATATCAATCAACCAATACCGTAGCGAAGAATGAAAAGATGTGACAGTCAAGTCGATTGAAATTATCATAACATAACAAAAATTACAAAATAAAAGCAAGAAAATCAAATACACGTAATGGAATGTTCTGTCTAAACTTAACGTTTGTTTTTGAATTACGACTTTTGGCTCAGTTTAAAGTTTGAAATGAATGCACGCGACTATACTCAGCATAGGTTCAGTAGAGAGATTCTGAATCATGCGGATCGCTCCGCTCAAGGCTCTAGTTGGGTGCATGAGAGAACAGTATATACGCAAACAATTTAAAATCAGATGAAGTCTTTTAGTATACCGTTGCAGTTGTCGTAGTCACTAGCACATAACAGTAATATCTGTTCTTGGACGCAGCATCGCCTGAGAAATGTTGAAGTCCAGCACCTGCTGGCTGAAAAATCCTAAGTCCTTTGCTACTTCAAAATTTAAGTACTGGATGCTTATTGCAACCTACCAGCTTCTCCAGGGATTCCAACTCAAGACCTCGAATTTAACGTCCTCACGACGCTCGTCGACTTCTAACCCTCCATGGCTCGTCTTTGGTCTTCTAGAATCCGCGAATCTAGGATTGACTTCCTTTCGCCGACCTCCGAATTGGTTCCATCATATAAACAAAATTGTAAGCATATAGTAACATTTTTAAACAATTATTACATTGGGAGACTCATTCAATCTCTCTCAAGCGTTCTGAAATTTGGCAGTATTCGTTTCTTTGATTGGCTGGGTGAGCCATAAGGCTTCGTAATACTCGTTGCAGTTCGTGAATAGCTTCATCTCTCTCGCACTTAATCGTTGTCTCTGTATTGCATCGTACGTGGGGAAAAGCCCATCGTCTTTCCATTCGCGTCTGAGCCTTGCTGTTCTTGTCGGAAATTTCAGTGAGTTCCATAGCAATGGCTGGACGTATCAAATACCTCCATCCAACTCGCGGTTATTATGCTGAACTGACACAGTTGCAACATTTCATCAAAAATAAACATGACAAATAAAAATTTCCGCTTCTCTTTTTTTTATACTCCCCATACTCTCTTCCACACAATTTCTCTCTCTCCTGTTTCTCTCTCTCTCACTCTCTCTCTCTCTCTTAAATACACTGAAACAGAAATAAGAGAACCAAAAAATGTGAAACTTTATTACACGTCATACAGATTTCAAACAATTGGTTAGATTAGATTAGTGGGTAGATACAGTTATCAGGTTTCAAAAAAAATAATTTTTTTTTCTTCACAAAAATAGTTTTTACTTTTGACGTTATACTGGTGAAAACATTATTTAAATATCTTTGACAGTGTGGGAATTATGCGTGATTAAGCAAAGTCCTGCACGATTGACAGCCACTTAAATCTTACTGCACTTGAAGGATATCCAAATCTTTAACCTTAAATATCTCAAGACAGCAATTCATCAATTGATTTTAAATATAACTTTTTTCCACATACATAGATCATTTTCAAATTTAAAGGACATGTTCTACATACTAACTTCTACAGACCCTACCATTATTGTTTATGCAGCTTTTCAGAAATGGAAAATATGCCTATATGTTTAAACAAAAAAAGCAAGAATTTTTAATTACTTGAATTTTTTATTAGCAACAAATATAAAGTGAAATGTGTTATATTATTGCCTCGGTATTAGTTTACAAGATTAAAAAATTCAAATATTACATGCCTTCTATAATTAGAGACCGTAATGACGACATATTTTTAACTTTCAATTCGAATGGCACATTAACATATTGTTAAATAACATTTTTATTTTAAAAATCAGTATTTGTATATAACTATAACAGTTCTCAGGAGCTATGAAATTTGAACCCTCAAATTTAAATAGATTTGGAGAAAATGATTTTTTTTTTAACTGCTTAACGTCTCTTAACAGCGAGTTCCTTAGAGACGGGAAAGGATGGGGGGCAAGGAATGGGAAGGTATTTGACCATGGTCTTTTGAATGAAGCATCCCGGCATTCACCTGGAGTGGTTTGGGGAAACCATGGAAAACCCAAATCTGGATGCCCGGACGGGGATTCGAACCGCCGTCCTCCCGAATGCGAGGCCAGAACGCTAACCTTTACACCACCACGCTCGGTGAGAAAATGAAATTTCAATTTCTACAAATATTTGTATGTGTTAGCTGTATCGACCCCCTTAACATAGGTCGCCACGTTAGGTAGAGACCACCCCCCACCCCCCTCGTTGGTGACCTGTTAAGGATCTGACACTTAATTCGGGAGGACGCTCGTTCAGATCTGCGTTCGGCCTTCCAGATTTTGTTTTACCATGGTTTCCCGAAATATCTACAAGCGAATACCGGGCTGAAACTACTGAGAGACCATAGGAGAAATCCTTTTCACTTTGTTCTCAATCCTCCCCCGCCTCTAATGACGACGATATCGACGAGTCACAAAGCCGGAAACTAAAAAAAAAAAGAGTTTATGAGAACGTCTGTGTCCGGCTTCGTTTTCGTCGGCTACACAATTCTGCACTTCAAAGCCCGAAACTCCAAGCAGGTGTTTAAACACACGTGTCCTTTGTTTATGTTCGTAGCCGTAGATAGAAGCGCATAAAACGAATTTCTCCGGGACATTCACTCTGCCGAGGATCTACAGGTAAATAACGAGGGCACATTAATTCATTTTTTCATCGTTTTTTTTCGTATATCTCTCTGTAGTTTAGTGTGTTATTATTGTTAAAATGTTTGCCTTTTTTTGTTTTATTTATATTTTTTTTGTCTGAAAGAAAAGACGTAATGCCATTTCCTATTGAATAGTGTAGCAGTGAACTAAAATTATGTTACGAAGCTCAAAAAAATTTGGCAAACGCGGATTACCCAATCGTGTCTTATGCTAGCACTACTTGATTAAATCGATTTTTTCATTTATATTTGCAAAATGTGAACTCCACGTGAACAGAGTTGCCATGAAATTCTAGTATTTACTAAGATTTTTCATAATTAGTCACTATAACTAATGGTGGAGACATTTATTGAAGGGTGATGCAAGGATTAAAGGGTTAGGAAAATCTTAGAACAACAGTGGAACCAAAATACAAAGTAAGGATGAAATATCAGGTTTTCAATTAATCTAGTATTTCACTGCGACCTTCACAACGATCAAAACTTATTTTTAAAGATATTTATATTTGTATTACAGTAATTCAGGAGTCTGACTGGAGATCGAAAGGTCCCCGGTTCGAATCCCTGTTTCGGCTGGGATTTTCAGAGCCCCTTAACCCAACCTTCACCTCTGGCACAGCTTGCTGTGCAATGTGAAGTGCGCCAGAACACTTGCGTCTTTCTGATTCCACGTTACTGTAGATCGCTTTAATCCGGTAGGATTACTGTTTTAGGTTATGTACTGTGCGATCTGGTTGTTTTTGTTATAACGCGTTAATCTTCCACATTTGACTCAATCTACGTCTTTGCTGAAAGTTTTTGGGATATTTAAAAATTTCTATGGATGCCATAGTATTTCAGTACTCTTTAAATATAAACAAAGCATCAATTGTAAATACATTTGTACCTTCTCAACTCTCTACATAGGTGAGGTTTATTTATCTGACTGATATAAACGTATTTCCTTTTTTCATAGTTATTGTCCGATAACTTAACCTCAATAGAAGAGTGATTTTTAACACAGACAAAGCTATATGAGAGTGTAATATCCTCTTTACAAATAATAATTATTACGTAGAATTATCTTTGGGAACAAAGATGATCATTTAGTTAAAAATTATAAAAAGAATTAAAATTCTTGAAATGAAAGAAATATGTTACTTTACTTGTTGATTACAAATAAAATCTAAGGCAATTGAAGAAATAGAAACACACAATCAAAATTGATTATCTGGTCTATCTCTATGAGTATCGAGTTTTTTATTTTATTAATTATGTCGGGGTTCGTTTATCGGGTGGAGGTTGTTCATTAATGCCAAGACACGGTTTTCGTTCCATTAAGATGTCTGATTTTACCGTATGTTGTCGGCGATGACTGTGGAGGCAAGCAGGCCCCCACATGTACACTCAAGCGGGGAGTGCCCCTTCGTCTCCTTGACACAAGTGGCCAGGAAGTCCACTTGCTGACGCTATCGACAGAGTCCGACAGCTAGACACGGGTTGTGTGGGCGAGCCTTGTGACTGTTCTACGAAATAATTATATTATTTAGGTAAATTTAGTGGTTTGATGGCATGGTGCAGCATTAGAATCAGTGTAAGAACCGCCTTGTGAAGCCGCGTCGGTAAATTAAATCAGAAGAAGAAATTTAGATACGAATACCGGAGGGAAATATGAGAGGAGGATTCTTTCATCAGTTGTCCGCGTAGAATTGTGCCTGCGTGTGTGAGCTATTTCATCATTTGTCTGCGAAGAGGTGTGAGTGTTGGCTCGCTTTAAATTAGCGAAGGTATGTGTGTAGTAGGGCTGCTTCCTGAGTTTACATATGCTTGGATTTTTTAACAAGTTCATGGAGAGCTAGTCTAGTCAATCGCCTCTTATTATGTTTCGTCGAGGCAGGGTAATATTGCTGTGTTAGGAGAACATAGTAGTCAATGCACCGAGCGTGGTGGTGTAACGGATAGCGTTCTGGCCTCGCATTCGGGAGGACGGCGGTTCGAATCCCCGTCCGGGCATCCAGATTTGGGTTTTCCATGGTTTCCCCAAATCACTCCAGGTGAATGCCGGGATGCTTCCTTCAAAAGGCCATGGCCGAATTCCTTCCCATTCCTTGCCCCCATCCTTTCCCCCGTCTCTAAAGACCACGTTGTTAAAAAGGGACGTTAAACTGTTAAAAAAAAAAAAAAAAAGTAGTCAATGCAAATTAGATTAGTTTGTCGTGCGTAGCCACTAACGTGTTAGTGAGAACGAGAGAGGTTATTAGTTTGGTTAGGGATGCGAATGTACAAAAGCAGTTAGTCGCAATTACTTGAATTCAGTGAAGCCTTAAGCCGCACAAGTACGTGTGCGTTATCCATCACTGTACAAGATATTGCTCCATCGCAATTAAACTAAATTAAATATGCAAATACGTAAGTAATGGGACAGTTATGGATTTTTACTCATTGGGAACACTTGCTATCTTCATTTCTTCCAAATGAGTGTTAGGAACTGTTAATGATTTTTTAATTGGAAACACACGTTAATCACCATTACGCAACAAATGAGAGAAAGTATAAGGGACAGTTAAGGAATATTGGAGAAACATTAAGATTTCTGAACGTAACACAAAGAAAATTTTATTTAGAAGAAACGATTACCGGGTAAATTCCATAAATTATACATTGACCGAAATTAAAACCCTAACACCAAGACGAAGTTGTGATAATGAAAGAAATTTGGCCCCAAGTATCCCCACTTGGAGAGAATTAAATGATTAAAAATTGAAAGCTTTACATGTAATAGTATGAGAATTATGTGTCTATTAATTGTGCAAAATTGCTATGCTTTTTAGCGTGAACAGTGTGGTGTAAGATGACACTTTTTTGTCCACAAGTTCTTCTTGACCAAGTATGCCAAGGCAACCCTCTACACCCAAATCTTTAACTGTGGCAGAGGTCGGATGATTGGCGTTTTATAGATGGGTGCATCATATCGCGAAATCTCCTGGTTGGATTGTGCCGTATTTCAATGTCATTATACATACTGTAGTTACACAATGGATGAAACAATGCTTTAATACTCCTAGAGCAGGCACAGGTCCATAAAGCACGTGAACATCACCAGATTGTGTGGGCGGCTGTTACTGGCAGATGGGTGACTGCAGGCCAGATCCAAACAGTGAATACAGAAACGATTGATTGTAAAGCAATTGTTTGAAGCTTGGTTACACTCTCTGACCCTTATGCAATGCGTTCCATTAACCTGATTTCATAACCAGCATCGTCTAACCTGGTGTAACACAAATGGACACGTGAATGGCGTACACTTGTGTTTTAGAGACGAGTCTCGATTCTGTCTGTGGCAAAGTGATAAGAGAGTATGTTCGCAGGTGTAGTGGAGAAACTGCTTATCCTGTTGTGATTTCAGAACGCCATACAGGTGTAGCCACTGGTGTCATGGTTCGGGGGCAATCAGTTTCGACAGCAGGACTGAGTTCGTTGTTGTTGAGGGCAAAATGACAGCCCGCCACTATGTGGTCGCGGTGGTGCACCTTATTATAATACCCTTCATGTCCATCATCCAAAACGCATTTTTCAACAGGATGATGCCTGTTCTCATACTGCGCCATCGCAACACAAGCCTTGCAACGTTTTCCGATCACAGTTTAGACCGCACGGTCCCCAGATTTGTCCCCAGTAGAGCATGCCTGGGATGCCAGGAATAGACACATTAGATCACATGGCCATCCGGCCATAAACTATGCAACACCTGACTGCAGAATACATGCAGGCGTAAAGAGAGATACCCCAAGAAGACATCCGAACACTTATTGATTCAATGCTGGCAAGGATCCACGACTGTATTGATGCTCTAGATGGGCGCACTTCTTATTGACAACTGTATCTAAAGGAAATTAACTTAACCTGACCCATTTCAATATGTTATTATTTCTTCTGGATATGACCTTGTATATATCTACAAAGTTTCCTATCATTCCGCTATTCCTTTCTGGATTTGGGATTTTAATTTCCGCCAGAGTATATCGAAACACCGGTCGGTAAGTCTACATGATAAAAACATTGTGTATTAACATTTAAGTGGTAAAAATCACTGATTACTTGTCTATTAATTTTAAGATTTGCAAGCTTTAAGGGAAGATTGGAAGAGACCATCGAATATAGGCAGAAAACTCAGTTCGCTACTCATTTTATGCTAACCAGATAAGGCGCATGTGATCCCCACTTAAATACGACGATAATATACGCACAGTTAAAGAAAGACTTTTGGTGGGTGAGACTGTGCTTATTGTCACCTGACAACCTGGTAACTTATAATCACCACAAAAAGCACTGAGCTTGCACGTGAAGTCTTTGGAACCTGGAAGCTAGTCTCTTCAGCTCGGGCACAGCCGAGAAGAGTCCCCTCTTCGAGCAGGTTAGACGAAAAGAATCCCTCCTTGTCTGCCGCGCGGCCGAGTGCTCTCGAAACACTTTGTGTGGAAGCCGTCAGCAAACACCTTGCCGCTCATCGCCGTTCAGACCAGTTCATGCAGGGAAATCTGAGTGTCTGCCTCAACCACCGTTCACTCCGTGGACCCGTAAGCTGCGTATCCACTACGCACAGCAAACCCCCAAACATTTTATGCGCGGGAACCGCGAGCAATGCACACGGTTTAGGTTTAATATGTAGTGTATATTCAAACTTAAGTCATGATATCGATCCAAAAAAATTGCCTTAGATTCCATTTGCTATGCTGATAAATAATTGTTACCTTCAATTTTTGGTAAAATGAGTACTTCATGTTTCAAAAAAATATATTAGAAAAATCTATTCTTTTTTCTTGGCCTTGTATCAAAATGTCAATGTCAAACCTTATGCAATCATAATTATCTATCCTACTTAATATTACGACATATAAAATGGTTGCATATCCTTGTAGTTTTGACTACAGGGAGTGATTGAAGACATTCGAACATAATTCATAATTTCGCTCTAAAAGAAATTGCTTTAGATAGCATTTGCTATGCTGATCAATTTTTGATAAAATGAGCAGTTTATGTTTCAAAAAAAATAAATAAAAAAAATAAATAAAAAAAATAAAATAAAAAAAAACTTTCGATTTTTTCCCCCCTCCGCCCTGTGTCAAAGTGTTAAAGTCAAGCCTTATGCAATCATAAGTAAAAATCCAACTTAATATTACGACATAATTTTTTTTGCGTATTCTTGCAGGTATGACTACAGGGTGCGAGTGAAGTTCAGGATTAAAATGCAGCAGACGTTCGAACTTAAGTCGTAATACTGATCCAAAAGTTTGCTTTAGATAGTATTTGTATTCTGATCAATAACTGTTACTTTCAATTTTTTTATAAAAATGAGTATTTCACATTTCAAAAATATATATATTCTTAACTTACTACAGTATAACATGTTATTAATATGCTGCTAAGAAGAAAACATATGTGAGTGTAGGCTTTCCCGGCGAATAAATGCCAATAAATTTTCTCGGGTTTGCAGCCAGGTTTTATTAAAAAGCGACAAACTTTCGTCAACTTGCTCATAATTGACCTGATGATGACTGCTGAGCTAGTTGCCGAAAGCTCATCGCTTTTTAATAAAATCCGGCTGCAAACCCGAGAAGGTTTGTTGTCAAGAAAACAACTGTTAGTTGTTACTTTTTTATTTAAAAAAAAACTGTCTGTCTTTGGATGAGCGGCATTTACACAAAAAGACTACAGGGCGGATTTTTACGTCGTTTCGTTCAATGTACACACCATGGTATCGCAAGTAAAATACCGTGAAGTTAGATGAAGAAATGCTAAAATAAAACCAATTGTCAGATTTACTCAAAAACTACTGGTAGAATTTTGATTTGGTTTCAGCTACCGTACAGAGAACGTTCCCGCGAGTGAAAGAGCGTTTGAAAAAAATAAGAAATTTAGGTTAAATTTTCGTTCAACGTGATTCACGTAAAAACTGCTGGTCGCATTGTGATAGGGCCCCGATAGCCTGTGATCCCGCGGTTAGATTAGGGTATGTTTCATTTTAATGTGTCTTCAAAAAATAAGAAATTAAGGACGAATTTTACTGAGCGTGGTGGGTGAGAGGTTAACGCTCTGGCCTCGCATTCGGGAGGACGCCGGTTCGAATCTCCATCCGGGCATCCAGATTTGGGTTTTCCATGGTTTCCCCAAATCACTCCTTCAAAAGGTAATGGCCAAATTCCTTGCTGTTCCTTGTACTCAGGCCCATCCCGCCTCTAAGGGAGCGTTCATAAATTACGTGGCTTGGTCTAAGGAGGGGAGGGGTTTCCAAAAAATTACGCTGAGCTACGTGGGGAGGAGGGAAGTGTTCTGAGCCAGGCCACATAGCTATCCATTCATATTGTTTGTCACGGTTAAAATAAGGTACAGAAAACACAACAGCATGTGAATCCTTATTTCCATCATTTAATTACCTCCGTATGTAACTTACGACACTCTGACAAGAGAAAACAGTACAAAATTGTCTTCTGGCTTCAATACGTAAAAAAGCTACGAGCGGGGGAGAGGGGGGGGGGAGGTAGAGATAAAAGTCACGTCGGGCCACGTGAGTGGAAGAGGGGTTCACAGGAGGACAAAATGGAGCTACGTAGTTTATGGACGCTCCCTAATGACCTCGACGTCGACGAGGCTTAATGTCATACGTAAAAAAAAAAAAAAAAAAAAAAAAAAAAAAAAAAAAAAAAAAAAGATGAATTTTCGTTTAACACATTTTACGCAAATACTACTGGTTGTATATTGATGGGTTTCGATTGATGTCGCACAGGTATAATGGGGTGTGTTTAAACTGGATGTGACACTACAAAACGACGAATTAAGAATAAATAATACGATTTGCAATTCATCAAAAGTAGAAACTTGATCTTTTAAATGTAACACGTAGCTTACTTATGAATGGAGAAAAAGTGCTTCTCATGAAAAAACACCTTCTAGAAATAATGTATAGCTGTCAGTCTACAAAAGAGAGAGAGATAAATGTGTCAGTTGCGTTTTCTCGTTATGCTATAATGCTTTATTTTTAACACTATTCCGTTTAAAGGTATCATTAAGCACTATTACGTATTCCATTCATGTAACGTATTGGCTGTGTAACAGATCCCTGGAATTACTTGATAATGGGATTCTCGTAACAAAACTCGGTCATAGCTTTCAGAATGTCATTTCACGCCTAGTAAGTAACACGGCAGCAATTAAGTTAATGACAGACGTAATTGGAAACAATTTTAGTGCGCATAATCCCGTTGATGGTGTTGTCATTTTTCAGCACGTAATATTAAACAAATTACTATCAATGGTGAACGCTACGATGCCTGGCGTGCTGGCTGCCCACTGGTCACGTGACCATTAAGCGGGTATCGGGGCGTTTGAGATGTACACGGAAGGCTTCGATTAACATCTAGTAATCAATTAGCAGTGTCGCATGAAGGGAAACGGGGATAAAAAGTCGCTGACCTGTCATCACGCCACCAACATGTCCAAACACTGCGAGGAAGCGTATAACGTTACCAGTCAAGGCTTTGCAGATTCATAAAGTATGCTCGCATTTTTTGCTCATCATTTTCCGTATGATGTTGCTTTGTGACACAAGAAATAACAAAAACACAATTTATTTCTAATACCACACAGCACTTCATAGTTACTGTTTGCCGATGTATCGCAATTTAATGTTTTCTATCAGAAATTCTAGTAAACATTTACATTGCAAGTGACTGATCCCGTAAAAACCGTGAAAGAGTGTAAATCATGCAGATAATTTCTGATATATTTGTGGCAAGTTGACCTTCAAGTCTCAGACGAAATTTTATGCGACTTGTGGTACAATATTATGAACTTCGCCTGTCAAGTAGGTGATTTTATAAGAGTTGGAATCCAAATGTATGTTGTATTTCGTGTGGTAGACTGTTGACTGGGTGCAAAAATGGTACACATATTCCATTTGCAATTCCAATGATTTGGAGAGAACCCAAGGATAATCTGATTGTTATTTTTGTTTAACAAATATTAAATGAATCACATCTAAATCAAAGTATACAATTACAGGTAACAATGAAAGGAAAGAACTGCCACGAGGTAATATTTACATGGAAAGGATAGATAAAATACACCCAACACTCACCAAAGTTGAAGGGAGGTGGGCAGCAGCAACATAAAACAACACACACTCAATGAAAATACAATACTTTGGGTAAAACCTTTTTTCAAGCAAACAGAAGTGGCTGTGCTTGCATTAGCCTTGCGTTCGACGCAGCCACTGATAGAATGAAATAGACCGTTGGAGGTGGTTGGGGGAGCAACGATAATATAACCGTGTGTATAAATCATAAAGATTAAAATGGTAAATAATAATAATCATTGAAAAAATAATAGTAATAATTCCGTAATTTTCTAGAAAAGAAAAAAGGAGAGAGAGAGAGAAACCATCTGTAGGCTACTGCTTGGTGGCGGTCAAACATAATACTTCGAAAATAATAACCAATCCGAATGGCATTAGATTTTACGTTAAACACCCTACCCTTTAGATTCTGGCATTAGCGCTTTCCAACCTCAATAATATAAAAGATCTATGTAGGTTGCTACAACGTTCGTTTCTATTGGGATGCTGAACAATTCCGCAAGAAATATTCCTTAATGGGTACACTCCGTTCTTGAAGATAACACCGAGCGTGGTGGTTGAACGGTTAACGTTCTGGCCTTCTGGCCTCGCATTCGGGAGGACGCGGGTTCGAATCTCCGTCCGGGCATCCAGATTTGGGCTTTCCATGGTTTTCCCAAGTAACTTCAGGCGAATGCCGGTACGCTTCCTTCAAAAAAGGCCATTGCCGAATTCCTTCCCGCCTCTAGTGACTCCGAGGTCGACGAGGCGTAAAGCCATAAACAAAAAAAAAAAGGCATACTCGTCGTCAACGTTCTGGCTCCCGTGGGCAGCAAGATCCCCAGAGCTGACTCCGACAGAGAATGTAGGTATGGAATCAGCTAGACGTTCAATCCATCCCATTGCAAGTAACCAAGATGTCAATGACCAATTACAACAGTTGTGGGCCACTATGCCTGAGGAGATGATACAACGGCTTTGTGACACATTTCCCAACCGAACGTGTGCATACATTCTGGCCAGGGGGTTGCAACATCATACCGGTAAGGCGGCTCATACTGTTAAGTTCTTTGCACATTTTATTATATTTTGTAATCGCTGAAATAACATCGCCTCTCAACCTGTGAAGCTTCATTTCGCTTCTTCCTCTACTTCACTTTTTTGCCATGCTTAACAATTATTATTAGGAAGGAGAGAGGATTAGCATTACGCTGCACTGTGAATCACTATAGCTGTGGCCAGATTAATTGGCGGGTCAGTGTGAACGCGCTGTTGCCATACTTGGGGACAATCTCGCAATGCGCTCTCTTTCTATCACCTGAAAATTGCAACGCTGTGCGGCCTGTGTTGCGTAGTCCAAGCGTCAACAGCTCGCTACCCACCCCCAAACCTTCCGCCTCGCTTTCACAAAAAATGTATGAACCTGAGAATCGGAATAAGAAAGTGTCAGTGTGAGTGTGACCTTGCTCGAGAGAGGATATTTTGATTTTTAGCGATTTACGATTTTTACGTGCGATTTAAATAATTCCTTTTGGTTATTTACTAATTATAGTAATTTAGTGTAATAATTTTACCGAACAAAAAGTGCAGTAACTTATAATTAGGGAAATTTAGCAAGACAATCTTGCTACTAAAAATGGATACTTAGGAAGAGACTTATTCTCCTATTCCAGGTGTTCCCGAACTAACGACTCCCAACAAGACGCAAGTCATCGACAGCAGAACCACCGCGGCTGAAGCAGACAACAGAGTAAATCTATAATGTTTATAAATATTTCAAATTTCTTGTGGACAATGATCGAGAAATTTTGTCTTCTACATGTACGCTAGTAGGAAAAGACTTGAAAAAATATGGACGTACTTGATATTGATGAAATAAAAAACTGTAGTGATTTTTTACCGCAAAAAACAACCATATTGCGAAAAAATTAGGAAATGGACAGGCTATTTGCGCTGCAGCTTGTGGTGTCGGTTTGAAAACTGTCCAGCGCGTGTGTCGTGAGGGAAAATAACCTACGTTTGTTTCTCGAAAGAAAAATATGAAACAATACAGCACTCTAACAAAGCTTAGCGACTTTGACAGTCCTTTGTCAGAAGGACAGAACACGAATTTTACGATAGTGATGAGTGGTAATATATAAACAGATAATTTTGTCGTTAATTATGCAAGTTTTTCAGTGCAGAGGATAACAAAATAAAATTTTGATTTTAGTTATAAATATACAAACTGAAAATAAAATGTAACACGTGGACTTTTAGCCACAAATAAGAGTATTTCCATAAGTTTCCTTAGCCTGTCGAGAATTTTATTTTCTGCGCAGATAATAGAATAATAAATAACAGGTCTTTTGAAACCTCCAATTATATTAAACGCATCTGCAATGACATAACTTTCTTAACGAAATGACATTCATCAATATTTTATGACAGAATAGTGATCATAAATTACTTAAAACACGTTACAAACCATTACTACAAGTAAAGAGGTTAATACAACTGTTCGCGCACGGCTTGGCAACGGTGCATTTGACGCCACCCGCCAATTAATCTGGCCACAGCTATAGTATAGGTTGATAGACGGCGAGGACTCTCCTAACCACAGGTTAGAATGCCCGGGGCTGCTCACGTGACCGGTGCAGATTGCTTCCGCGTCTTAGATTGCCGGATTCAACATTAATGCCGCTGTCCACCCCCGGGAAATGCCAGCACAGCACGTAGGTCACACCTGCATCCAGCTCGATCCTCATACAATACAAGCCTCCTGTACAGAGCCTCGTCCCCATAACATCCTGTATTCCAGCTCAAAGCCGCTTTAATAACTCGAATCACATAAACACAAAGCTTACACTTTACAGTGGTCTCGAACTTAAAAATGCGAAATCGTTAGATCTGTCCGCTAATATCGGTGTATTTGTGCCCAACATCGGTACATGAAAAAAAAAAAAAAATACTACCCAAATAACCACAGTTTGCTGGAAAAGATGTGCTGTCCAAGAATTTATATCAGCAACAAAATCTTCTCGGGTGTCCAGCCGGATGGTGGTGTGAAAACACGACGTTTCGACAGCTGACTCTGCTGTCTTCATCAGGTGAGAACAACTGCAAGACACCTGATGAAGACAGCAGAGTCAGCTGTCGGAATGTCGTGTTTTTACAACACCATCCGGCGGGATACCCGAGAAGATTTTGTTGCATCGATACGCCGGGAAAGTCTCCACTCACACATCAATTTATATCAGTTTGACTCCAATTTAACTACCAGACTTGGAACTTCAAGACTTGCTTCCAATTTGACGTCAAACTGTACAGCAAACTGATGCCAATCTACTGCTGCAACTGGCCGACAAATTAGTCATCAAAAGTTGGAAAGAAAATTTTGGTTTCAACTTGTATTCAAAGGCGGGCTTGTTTTTATATTACTTTTTTAGCTTCGTATAGTATTAGTTGAAGTCAGGAGATGGCACTGAGGGTATTTTTTTTAAGTCAACGTATGGAATATAAGTTATTTAAGTTTATTTAAAACTTCATTACATTACTACATTATTTTATTTTAAACATCTTTATCTTTGTTCAATAATAGGGAAATTACAGGATATTTTAGATAAAAAATTAATACCAATACTATTTAATGTCAGTACTAGTAAAACATAATCAAAATAACAAGAACAACACTTAGTAGTTTGCAATTAGTTTATTAAGTTATTTAACAAAAAGATATTAACTCTTGGAAGGCTTATTTCGTTAGCTGCGGATGGTTGATCTGACCAAGGTTGTCGACTGTGGGAATATCTCGACACACGTTGAATGCAAATAATTCACCATATACGGCGCATTGCCTCTAACTGCACTGCCCATCACATTGTCTTTAATAACATGTATGTACTTTTTATTAACAATATATGTTTATGGTAATGGTTACCAGTAGAATATAGACAGACCTAAGCGAACTAGCTTGGGAATTCCCTATAAATGTCGATAATGTAGGGTACAAACGCACATGTAATCCATCGAATAATTCCCCGTAACACATAAGCGAGATGGGTTGGCAACCTAATATCTAAAATGTAAAATCGGAAAATTTCGTTCTATTCTCAGAAATCGTGGAAAAATGGTTACATTTCGGTAGGAGTGTCTAGGACAGACTCCATATCGGTAGAAATACCCAAAAAATCGGTAGGTTCGAGACCACTGCACTCTTGGCACACAGATGGCAGCACCAGCGGTACCTCAGCGCCTAATGTCCCCTCAGTTACCTGCACTGGTGTCATTCAGCAAGCCAAGAAGTGGCGTTTTGCTGCCAATCACACATAAGAGTGATTAAGTCTTCTGCGATGAGTACATGAAGTATTTCCCTACAAAAAATGAAACACTGGGAAGCAATAAAACAGCAAAAGTATCAGACAGAAACCGAAGATCTTACAGTGCTTAAGTGGTTTAACGTCCAGGAAGAGTTTTCACTTCGACTTTGTAAGGCAACAGATTACTTCTTGCCTAAACTTTCACTTAATATGCGTTATTAATTATGCTTTTGCTTTAATGCGAGTTATTTCAGAGAGACAGCTAACAGCGAGAAATAAAGATAGAAGTTACATCTCTGGAATATAGCTGTGAATCTTTGATGCAAAGATAATGAAGGGAATGGAAAAAGAGAAGAGTTTTGCGCATTGCACTGAAGATAGGCATGCCTCAGTTCAATATATATTATGGAAATTGCATACTGAGCAGTGATAAAGCACCTTTTTTGTATAGTGAAGTTGTAATTGTTGTATGAATGAAAGTATTTATGGGCAAAACGAGAGAGGTTAGAAATGAAAGGGAAGTTTATTCTGCTGTCGTCTAAAGAGAGAGAATTTATTGAGCGGAGCACAATTCTGTTGGAGTCGGTATAAAAGGCGCAGTCAGGTAGTCACAAAGAGTGTAATTTGACTTCAAACGCAGAGAATCGACAAGAAGTACGCCCTTGATGGAAATAGCCTTTTAGAGGAAGGACACATATCAAATACAAAAAGAGAAACGAGGTAAAAATAAATTATCCTTATAACTGAGCCTGTGCTGAGCGTAGCGGTTGAATGGTAATCGCTCTGGCCTCGCATTCGGGAGGACGTGGGTTCGAATCCTCAACCGGCCATCTAGATTTCGGTTTTCCATTTTTTCCCTGAAATGACTCCAGGTGAATGCTAGGATGGTTCCTTCAAAAGGTGACGGCTGAATTCCTTCCCGTTCCTTGCCCCTCCCCCCGTCCTTTCCCGCAATTAACAATCTCGACGACGTAAAGCCATTAGCAAATAGAGCAGAAAAAACTTCAGAAAATTATTGCTCGATGGTTGATGTACACGAAACTGAATTAAACTGATTACTCATCATCTCGTCAGTTCTGGAAAGTTTTCCACAATCTTTTCATATTTACTCCTTTTCTCTCAAGATAAAACGTGTTCACGACACTTTCTTAAAATCGTTTTTCAGCACAGTAATAAACTTCGCTAGGCACACGAACCTCGCTAAAGGAAAAATATAAAACCAGTGGATGTATCCACAGGGACCGAATTGAATTGTGTAATACAGTAAAAAAAATTGCATTCTACTTACTGAAAGCTGTTTTTCATTCTACCTTTTGTCTCATCATTACAGTCACGTCATCTCAACGAATTATGTAAAAAATTAAGTTGAAGATCAAGATCTAACAACGAACGATTCTCGTAAATAACTTATTAAATCTTCAAACAAAGAGAAAATACGAGCTCGCTATAAAAGCCTCTATTAAAAATAATTACTGTAGTGTCTGTGCTGCCCGCGTCATAATACTAAATGCAGCCAATATGCTTCAGACATCTTCTATAGCTGTGGACAGGGAAATTGGCGGGCTGGTACAATCGCGTTGTTGCCGCACTTCAGAACATTCTCGCGTAGCGCTTTCTCTCTATAACCAGAAAAATGGCAAAGCTGAGCGTCCGGTGTTTCCTAATACGAGCGTCAACGCACAAACTATTCCTACAAGCTGACAGGTGAATTTAACTGTTAAGATCACGATTTGATAACGGCGCGTCTGCTATAGTGTAAAACTGCGCACTGATGTGTTTCAAACATTCTACCAAACACTGCAAAGAAACAAATATTCCGGCTACGGAAAGCTTCGGCTGTAAAAAAAATAACTGTTTTACGTAGAGGAAACGTGAATATCCGTCATGTTATTCTGGTTACGACTTCTGTGAAATGCTCCCTACGGCAGAAATATCCTATACTTATGCTTCCGAAATTTGTCAAATTGCGGCTAACGACTTAATGTTTCAGACACTGTCCCCGTCGGGATAGCGGCGGACCCAACACTGCTCCCTGTGGTAGCGACCACATATTTTACGACTGCGGGAGAGGAAGCAATAAGCAGTTTCCATGTTTATTTTGGTCGCTGGGTTTACTGCCGATGGCTTCCCCACCGCGTGTTTTTCTACCTCGACTCAAAGCGCCGGCGCCTCTCTGTTCTCACCTGGGCTGTGCGACAAGCCGCCAGAATAAAAGAACCATTCTCGCTTTCAAGCGCTCTTTTCGGCTTCTCAATTACCAGCACTGCGGGAGCAGTAAAAACGCTCGAATGGAACATCCACCGCAGAGCCTTTGCAGATCCGTCATCTTTTGAGAACCAGCGAGATTCAGACCATTGGTAACGAATAAATTTTTGTTCCTTTCTTACTATTAATTGCAGTTTCAGGTATTTTCGGATCCTCTTAGACTCCTGTAATGATCCGGCATATTACTGGAGCTGATTATTAAATTAGTAGCTTGGAAGCCCATCAAAAAATATCAAGTTGAATTGATTTAGTAGTAATGTAATATCGTGTATATTTCAGTTCCATCTCATTCTCTTCATAATTATTAACATCTGACATAGCTTATGAAGTGAATCAACCTCATAAGACAGAAATATTTATTTATTTTTCAGCCATGATTTCCTGATTATGATAGCACCATATTTCTTCCTCACTCTTTCTTTATTTTATATATATATATATATATATATATATTTGCCTCACGCCTCGTCGACGTTATTAAAGACGGGAAAGGACTCGGGGTGAGGAACGGGAAGGAATTCGGTTATACTTTTTGTAGGAACTATTCCGGCATATACCTGGAGTGATTTGGGGCAGCCATGAAAAACCCAAATCTGGATGAGCGTATGGGGATTCGAACCAGTGACCTCCAAAATGTGAGGGCAGAGCGTTTCTCGTTCAGCCACCGAGCATGGTGGGTGAGGTGGGTGAGCGGTAACGCTCTGGCCTCGTTTTCGGGAGTACGCAGGTTCGAATCCCCGTCCGAGCATCCAGAGTTTCGTTTTCCATGGTTTCCCCAAATCACTCCAGGTGAATGCCGGGATGCTTCCTTCGGAAGTCCAGGGCTGAATTCCTCCCCTTTCTTTGTTACCTGTCCTTTCACGTCTCTAATGACCACGACGTCGACTATGCGAAACGATATAAGAAAAAAAGAAGAAGAAAAGAGAAAAAAAAACTCGCTCAGCCACCACGCATGTTGTTATTTTTTTGATCAGATATTCATTTTGTGTTCCGTTCTAGTAGTGATGTACACCTGAAGCTTTCTTCGAAATCCCCAGATTTCAATCTGTGAGATCTATCTGAAAGTCTTTGTAGTTTTTCATGTTAGATTGTATGGTAGGTACAGAGGAGCTTCAGATTTGCTTATTCGTACCAGGTGACTTAATGTAATCGATTCGTACCTCTCAGAATCTGTGATCTGAAACTGTGATAACGACATCAAAATTATTTCAGCATTTTTCAAGCTATGGCAGATTAAATATAAAAAACTTTCGCATTCAGAAAACATTTTAATTCCTTCTGAGGTCCGGGGTAGGCATAGTAAGACACCCCACATATATATATATGTAATTTACCATAAACAGCTACGAGTCGTGGAGTGCACGTCAGAAGTGAGAACTTCAACGGATTTAGTCTCTTTGGCGGGAAAGCATTATTGTAATATATACTACAATGGAGTTTTTGTTAAACGTATTCCACACACTGTATTGTTATATCTTTAATGAAATACGCAGTAAGGTCGCTGGTGTCTGTTCACCGACTTGTTTTAAAAAATTTATTACTGCTCAACTCGTACTGACAAAACATATAAACCTTCCACGAGAACGGCACACCGTAGCAGCGATAACCACATCAAATTTCCTACAGTGGTTCTCAAGATATACAGAAAACCAATGCGTGTCGACGTGTCGTAACGCATAGATATGTCGCCACAGTGCAGCCTAATGTAGCGTGCGCCGCCATAGCTGTCCTCTCTTCAAGTAACCGCGCCATTGAAGAAATATTGCAACTCGGCTGAGTGACTGCTGGAGTCTCTCATGTATTCCAGGGATCTCCGCCGCAATCGATACCAAGAGAGAACGTTACGGCCGGGAATACAGTCAACGCTTTTAAAATCATTCGTACCGTTTGACTAAACATGGACTTTAGGAATACCTGAAAGAAAGTTGTTCTTTTTTTTTTTAACTGCTTAACGTCTCTTAACAGCGAGGTCAAGGAATCGGTAGGAATTCGGCCATGGCCTTCTGAAGTAAGCATCCTGGCAATTGCCTGGAGTGATTTGGGAAACCATGGAAAACCCAAATCTGGATGCCCGCACGGGGATTCGAACAGCCGTCCTCCCGAATGCGAGGCCAAAACGCTAACCGTTACACCACCTCACTCGGTCTGAAAGAAAGAAGATTGAAGCATTTGAAATGTGGTGCTACACAAAAATGCTGAAAATGAAGTGGACAGACAAAGTAAGAAATGAACGAGTTTTGGAATTGATGGGTGAGGAAAGAAGTTTGTGGAAGAAGCTTACAGAAAGAAGAGACAGGCTGGTAGGTCATATTTTGAGACATGCTGGATTGGTTAATTTGCTGGTGGAGGGAACAGTCGAAGGTAAGAACTGTAGAGGAAGACAAAGATTAGAATATATGAAGTAGATAATTGAGGACGTGGGTTGTAAGGGGTATATAGAGATGGAGAAGTTAGCACAAGATAGGAAGGGTTGGAGGATTGCATCAAACCGGTTGAAAGACTGACGACAGCAAAAAAAAACGATTGAATGGCCATCTGGACATTTGAAGACATCTAGCGAGGTTTCGTAACGCAAGTGGAACAGTCAAAGTATGCACTTAACTTATATTGAAGATAGTTGTTAGTAAGAATATGATATAATAAATTTAGATTTTCCATCTGTAACTTGTTTCCTGATTTAATTGCTATACATTCATAGTGATTTGTTTACATAATTAGTATTACTATCATCATTTTCTCTAATATTATTTGTAGCTAAGAAGACTTAGCGGCCCAGTTTAGCCTCTAGATGTTAGGTCAAAATGTAAATGGAATATAAATTTTAAGACAAAGTTCATCTGTAATCGTTCGTAAAAGCACCGCCCCGTTGACTCTATCGTCAACTGGTCCTAATTGATTGAATTTCGGCTTGTTCGTGTCCTATTTTTTTTTTTTAATGGCATTTGTCAACGGAGGCCATACAGCCAGCTCAATGTAATTATTATAGCTTTCAGTGTGTAAGTCGTCATCCAGTATATATATTGTATTTTTCCAATGTATGGACGACACAGGACGGACAGGACGGACAGGATATTCACACAGACACATACAACACTTAACAATCCATGCCCGCGGCCGGATTCGAACCGGCGGCCTTCGGCACGCGGAGCTAGCACTCCAGCCCCTACGCTACCGAGGCTGGCGTTCGTGTCCTACCAATGCGATGTACGTATCATAAGTAGCATGGTACGGGTACACATAGTCCAAGAGGGCATCCGGAAAGCAGGTTGGATCTGGTGGAACATGTAGTCGGTGAAAAGACACAGGTCTGCTGCGTCGGGAAGCGAACTCGGTTCGTCCTGTTGTGTGGAAGCGGGTCTGCAGCGAGCAGAAAATGGAAATGCGAGTGTGGCACGCTGGCAGATAAACAGGCCGGCCTGTTTGCAGAGCGGATTTAGCCGATTGTTAGCAGTGGGGGCGTGTCGAACCGGGTTGACACAACGAATCGATGTAGCGAAAACAATCATTTCCGTGAGCCGGGGATACGTGTGGATGCTGAGAGATCCTCCGTCCAGAGTGTTTCGTAAATTTAATGCCTTCACCCGCGCCTGCACTCGTATGGACTACATTAGTGTTGTTTATTAGGTTTAACGTAGTGACCAAAGTTCTGGCATGACCACGGGTCTAAAATCATTCCTGTGTCATGAATGTAGCATACTACAAAGTAGTAATAAATAGATACAATGTAATAAATGTCTGTGAATCGGGGCTTAAAATAGGAATTTTAGTACTTTGTTCACTGAAGAGTATTGTAAGCCAGTCGTAGCAAACGCATTGAGAAGTTCGCACGAAGAAATTGCAGAGTTGCAGGTCCAGGGTCCAAGGTTTCTGCAGTGCGTAGCTCTCCCATATGATGGACACGTGAATAGTGCGTTCACCCACCTCACCAGAGCACATAATAAGCATGTCGCCATATTGACGAGGTCTTTCCGCAAGCAATCTTGTAAAAGGTTAAGAACTGTGTTAGGCTGTAGCCTTCATGGCTTGGCGTTGCATCTCTTTGTATTTATTGTTAGTCATTCGATTAGATAAAGCATTCTTTGATAGTTAGATAATTCATTCAGTTTGGGTAACTTATAGAGAGTCCTTTGTAACTCTTTGTAATAATGCTGTAATGCCTCGTGGTGAGTTTATTTGGTAACGTTGGGTTGGATGGTTATTTAATCATTCTGTCATTCAGTGCATTAATTCAGTAAAGCCACGTTTCGTTTATATTCGTATGAGGAAGTCATTCAGTCATTTAGCAACATAAAGTTGATATGCCTGTAGCCACGCGTGCGTCATGCGTGGTATTTCCTTCCAGCATAACTATAGTCAGTAACTGATGATGAATATATGGCTAGGTTTTTATAATTAAAGTACTTATTTAACTTATGCATTGCGTTGTAAAGTCATTGCAGTCGTTAAGTTAGAACCCGAATTATTTCAGATACTAATTGTGTGGAAGAAGTTGGTGATTTTTCGGTAAGGTAGGATCTAATCTAAAGTCATTATTTAGATAAGCCACGGGACTCCTGCTAACCAAAGAGTCAAAATGATGTCAATTATATTATCCTGACGATTAACATCCTGGTGCCCACAAGTAGATAATCCGTATAACTCGGAGGATAGCTTAGAACTTAATAACACTTCTAGAACCCACTCTGAAATCTATATTATTGCCCACAGAGTGGACTGCATAGATGTATAATAAACCCTTTGTCGTTACATAAATAAAATTATCTACAGGACAGGCTTCTTAATGGGCTAGCACCGGATTTTACATTCTCCCTTTTTCCATTTACCTCATACAACAAAAGAAACGTATTGCAATTAGTAAACACACAGAACAAACAGTAATACCTTTTTAATATTTATATGAATAATTACGCCTATGCAATTGAATATTTATTTATTTCACCGAACGCGTTTCACTTCATGTGTGAAGCATCTTCAGCGGTTCGTTCTGTGGGGGTATTTTTACATGAATTAGTTTCTTATATGCTAATTTGTACATGGGGCTTATGTTAATAAATATATACAATTCTACTTACAATTTTCCATCAATTACAGTATTTGTCATAGATTATGCCGGTAATATCATTTTGTATCTTCATTTTTGCGAGTATCAAGTCACTTGCACTGAGCACTGAATCTAACATTTATTCTGTGTGTTGTACTTTCTTACGATAATTACCGTGTGTGTTTACTGTGGTGTATTTGGCATGGCGGTAGGTTTGTTTATCGTTTGTCTTCCTTGGTGGATGGCGCGCTTTTAAATACACGTTTGTGTTCAGATTAGTGTGTTTGGTGTATTTTTGGTTATATCTTTTGAGGTGGGTGTTTGTGTTTCTTGTTTTCTTTTTAGAACTGTGTACAGTGTTGGGTCCGTCAGGTTCGTGTATTCATTTATTATGTTTTTACCTTCTGCCAGTGATTTTTGGATGTGGTAATTTTCTTGAAAAGTTAATAGTTGTGGTTTACTGTTGTTTATAGTTAGTATTTCCATATCTTTCACAATTTTTGTAGGCTGGTGATTGTATTCTAGTAGGTGCTCCGCGAAAGTTGAGTGGTTATTATATTTTAGTGCTCTTAGGTGTTCTTTGTATCTGGTTTCGAATTTCCTGCTCGTTTGGCCTATGTATTTTGCATTGCAGTCACTGCAAGTTAATTTGTATATACCTGAATTGTGAAATATGTTGTTTTGTGTGTTGTTTCTGATATTTTTCTGTATTGAGCTGTCTGTTCTAAATGCTATCCTGAGTCCTTGTTTTTTCAGAATGTTTGCTATTTTGTGAGTGTTCTTGTTTATGTAAGTCAATGTGTGCCACTTTTGTGTTTTTGCTTCTGTTTGTGCTGTGCTATATAGTGTTGAGTTCATGTGGGTGCTTGTACTTGCTTGTTGTGGAGTTAGTGTAGTATTTTGTGTTGTTCTTGGTATTTGTTTATACCTTTCACACTCAACGGTTTTGGCCGAACGGTAAAATATCGTACGTCCACATCCCTTCAGTGGCGTGAAGAAGTGTATGGGCCCTATCACACGTCACGGCGACGACAAAAAGCCGTCACCGTAACATCCACTGCAACTACAATCAACGGCAATAATGTTTTTCAATTAAGTCAGAGGCCTACGTGAACGAAATACGAATGCAGGGTTCCACACGCAACAGATTTTTGCCGTACGTCTTAAGATACGTTCTCACGGTGCGTCCCTCGAAGCGTGTTAGTGGACGCCTCTCATCACTGCGTCATACCCTGGCAGGTACGGCGCGCCTCGACCCACCGCCAGGCGGTAAAAGATTAAAGGCGCGTACTGACATACCATACGCCGTAGGAGTGAGCCTTTAGGACAGCTGACCTACAAGCACGCCTTAAATGTTGACAGTGAAGTGTTGATTTCTCTGACTGATAAGTGTTGACGTTTCTTTATTAATACCAATCAGATAGAACAAACATAACAGACGAAAATATAACATTTTTGAAAGATTTAATTGTAATTACAATTCCTTAGTAAGCAACACATATTGTTTGAAAATTAACATAAGTATTAAAATAGACAAACTTAAGTTTACATTGGTAATAAAATTGCAATGCAAAGCCTGCCATGTAAATCGTCGAAGGAGACAACTGGCATGCTAAAGCAATTAAAAAAATATTTTCATCCTTCTCAAGCTCTTCAGAAAGCGTGTAAAACAAACCTGATTCCTCTCTTGTTTGGTTGACAGGAGACGATTACGTTTACATCTTGTTCTAAGAGATTAATTTACCACAATGCAGTAATTTTCGACTTATTCATTGCAACACACTGTGATCTTGATGACGTCAAGATGGATAAAAACGGCAAATAATCGTTGTATATGAAAGCAACAATGCTACCACAAAATATTGAAAGTATTCATATGTTACGTATAAAACCATCTTTTGCGAAAGGCTCCTAACATTTATCAACCCCACTGACAGTTCTCTTCGAAAATGGTGACAAAGGAATACACGCTGTAGTGTATCACTACACTACATGAAAATATTTGCCATACGCTGGGCTCCTAGCTTACACAGGTGTACAGTACAAACAAAAGGGCGACAGCGCTGCTGTGGTATGCGACTGTGAGGCAGGTAGCCCGGAAGGGTTAGGGTAGAGGACAGTAGACTGCCAGCTGGGTGGTTGTGCGCGTCGCCAGCCGACGGACAGAACATGATGTGCGGTGACTAACGTTAGCACGGTCTGTGGTGGTGCTCTGTGTAAAGGCGCGTTCCCACGATCCCTTGTAACGAAGGCGAGACGGGACGGGACGAATACTCAACCACACGCCGTGGGAACAGGGCCGCCTCTGCTAGCGGGGACGAGACGCAGCTACCCACTCTGAGTCGGTAAACATCACAGGCGTGTGTAGCGGTGCACTGTTGCCATCGGTTTGCAGCAGCGGTGCGCACCCCTTCTGTTGCTGTGAAGTGCTCTGTGCCAAACGACACTAGGCAACGTGGTGCGGAGGTGGCGGCGAGGTAAGCTAGGACTAACCTGCGGGCCGCGGTCGTCCCTACACTTCGGCTAATGAGGTCCCGTCCCGTCTCGCCTTCGTTACAAGGGATCGTGGGAATGCGCCTTTACATGTCGTCATCGGAGTGGATGACGCTGTCCGACGGCCAGCAGATGGAACACTGCCCGGGAATACTACTGGAAGCAGACTTGGCGCCTTCTGCAAAATGGTAACTGCACAGAGATGTTGATAATCACCGCAAACAGTTGTCTTATTGATAAACGGACAATTAACAAAACCCCTGAAAACTGATAGCTAATGAACATATTGTGTTACAAGTTGATTGTTTAATTGTAATTCAAAGTAAATTTGTAATAAATGTTAATGTCAAACGCACGTGAAGCGGTGTTGCCAACATGTAAACTAACAACCCAATTCCCCTTCTCACAAATTGTTAATAAATAATTAAATTAAAAGGTAATTTAATTCATAAAAAGCAGGAGTACGAATTGTAGGCTTCAACCCGCACCTGAAAAACTGGTTATCGGCTGCAAATTTACTGTTACTGGTTACAGATATTCTGTAACTGTAACCTCTACGGGCTTCTCACAGTTGTATCACACAGCACACCGCTCTGTCGCAGGTCCTCGCAGCCACGCGGGAGCAATTGCGGCGACAAATGTGGCAGCCCTGTCGACGGGGCTTAACACGGCTCGCTGGCGACTCGCTCGGCCGTACAGGGGCGCCACCAGTCGTACCAACCGTCGTTCTAATGTGCTGACACTGTAGTTAACACAAATGCTATTTCTGTACTACGCCAGTAAGGAAACGTCCTCCATGGTAACTGACTACGCCAGGAATCTAGTATAGCATCACAAGAAGAAGAGTCGTGTAGTTATATATAGTAAAAGTGCTTCCTGCCTCACGCAGATTACTGATGTAAATGGGGAGCAGGGGAGGAATACTTCCATGAAACATTTTTTTTTTTGCTTATGGCTTTGCGTCTCGGCGACGGCGAGATCATTAGGGAGCGTCCATAAACCACGTAGCTCCATTTTTGCATGCTGTGAACCCCCCTCCTCCCCCCCCCCTCACGTAGCCCCATGTGGCTTTTGCATATACCCCCTCCCCCTCCCTCCTCTCACGTAGCATGTAGCTTTTTTCGCTACTGATACCAGAAGATATTTTATCCTGTTTTCTCTTGTCAGACTATCGTAAATTACGTATGTAGATAGTTAATTAACAGAAACAGATATTCACATGCTGTTGTGTGTTCTGTACCTTATTAAAGTGTGACCAATAATAAGAATAAGAACCTACGTGGCTTGGCTTGGACCCTCCCCCTACGTGACTCAGCGTAACCTTCCAGCCAACCCCACCCTCCCCCATTGACGGAGCTACGTAGTTTATGAACGCTCCCTTAAAGACAGGAAAGGACTGAGGATAAGGAACGGGAAGGAATTCTGTCATAGCCTTTTTAAAAGGAGTATCCCGCCTGGAGTGATTTGGGGAAACCATGGAAAATCCAAATCTGGATTCCCTATGGGTACAGCCTGCATACAAATTGTTTGCGAGGCTTAACTACCTAATCGGACTATTATTCTACACTGTAAATTTTCAGAAGGCCTTAGACAAAAAAAAAAAAAAAATGTAGTACCATCACAAAACCGAAATGCCGCTATTGAGCAGAATGTCTGACATTATGCAAAGAAAGAAGAAATCTGTAAGTTACGGAAAAGAAAAAAGTTTCAGCAAAATTCTCAGCTCGAAGAGAAACTGAAGTTAGAGCAGCGAGCGCCTTAACGGCTGATTACTCCGATGAGAAGTTCTCCGAGCTTGATTAGCAAACACAAACTTACATAACTGTGTCCAATTTTCGGCGCAGTCTTATGCAAATATTTTACTGTCCTTCAAGCCCAACAACTGTTAGCGGATTTTGAATTATTAAACAGTTCAGAAACTAAAACGAGCTAGGTCAATTTATAATACCTGCCAAATTGTCGCTTGTGTGATTTCACACAATCAAAATCTTTGCTGCGAAATTAAAAAACTTTCAAGTTGGTTTTTACTGGCTCACTAAATCAATTATGAGACGCTACCAAATTAATTGCGAAAAAACTAAACAATGCGCAAACTAATTAACATTAATGGTTCAGAACATGATATAACAGCTCTGAGACTTTTTATGAAAACATATAACAAGCTTTAAATTAATTACTTAGCGATTTGTATACATTTTGTGTGATTAAATGTGAATTTTTGTATATTTGTCACGTAAATGAACACTTTTTTTTATGGATAGAAACTATGTAAATGCTATTAAATGCAAGGACAATATTACGTTTGAATCATTAGTCAAAAGTTTGTAATTCTAAGTTTTGATGTTAGTTACGATGATTGGGTGACAATTAGCGACGATTGGGTGACAATTAGCGACCGTTTGGACTGGTTTATGTTGATAATTTTGTATGTAAATGCATGTAAACAGTGTTAACGTTCATTTCAAGATGTTTTCTAGTGATTGTGAGTGATTTTGTACAATTTGTAATTATTTTTGTATTGATTTAATTGTTAAAGTATTGTTAGAATTTGAGATACGTCGTTCGGAACTCTTTGAATTACTTTGGATCTTTCTGTAGCATCTACATAAAACAGCGTCAGAGACGAGTTAGTTAGTTGAGCAGTGAGTTGCAAGCAAGTTCAAATTTAGAAACGCTGGAATATTTACATGATTGTGCTTAGTATCTTTGGTCGAGTCGAGGCCTGTTTTGTGTGTTGTAGTGCTCGCGAAAAAATATAAACTTAAGTGAAAACTAATTGTTCGGAGTAGTTATTTCCGCGACAGGGCTAAACATCAAGAAATAGCAGTTAACGAGATGCTTCTCACTGGGTTACGCTATTCGCGGTCATATCGCGACAAGTACTTTAGTAACTCTCATCCGAAAACAGGGTGGAACTTTAATTTAGTTCTGAGAGTATTTTTGCTGCTACACTCACAGATAGTGTATTTTGGTGTAGCATCATCTACGCCTCTTTAAGACGTTATGGGAATTTTATCCGACACTTTTCTTTCCTTCTTTTTTTTTCTTATGGCTTTGCACCTCGTCGATATCGAAGTAATTAGAGACGGTAATGGACTCGAGGCAAGGAACGGGAAGGAATTCAGCCATGGATTTTTTTTGAAGGAACCATCTCAGCATTCGCCTGGAGTGATTTGCGGAAACCATGCAAAGCCCAAATTTGGATGGCCTGATGTGGATTTGAACCGGCGTCCTCCCGAATGCGAGGTTTGACGTTACCGCTAATCCACCAGGCTCGGTTCTGATAGACGGACGAACCAGTTAATTTATAAGTGTAAGCAAACGTTGAATATAGCTATTATCATCAGCTTTTTACATATTACCTCCGAGAAAACATTTTACCAAATCCCTATTAACTACTGTGTCCACAAAGAAGAGAATACTTTACCCTTAATAAAATCAATAGTTTATTTAGTTAAATAACTATTCTCAATTTATGGCCTACTGTTTCTTCTTCGCAACAGTCAGCTGTCTAAACTTGCTGCTACTTTCCTGAAAATCCTAAATGTTTGCCTTGCCGCCGAATATTATTACAGTCCTAATACTCGCCAAGTAATATTCCGTATACTGGATACATCTATTAGAACGGTTAAAACTTAAATGTCTTGGTTCTTTATGAATTTATACTTGCCCAAATTACCAAAGACATTTAGATTCTTCTTTGCATGAGATGCAAGAGTCGGTTGTTTATGAATTATGGAATTTTTAGATCGCATGGAAATGTGTAAATTGAGCTTACACACACTAATTACAAAAGAAACAACTCGAATACAGAAAAAATCAATTTATAAAAAATATATCACTGAGAAAAATTACATGTTTTAGTGGTACAACAATTGAATCATGGGAAACCTTATTACCATCACAGCAAAATGAACTCAGCCAATAACGAACGGAAACAAAGTTTAGCCAATGCACAAAACAGCCCCGACTAGGGAGAGCAAGTGACTCCTTCAGTTTGGCGTATACTGGACAAAAATGTTTATATAAAATAGTCTCTTTTCCGCAATTGCAGGCGGCTGTCGGCGTTGGAAACCTTGAGGTTTTCTTCACAACGCAGAATTACTTATAACATCATTCACCAACTAACGTGTGTTCACTCGTGGAGGCACATGAAGAAAGTAACACGCCAAACAGATGCAGTGACAAAACGCGACCTCCACGTTATCGGAGTCCACATACACACGTGCGTACTTCCCGGGGTCTCACCCCGAAGTGTCGTGGATGTTTGTCTCCACTGGCATCACTCCACTCTCGGGGGACGACATATCTACCTGCGCCAAACAAACAAAGGAACACAGCCACTGGCTGGCAACTTATCACCAGATAGAAATTTTCCACCTTCCACTGTCTCACAAAACGGCTGGATGTGCCCTGAAATGTGTTTGAATACATCAAATGGTGATGAGTATCAAATGGCAGCAGAGGCTGGACATTAAAAACGTGATCGTGCTTGCAAACAATTTTGGCATACATTTGTGCAACTAACCATTACAATCAACTATCAGATATTTTGAAAAAAAAATTGTCTAAAATTTAATTTAATTTAATTTAATTTAAATTAATTGCAATCGAGCACAGGCTCCGGTGGCAATATCCCTACACACCCATCATCCCCCTATCCTGCACCCACCTACATTTCCCCTCTACAAATTTTATCTTTAGGTTCTTTCAAAGTTTTCGAGAATTATTCATCATTTCTCTTGGTAACTCATTCCAATCCCTGACACCCTTACCTAAAAAAGAGAATCTTCCCACACCCTTGTGCCTGAAATCGAGTGCCAGCTTGTGGTCATGGTCATCTTTCCCCTTCCATGTATTACTTTTCATACCTATTGCAATATCTTTCCATGCCTCATCACCAGTATATGCCCTGTACACTCCCATGACCCTCCTCATCCTCCTCCTGTCTTGCAATGAATCCCATTCCAGCTCCTTTATCATATCTGTCACTGATTGCATTCTGCGATAATTTCCAGAAACAAATCTAGCAGCCCTTCTTTACACCCTCCCCAACTCCTGTATTTGATACGTAAAATGAGGGTCCCATACTACACTACCATATTCGAGCAATGGTCTGACCAAAGTTTTGTAACCCAATTCCTTGACTTCTCTCGTACATCCCCTCATCACTCTTTCCAACAAGTGCAGAACTTTGAAACCTTTTGCTACCACCTGTCCTATGTGTCCTGTTATCAAAAGTAATTCCAAGATATTTGCATTTCAAGTCTTCAGCAAGCAATTCTTTCCCCACCTTATATTCATAATTAACCTTTTATTTTTTATTTGTGTATCTAATAAGCTGACTCTTCTTTACATTTATCTTCATTCCATTTTTACCAACCCAATTAGATATCCTGTCCAGATCACCCTGCAACTGTTTACAATCTTCTATCGTTTTGATTCTTTTATACAGCATTATGTCATCTGCAAACAATCTAATTTCAGATAGTAAACAATCAACACAATTATTCATTAGAATAATGAATAGCAATGGTCCCAATACGCTACCCTGTGCCACTCCCATTTTTACTTCCACTTCTTTTGATACTACATTTCCTACCCTAAATTTCTGTTTTCTTCCTTTTAAAAATTCTTCTACCCAGCAAATGACTTTCTTATCCACTCCAATGGTTTTTACCTTATTTACTACCATTTTATGGCTTACTCTGTCAAACGCCTTAGACAGATCTAGTGCTACACTATCAATTTGGCCTCCCTTGTCCATTTCATCTGAAATATCTTGCATATATCCCACCAACTGAGATTCGCATGAATCAAAAATCAGAAGCCAATACCAGTCCAGATCAAACCGAGAAATTGGGAAGGGATTGGATTTCCGGAGCGGAAGCCACATGGAGAGATGGAAATGAGAATTTTGAATCGAACCCCAAAAAGAACTGAAAGGTGAGAATTATCGCTGAATATATGAAAATGCTATGTGGCAGTAAAAGGTTTGGTAGCGGGCACAGGGGAGATTCGCTGTTGTTAGTGCTATCAACGGGGTTGTACTGCTAGTCTGCGTCTGAATTCAACATTCCTCGATTCACAGTGCCAAGTGTGTGCCGTGAATATATAATATCCTGCGGCATTACCTGCCGACATGTACGACGCAGTGGCCGACTAGGTCTACATGATTACCAAGATCAGCAACATCTGCGTCGAGATGTCAGCGTCGATGGGATATGGCAGCAGAAGACCGAACCGAGTGGCTCTGCTAAGCAAACGCCACAGGCTGCAGCGCCTCTCCTGGGCTCGTGATCATATCGATTGGACCTTAGATAACTGGAAACAGGTAGCCTGGTCAGGTGAATCACAATTAAAGTTGGTAAAATCTGATGCTAGAGTTCGAGATTGGCGCAGGCCCCATGAGTGCATGGATCCAGGTTGTCGGGAACATACTGCGCAAGCTTATATGGTCTATGTTTACATAGCTTGTACTGGGATCTCTGATCAAACTGAACCGTCCATTGAATTGAAACCGCTAAGAATCGTTAACGATTGATTTCAGGAAAATACTCGACAGTTACAGCGAAAGATTTGGTAACCGTGATCGCCAGACATTGAATCAAGTCGAAAATATATGGGACTTGATCAAAATATTAGTTCATCATGCAGCGACAACAATTTCACAATTATGGACGATTGTAGGGAAACCATGCCCGAATATTTTTTATGGAACTTTCTACGTGAGTCCGTTCCACGTGGAGTCACTTCACTCGGTAAAATGGAGTCCCACACGATACTAGGAGGTATCAGTGCCAATTTTAATGTACCTTACGTAATTATTCCGGAAAAGTAATTCAACGAATAGATATATTACCCGCTAAACAGAAGTACTTAAGATCTATCAACGACGATTAAAGCAAGCATCCTTACTGCTAACATCATTCGTGACATCTGCATCTCTGAGCAGGGTAACATGTACTGGAGATTACCCAACGACTTTGTGGTGCGCACCTGCATGCATATTACATGAGCAAGGACGCTTCTCTTTTGATCTCTCACCTGTGACACAGCAAAGAAAACGCCTCAGATCCCATCAACAGCACTTGGGCAAGAAGCAGCTGCTCACCTGGTAACAAACAAGAAAGAAAGCGCTGTCAAGTTGAAGTAACTACACCAACATATTAATTACGTCACCGCATCAGCTGCCAAATTAGTAAAGAGCATTAGAACTTCAGTTTCAAGTAAGATCACATGAGTCGAGTCGAGTCAAGTCACTTTCCAGTTTGATGCATTTGACCGGTAGGGTAGAAGAGGTAGTGGTTACAATATTAATAATCACAAGATTATCTAGCCGACGAATGCAGCGTAGGGGTAGTGTACTAACTTCGCGTTGCAGTTGTCACCGGTTCGAGTCCGGTCTAGGGCATGGGTGGTTTTAACCAAATGTTGTGTTCGTTGTCTAGTACTTGTAAAAAGAGGTAAGATAACCACACCGACCTGAAATCTATAGCTTCTAAGAGAAACAAACACGTTGAGCTGGCTGTATGGCTAACATGACCAAATGCCATGAAACAAAATATCTTCCAAACTCTCGGCTTATCTCCCAAACCTTAGTAAGCAATCGAAAATATATGTGATAAATAATCAACAGATTTTCGGTAAACAGAAGAATAAAATTTTTGTGTCATATGAGACAACAAAGATTGTTTCCATCTCTCGCTCATCTTTTCAGGTACAGTACACTGGATCTGAATTAACAATATCTCTGGAGCAATGAGTCCCGGATTAAGAATATCGCTGGAGCAAAGATTTCTTATGGAGAAAATAATAAAAAAATAATAATAAGGTGGAATTCTAACTATTTGTGTACACGTTTTATCACACCAAAAACGTTTTTAAAAAAGCCTGTAACGGATTTAAAGCCAAGAAGTTAGTATACTTCTGAACTTGTAAGTTTTCTAGGTATAGTTTATAGGAGTGAATCGTTTTAATCTGAATAAAACTAGTGTGATTAAACGGTATGGCATCTAGGTAAACCTACAATTTTTAAAGCGTACAGTCATCATTTTGTAAGGCAGCGTGTCGTCAGTCAAATTGCAGGATTTGATCACGTGAAAAGATAAACTGCAATGACCGAGAACAACAGCTCAGTCCAAGACATAGTGTAATATTTTCGGATTTCACATGGCGAGATGGCCATTTAACAATAATATTAATTTGATAATTTTTTAGGTTAATTAGATTTACCGGTGGATAGATTAAGAGAGAAGGCTTATTAATTCTTGTTTTTCAATTTCATATGCGTTGGTATACACGGTGTTACAAAAAGGTACGGCCAAACTTTCAGGAAACATTCCTCACACACAAACCAAGAAAATATGTTAAGTGGACATGTGTCCGGAAACGCTTACTTTCCATGTTAGAGCTCATTTTATTACTTCTCTTCAAATTACATTAAACATGGAATGGAAACACACAGCAACAGAACGTACCAGCGTGACTTCAAACACTTTGTTACAGGAAATGTTCAAAATGTCCTCCGTTAGCGAGGATACATGCATCCACCCTCCGTCGCATGGAATCCCTGATGCGCTGATGCAGCCCTGGAGAATGGCGTATTGTATCACAGCCGTCCACAATACGAGCACGAAGAGTCTCTACATTTGGTACCGAGGTTGCGTAGACAAGGGCTTTCAAATGCCCCCATAAGTCAAGAGGGTTGAGGTCAGGAGAGCGTGGGGGCCATGGAATTGGTCCGCCTCTACCAATCCGTCGGCCACTGAATCTGTTGTTGAGAAGCGTACGAACACGTTGACTGAAATGTGCAGGAGCTCCATCGTGCATGAACCACATGTTGTGTCGTACTTGTAAAGGCACATCTTCTAGCAGATCAGGTAGAATATCCCGTATGAAATCATGATAACGTGCTCCATTGGGCGTAGGTGGGAGAACGAAACTAAAATGAGCTCTAACATGGAAAGTAAGCGTTTCCGGACACATGTCCACATAACATATTTTCTTTGGTTGTGTGTGAGGAATGTTTCCTGAAAGTTTGGCCGTATCATTTTGTAACACCCTGTATACTCAGACACGAATCATTTCCCCACTTTATAGCGGCCTGAAGCTACCCATTACATTGTGAAAAGTTCCACCCGTGCCTCCGAGGTACTAAGGCCTTTAAGAGACTATAGAAGTAGTTCAAATTGTCAGCTCACTGCTCGCATGTTTAGTTGGCTGCCGATGATCGGGTACTGCTGACCATGCTTCAGTGTACGATCTATTGGAAACTTCGCTCGATGCTGCAACACTCCATATTTTACCACAGCTGATGGTAGTTTTGCTGAGTGAGGTCAGTGATGGTGTTCAGTGCTGACACGGGGTCAGATGATTCGAGTTCCGATGGTGGAGAAATTTTAATCATCAGGACTTGGCCGACAGAGATGGTGAGGAGGTGGTACACAATTCCTAATCTTTTTTTTCTGTCGTCAGTCTTTCGACTGGCTTGATGCACTCCTCCATCCCTTCCTATCTTGTGCTAACCTCTTCATGTATACATATCCTTTACAACTCACCTCTTCAATTATCTGCTTCTTATATTCTAATCTCTGTCTTCATAATTACCTTAAAAAGAGGTAAACATAACCTAAAAATAGCAAAATATGACGAAGCATTTAAAATTTACTACACATCAAAACATGCTCAATTATAAATCATTTATTTTATCTAGTAGCGTCGCTTTCATGTAGACAGTATAATTTGCTTCCATTTACTCACTGCACCACTGGGAAATTAAATTTAAAATCGTGTTGTTGAAGTCACCTCAACTTCACATAATTTACTAAAATACTCCTGTCCAAATTCCTTTATGTAACTTCGCACTTTCAGAAACTATGTTTTCGGCATGCCGGTACTCACTTCAACTGCAGATTTAACACTGACTGAGGACTATTATCAAAAGCATTGGTGACAATGAGAGACAGAATGACGCGGATCGACACTGGAATGCTGCTGCTGCATAGTCGAAATTGAAAGGAGGGCGGAAAATTAACGTTAAGAAAGTGACTATAATGTATACCTTTAATTCTTGACTGGTGAATTATGGGCAATTTAGAGACAATTACTAATATGGTGATAGGCCATCTTCCCGCAGTTGTTGAACAATAATTTTGTAAATGAATCTGTCAAAAACAACTGGTTTGGTGAATTTTGTTTTGTATTTGATTCCCCAGACGCGTTTCGCCCTTATGATGTAGGGCATCCTCAGTAGCTGTAAAGTGTTTTTACATGTGTGAATGCTCTACACCACAAGGGCGAAACGCTTCTGGGGAATCAAATAAAAAACAAAATTCACCAAACCAGTTGTTTTTGACGGATTCATTTACAAAATTAGAGACAATTAGTTTGGTTTTTCCACCACCTTATAATAGGAGTACAGTTCTGTGAATACTTATCTTAATTTCTTCTCATCTATTACTTCTAGTGAATTCCCGGTAATATCAAAAAATTACCAGATTTTTCTTCAAAACTTGATCATATGACCATAAATATGGTATTATCGTAATATGACCGAAACTAGAAAATGGCCTGAATACGCATTTACATTCCATATAACATACATTTAAATACAATCAGAAACGTTCAATCAGTGTTTAACTCAGCATTACAGCTCAAAAGGAAGGCAGGGAAAAAAATATGACTTGTTATAAAACTCCGAACCTTACTTATCACCATATTGTGCACCAAAGTCATGGGTTAAATCCCGTACCACAAAACAGTGCGCATGGAATGAGGGCATACGACACTGGTGATGGTAATTGCTCCGTCGTATGACATTTATATCTGACGTTTTTTTTTTTTTTTTTCGAATCACCCATCTTTGGGGTACGTCAGATCAATCACTTCTTGGATGCTTGCGTTTTCTTCTTCTCCCAGTATTTCTTCATTCTATCTGATCTCTTCCTTCTTTCCTCTTCTGAAATTTGAATCGGTTTTCTGGTGTTTATCGCAACTTGGAACCTCTTACTTTTGTCTTTGGTCACGGTCTTGGCTGTACCATTCTTTAACATCACTTCGGTAATCTGGAGTTCTCTCAAATCCTTTTCCACTTCCTTAAACCAGTTGGGCTTAGTCTTTTTTTTATAAAAGAAGTCAAAGATTTTTTTTTGTTAATCTGTTAGGATTCATTCGGAATATGTGTCCATAGAAATCAATCCTTTTTTTTTCTCATGGTTTCGGAGAGTCTCTCAGACTTTGCGTAGAGGGCTTCGTTTCTGTAGAAAACTTGTTTGTTATTCTGGAATTTGGGACCCATGATCTTCCTCAAAATTTTCCTCTCTTTGATTTCCAATTTCTCCATTTGTCCTTTCCTCCCCATGACTAGTGTCTCTGCTGCATAGAGTGCTTCCGGCTTAATTACTGTGTTGTAATGTCTTATCTTTGTGTTCCAAGAGAGGCTTTTCTTATTGTAAGTGTTTTTGGTCTTCTGGAAGGCTAATTCCATTTTGGTCCTTCTCGCTTCCATTGTTTTACCTTCAAGGTTGTTCCATTCAATCCATTCCCCTAGGTACTTAAAACTCCTAACCACCTCTATTTTATGAGCTCCTACTCGGACTCTCGTAGGAGTGTCTGGTATATTTGTCATAATCTTTGTTTTTTCGAAAGAAATCTTAAGTCCTAACTTCCCTGCCTGCTCTTGTAATTCGGCGATTTGTTCTTTGGCTTCCTCCCATGTTTCTGCGAGCATCGCCATATCGTCAGCGAATGCCAAACACTTAATCGTAACTCCTTTATTTTTTGTTCCAAGTCTAATTCCTCCTCTGGTTCTTGCATTCCATTCTCTCACAACTTTTTCGGGTGCACAATTGAACAACAGGGGGGAGAGGCCATCCCCTTGCCGGACCCCTGTTCTGATCTCAAAAGGTTCTGACAGTTCACCCATGAATCTAACTTTTGAGGTCGTATTTGTGAGGGTTTCTTTGATGATATTCAGGGTTTTCCTGTCCAAGCCAAATTCCTCCAAAATATTGAATAGCGACCCTCTGTCTATGGAATCGTAAGCTTTTTGGAAGTCCACAAAAGTCACTATATATGGTTTCGCCCTCTGTTTCTGGTATGCTAAAATGTTTCTGAGGTTTAGGATCTGTTCAGGGCAAGACCTTCCTTTCCTGAACCCTGCTTGATACTCCCCGATTTGGCAGTCCAGCTGGGATTCTGCTCGTTCAAGTAATGCTCTGGACAATATCTTATAGGTCACATCCACCAAAGAAATCCCTCTGTAGTTGTTCAGATCAGATTTAGAGCCTCTTTTATGTAGAGGGTGTATCAGGGCCATTTTCCATTCCTCTGGAATCACTTCTTTCTTCCATATCTCCTCAAAAAATTCTGGAGTGAGATAATTGCATTTTTGCTAGCATATTTCCATAATTCGGCTGTTATTTGATTTTCCCCTGATGCCTTAAAATTTTCCATGTGAGTCAGAATTGTCTGGATCTCATTTATAGATGGGGGTTTAGAGTCAGGGTTGGTGGAAGACTTCTTTCCATCATCGAACACCATCTTTTGGAGTGGTTCTTCGCAATTTAGGAGTTCCTTGAAGTAGTCTGCCAGTATCTTGCAGTTGCCCCTATTACTATATGCCATGTTCCCTTTTTTATCCTGAAGTTGGAGGGTTGGGGGTTGTATTTATTAAGCTTCTCTCTGAAGATCCGATAATAGTTTCTCATGTTATTCTTAGTAAAGTCGTCATTAATCTTACTGAGTATTTGGTCTTCTTGAACCTTCTTTACTTTCTTGATTTCCTTGGACACCATCCTCCTAGTTTCCACAAAGTGCTGCCAGGAACTTTCGTCCTTTTTGGTTTGCCAGATGTGCCACGCCTTCTTTCTCAGATCAAGTAGTCTATCACACTCCTCGTTCCACCACCTGTGCTTCTTAATCCTGGAGACAGGAGCAAACTCTTCTGCCTTAGTTATAAGACTCTTCTCCAACTGTTTCCAGCCCTGGCCTTCTAGTTCGCTGGTAAACTGACTCCATTCTTCCTTCTTCTCCTTTATTTTCTCTGGATCATATCTCCTTCGTGCACGGTTTTTCTTATGACAGTTGCTCTTAGGGATAATCTTAAATTTCACTTTAGATAGGTAGTGGTCCGAGTCGAGGTTGGCCCCTCTGAGAACCCTAACATTTTGGATTTCTTTATGAAATTTCCGCTTTACCGCAACATGATCTAACTGGAACTCTCCCAATAGAGGGTTAGGTGATATCCACGTCTTCTGCTTTCTTGGCAATTTCTTAAAGCTAGTTGACTTCAGGATCAAATTGTGTGCCTGACATAATTCAATTAGCCTGATACCATTTTGGTTCGTTCTCTTGTGTGCTGGGTAACACCCTACTATATGCCTGAACTTTTTCTCTCTCCCCACCTGGGCGTTGAAATCCCCTAGAAGGATGACATTATGTTTATCAGGGATCTTCTGAATCGTGTCATCAAGTTTTTCCCAGAATAGTTCCACCTTCTCCTTATTCTTTTTGTTATCAATGTTTGTAGGGGCATGAACATTTACAATTGTATACACTTTGTTGGTCGACTTAAACGTGAGTGTAGATAACCTTTCAGAGGTAGACTCGAAGCTTGTAATGGAGTCTAATATTTTCTTGTCAATTACGAAACCTGACGTTTATTGTACAGTAGTTTATTTTTTCTCTTTCTCTTTGATCAATACATAATTTAAATTACTTATAGCGTGTATTTAATAACGTTCTGGTTATAATTAACATAAATAATTGTAATAAGATGTAAATAGAGTTCCACAGATAGTAGTATGTGTGGTAACCGGGATGGTATAGTTGTAGTATATTGAGGGATTTTAGCTATAGTATATTGTAATTTTTACTCGGGATAATTTTTCTCAAGCTACAGCCATGTAATTTAATTCCACCCGACGTAGCATAGTCCAAGGTTAACAGGTTCTCTTCCCGTGAGAAGTGGCCTTTCGTCCAGGTTACATTCAAAAAGCCCTTAGTAAGGTGTTTTAAACGAATAACTAACGTCACATGACTTCCCCCACTCCGCTTCCACACGCGAGAGCTCAGTCTGAAACAGCTCCCGGGCAGTCTCTTTCGCCGAGTCTCGGATGGATTACGTTGCCAGTAGGCATGAATTAGGTAAAGGCTGATGCATTTATACCCTTCTGCTCGCTTAGAAAGAATATTCCGAGTGACAGGATTTTATTAGTAAGGATTTTCATTCATCAGAGCTATTTTATGCAGTATTTTTCAGTTATTTCTATGTGCCTATTTTTATTGAAGTTATTAAAGTCACTCCATTCTTTCAACTACATGTTTTCATTTGTATCGCTGATTCCTGCTCATTACTAGCACTAAGTGAGGGCAGAACGTAATTGCTCTGATCCTATGACCACATATCTTCGGTGAAACTGATCGGGGAGTGGTTGATCAGAGGCGAATCCAAATTGACTGTGGCGAAAAACCGCTCTTTCGCTACATAGTGTCTTGGTATTAGGTAATAATATGTGGCTCTGACCAGCACAGCTGTCGGGCGCGGTTTGTTGATTTGGGCGCCTGATTTTTTATGCAGAGGTGTAGGGCGAGGCAGTCCGGCTCGATAGCTGGTGCCGAGAGGAGCTACGAGAGAATCTATCGAAATGTAATAGTAGTGTCATTGAATAAAAGTAATTAATAAATCAATAATATCACAAGTGGAACATTTTTTGATATAATACTTCTAACTTCTGAGCTGACGGCTTGCATGTGTACAAAAGAGGAGAATGTGGGTCGACCTGAAGATTACAAGCCGAAGGCAGCTCGCAGTCAGATGGGGACGTCAAGTTGGTCGCCCCTTTATTGTCTTTCGAAAAAGTAGATCTCAATGGGCCAGCACTGGGTTTCGCCTTTTCCATTCTTCATCTCTTATTCCATACAACACAAACAACATTCTACACTGAAGACACACACGGTCACAGTCACACATTCTACAGGAACACGCACTGAGGAAAGTAACGGGAAACCATCCCGGCTCATCATCCGGAGACAGTTCCCATGAAGTTATGGTATCATAAGAACGTGGTAGCTAACCATAAAATTTCATTTTGGATACAATCTCTTAATTTGATTTCTGGATACATCTACTTACCAATCAATCAACACGTAAATTTCAAGCTTTCCAGGACTTGAATGCGAGTTTTCCATGTCCTCCATGTTCTCACAGGTGGCAGAACAATACAGACTTGTCGCTTCTATCCGTCCACCTAGTTGGTAAATCCTTCGTCTCGTTCCCATTTAGCGACACACCGCCTCGAGTAGAATGTAGTCCAATCGGCAGAGTGGTACAAGCTTCACTGTAGGGCTGCTCGTTACACCCACATTTCGCACAGAGCTTTCCGCCAGAAAACCGCTCGCACTTAGCGTAAAGCGCTTGAACGCGTCTCCCCGAATCGATAGCAATCGTTGCGAGCAGGATTGCGTTTCGACGGTAAAACAACGAAGCGTAAACGAAACAGCCAGACTAAATGGAGGTCTGTTAGAAAATCGGATCGGCACCCGAGGTCGTTGAACAATGCGAAGCTGGCTCGGACGAGTATCGGCAGTAGAAGAAATTTTCGCCATCCTATACTATACCAGTAGAGTAAACAGCTTTTTATTGCATTGTGTACTAGACTTCTCGATTAAATTACATTTCTATTTTGCAGTGAGAACACACGGTATTTTTGATAGTTACACTTCTGTGAAATGGGGAAATAAACTGCATAACGTTTCAACAACACCGTTTCCCCTGTTTTTGTCTGACACACACACTGTACTATGTCTGACATACACATACTGTTCCCTTAGGGTGCGTCCATTGATTACGTGAGGTGAAATGGGGGGGGGACATAAATCTCACGTCATCTTTTTAATTTCTTGAAGATCAGTTGAGCTAAAAAAAATACAAACTACCGTCAGGAGCCCTAAAAAAAGGAAATAAAAGATCTCCAGAATTACGAGGATGTCCACCAAGAGGTGGGGGGGGAGTCCCTCGAGATCTCACCCCACTATAAGGGGGGGGGGGGGCAGACCTCACCAAATCTCACTAGAGGGGTAGGTCGGGATTTCCGAAAAAACACTTCAAGTAATTAATGAACGCCCCTTTATATGACTTGCTGTTTGTAGTAATACGTTTCCCTTCCTTTTTTTAATACTAAATTATTTCTAATGTAGTATTTTTGTAATCTTTACCGCATTAAATTTCACGAAATCATTACGTTTATTGCACTGTTAATCTTTGATTTAATGGCTTCATTGATACTTTTCGTGTATTTTAGCGAACTATATTCCAGAAAAACGAAGAAATAAACAACCAAAGATACATACTTAAAAGTAATGTTAACAGAATCCAAAGGGTGGAGTGTTTATCTTTGTTGTAGAGTAATCTTTGGTGGGTTGCAGCGCTTATCTGTTCTCGGTAAGAACTAATTATCATTTGTTGCTCCGTTTCCCAAATAATAATTAATTTATCTTAAAGATCCTTGAAGAATCTAAGATTACTGCTCTTTTGTTTTTTTTTTTTTACTTCGGTTAATCATTTCTTCAATTTTCTTAAATGTAGTGAATTAGAATAAATGGAATACGTTAATCAATCACTAAATTACAAACGTTTCTAAATTTTTATATTTAATTTATGGTAAACATTTTTGTGCTTCGTGTCCATTTTAAATTTGATAGCGTGTCGTCTTTAATCAAACCACTACGTCGAACATTAACTTTTTCAAAAGCATAACAAAGCGTGGTTCTTAACTTGCTGTAAAAATATTCGTACTTAATATCGACATTAACAGCTGATAGCATTTTCCTATTTTATTCCGTATCAGCATTTGAAAATGTGATTTTTTTTATTTTTTTTTTGGGTTAACTGTTACGGAATGATATTCTTTGCTTGACCACAGATGCAATTCCAATCAAAATTTATGATAAGTGATAGCTATATTGTATTGCTATACTTCTTCGTGGGTTAGGAAAATACTGACATACTCGTCCAATGATCATCTCTGCGTATTAAAATTCACGTAACTTTAATTTTTTATGTTTCATATATCATATAGTGCATTAAAATATAAGTGAAACAAAAAAATAATAATTTCGGAATCAGTATGAAAACTGAATATAAAGTAATAACTAAAAAGGGAAAGTTTTAGATAACATTACCATTCTTTGTTTCTCCGCGTTATATTGATACTAGAATAAAAAAGGGAAAGCTTCTTTTAATTCGTTAATTGCTTCCGATTTAAATAATAAAGGAATATTCAGCACTAGAAACACATTATGCGGTATAGACTGAGGGGGCAGTATATCGCAGTAATGGATATTTCGGGAAAAGTCGATGTTCAGCGAAAGGAAAAACATATCGAATGTTACGCTGGTCGACCACATCAATGCTGAAGCGAAATTGTACCTCGTAAAAAATCATTCCTCCACTGCAATGCGGACAACAGCCATCGAGTTAAATGACAATAAACACAACAGATACAGCCGTTATTTCACACAGCGGGACAAGCAGAGATAAAAAAATATATATATGCCTCGGCGAATGACAAGCTGGCGCATTTTCTCCGCGCAGTTTTTCCTTTTACTGACCGATAGTCATCAATGTTACGGTCAGTGATACAAAAACTGCCGCTAGTAAACTCGTCCGAGCCACTAATACCCGTCAAGTATCGACTCCGCGTAAAAATTGTAGTGTGCGGTCTGGGAGGGATTAAAACAGAATTTAAGGACGTTGTAAAGTAATAAAGGTTCGAACCCTATAAAAATATTGTAATCATAGTTGTTAAAGCAGTAAGTACTTTCTGTGTTTTTCCCAGAGTTTTTTCAGATCTTAACTTTCCTGTGACAATTATCGTTTGTGAAGTGGATATATAGAGAGATTCCTAAAGACAGATGAATGTTGTTTTTGCTAAGTGTGTCAGAATTTTTGATATTAACAAAATAGTTAAAGAAGAATAAACAACCTGGTTTTAAACGTTTATAACACCGTCTTATTTGTGCAACACATGACAGTATTCAGTATTTGCAATGTGTTTCTCTTGCAGATTGATTGATCTGTTTCTAAGTACTGGTGGTTGGTATAGCCAACTTGAACGTAGGCTCTTAACTGTATGAAGGAAACTACAATGACATCAGTTACTACCAACCATACAACGTGACAGATTTTAGAGATAACATGAATCACATTTTGCCCATGATGGATTGGTGGAAATCAGCGACTGTGATATCAAATTTTGGTTGATACGGAAGACAACAACCAGTCACAATTTGTTATTATTATGTTTATTTAACCATTACCGGTTTCAGGCAAAAGGCTCATCATCAGATCGTTTGTATTTTTAATGTATTTAAGGGTGCAGATGCAAAATTCGAGCGAGCGTCGTTAGATATCTGAATATTTTTGAAAACGAACTCTTGTTAGTGGCAAAAATGCAAACCATCTGATTTTGCTCGAAACCGGTAATGGTTAAATAAACATAATAATAACAAATTGTGATTGGTTGCTGCTTTCAATATCAACCGAAACAAGAATCACATCCCGAAATTTTCAGTTCAGATGGGAACAATACAGAGTACTGCCAGCTAACACAGAAGTTAAATCTTTTGACCTGCGTCGTGGACGTTACAAGGTTTGTTAATATGTTCGGTTTAGTATTAAGTGATGTAACATTGCATCAGTTATAAAAGGGTGTGAGACACGATTGTAATATATCACCGTTCATATTCAACTTGGATGTAGAAGAATCAATAAAGCAAAATACTGAAGGAAGATTTTGGATTGAATATAAATCAAAGAAAGACAAAAGTGATGAAATGTAGGAGAAATGATACCAATCACAGTAGATTAAATATAAAAAAAGGATCAGATGCAGTAGGAGGAGTAAGTGAATTCTGTTACTTGGGAAGCAAATTACAACCGATGGACCAAGCAAGAATGGTGTTAAAAGCAGAATAGCACTAGCAAAAAAGAGCTTTCATGAAAAGAGAAACCTTTTAGTTTCAAATATTGATCTAGGAATTAGAAAGAACTTTTTAAAACACTATGTGTGGAGCACAGCACTTTATGGTAGCGAAACATGAACTTTAGGAATACCAGAAAGAAATAAAATTGAAGCATTTGAAATGTGGTGCTACAGAAGAATGCTGAAAATTAAGCGGATATACAAAGTAAGAAATGAACGAGTTTTGGAAATGACGGGTGAGGAAAGAAGATTGTGGAAGAAGCTTACAGAAAGAAGAGACAGGCTGGTAGGTCATATTTTGAGACATGTTGGATTGGTTAATTTGTTGGTGGAGGGAACAGTCGAAGGTAAGAACTGCAGAGGAATACAGAGATTATAATATATGAAGCAGATAATTGAGGACGTGGGTTGTAAGAGCTATGTAGAGATGAAGAGGATAGCACAAGATAGGAAAGGATGGAGGATCGCATCAAACCAGTCGAAAGACTAACGACAATAAAAAAAGGTAACGTTATCATTAACCCTCAATGATTTATTATTATTATTATTGTTATTATTATTGCATCATTTTGCATTTATTAATTATAGGTATCCTTAATAACTGCATTAATGTTTGTACTTTAATTTGTAATATTGTTGGTTTTCCACAGACGGTAGTTTGTTCAGTAAACGGGATATCAATTGTTATAAAATTTAAGTACCAATCTTTGACGCAAGCAGGCTGCAATTAATGTTGATCGGGCGCCTGCATTGTAGCAACGCAGAGTGTGTGCCGCGCTGCACGGAGAAGATTGCATGGCACAGCTTGTAAAATGTATGGAAAACTTGTTGCAGTGTAATATAAAGTGTCTTAAAAGTTATGCCAAAGAACGATATTCATTAAATTCAATAATATTTTGACCAGAATAGTGAGTTTTACATTTATAGATGTTGTAATGTCTTTCAACTTGTCTAGCGGTTACATGAATACTATCAGAGGTAACGACTTGCATATGTTAAAAGAGGAGATCTGGGCCATTTGTCGCATGATTTCTTTTGTGAAATATAGGAACAGTGTAAAATCTTTATTTCATTTCGTTCGTAGCAGAAGAGAGAAGCCCAGAGCTCTGCCGAGTCTTATCAACCACGACACTCGTTTGACATTGAAAACACTTCTTTCAACCGGTGGTTGAAGGTCATGAGAACCGACTGTCAGCTATCAAGTTGCTATGTAAAGCTTTACCCCACACCTGACACCAGAGTAAGTTTACCTCTCTGTCGCGTGGTTTGCCGAGCGGTGGCATGCTAGCGACATGAGGGGTTGGGGAGAGAGCTTGTTTTTCGTCCTTGTAATCCATCTGATATCGTTGATACCAGTCTGTGGATATATCGCTAAGGAAGCAATTGGATTAGCTATGAGAATTAAAGGCTGCATATTTTTACTGAGAACATTGATACTGAGAATGTTAGCGTACTTCATTAGTTTATGGAGAGGTGGCTATCTTATTGGATAATAACACTACATACAATAGACTGCTTATTTATTAATCACCGAAAGCTGATTTGAGCCACTATGCGAAAATTCCCATTAGTTGAACTTATACTGAATTGCCGTCGCTCATCTCATATAGGGTACTGTGCCTATCCCTCAGGCGACCGGCAACATAATACTCAGAAATATTCCAATCATATTAGCGCACAGCTATTACTATTCAACCAACCAAAATTGATGCTTGCTCCAGTCTATGTTTGCAAGTGTATCTTCATTATTTCAAGTGATTAATAAGAAAGCAGTCTATTGTATATGATGTTATTATCTACATATATATTTGCAATTCACAAAATTGTGGGTGGCAGGAGATGCTCAGCCACCAAAGCTAATCTCTTTGTTGTGCATTCCAATCCCAAATGGTACGTGGGAATTCATATAACAATCATTGCGGCACCTTATTTCTCTAATCTTATCTTTCCTGTCATTCCGACTCAAATAGGTTGGTGGAAGAAGTATTTCATTACACTCGTAAGTGAAAGTAGGAGTACACATGTTTATCAATAAGTTTGAAGTGTTCCCTATGTTAGGAAAGCGACTTCTTGACCTCACTGTGGCCGTTTGCTACCTGTCATTCATTTCCAAATATTATTAAGTATAAAAAAGCATGTGGGCGCCAGAGATTGGAGTATACCCTATTCTGAGGGAAGCGACATCTAGATCTCAAAGTATTGTTACTTAAACATGAATTATTGAACAACTCGAATTATCAATAAAGTCAAATGACACATTACATGACTGGATGGGATCTATTGAAAACAAGGTTCACAATCTGACTTTACGATTTACTTATGTATTTTAATTGTTTACTTGACAAGATTTTACACAGATTAATTTTCCTTTTAAAACACAAGGGTTCATAACTTTTTCTGTGGAGCAAGAGAGTCTGTTTCGGGGCGATAACTAGGGTAAACGACGTTGATGCAAAAATTCCTTTTTCTGAATGGTGGTTACCATGCAGGCGAAACTAAGCTGTGCAGTCCGTGGGTTGACTAGCTCTCCGTCACGGCCGGCTGCCTCACTGCTGTCTATCCTGTGGTCAGCTTGTTTGCCGATCTACACCTCTCGGTCGGTAGCCAACAAGTTCCCTTGTCTTCTCGCGCTGCCTCGAAGAAGCGTCGTTTTCCGCCCCCTCTTCATGACGTCTGCCAATGTCTGTATTTGGAGGGAACCTCTTCTTGCTGGTTGGCTTGGGACATGCAACAGAACCGCCCTTTTTTCATAATAAAAATACAAGTTTTTCCTATTGGCTGTACTCCCTGGCTTCCCCTCACCCTTCGCTCTTGGATACAGATTTACTTTTTATTTTATTTGTTTACCGAAAGAGTCCAGGCTGCTCTTGAGCTGTGGTCCTGTCACGGGACTGTTTTCTGCCATCCGTCACATCTAATTGCAACACTCAGGGCCTGGCGTTCTTCCAAACACGAGCGGAACATCCCCTGGGACCGACACACTCACGACGAGAAAAGAAACACGCACACATGTGTTTCATCCGGAACATTACAAGTTTAAACGAAACGTGCGTCGTCTATCTACCAGAGACTCCCATCCTAGTCTACTAATCAGTTCTGTGACGTTTTCATAAGGACTGTAGCAAGCGGTCACGAATCGAGCGGCTCTTCTCTGTACTTTCTCTATCCTGTCAATCAACCCCTTTCGAAACGGATCGCAAATGGCACAACAGTAGTACAAGTGTGGACGCACAAGAGATTTGTACGCTATCTCCTTTGTTTGTTCATTACAATTTTTCAAGATTCGACCTAGGAATTGCAGCCAAGAATTAGCTCTACCTACAAACAAATTAATGTGTAAGTCCCATTTCATGTTCCTTTGTACTGTTACTCCCAAATACACAGAATTTCACAGAATCGACCATATCAATAACTAAACTGTTTACCTCGTATTTCTGAACAATTGTTCGTAAAATAATGAAGAATGAAATATTTACACTAACGTTCTCAGTATCAATATTCTCAGTGATAATATGCAGCCTCTAATTCTCATAGCTAATCCAATTACTTCCTTAGCGATATCAGGTGAATTGCGAGGACGAAACAAGCTTCGCCTCTCTCCCACCAATCTCTCATGTCGCAAGCATGCTACCGCTCGGCAAATCACGCGACACGTTCTCGTCTAACCAACGCGCAGTAATCCACCAACGTAGTCGTTAGATCACAATTGGCTGACCATTTCCAGGATAATTGGTAGTATAGTTTGTAAGCGAGTAGAGATAGTGGAACTTCAGTAAGCAGGTTGGTAGACATGCCTGCCTCAAGGGATTCAGTGAAAGAGAGATTTTTTTTTTTTACTTGTCGCTCTACGCCTCGTCGACGTCGAGGTCATTAGAGGCGGGAAAGGACTAAGGACAATGAGCATGAAGTAATTCGGCCATGGCCTTTTTGAAGGAAGCATCCCGGCATTCACCTGGAGTGATTTGGGGAAACCATGGAAAACTCAAATCCGGATTCCCGGACGGGGATTCGAACCGGGCTACTCCCGAATGCGAGGTCAGAGAGTGCAAGATCGAGATGAATCTAACATTGACTCCCACACCACTGCCTTGATAACAGCAAGCAAGTAAGAATGGACATCATGTTGATCAATTCGGATTACCAATAGGCCAGAGCAGGTGCAACGACATATTGAAAAGTGGGCTGATACTGCCAAATTCTTTATAAACTTGACTCGATGGTGTAATTACTAAAATAACATTACATACCCTCTCAATCGGTGATACCTTATATAGTTTCCACCCCACGTGCTTCACTTTTTTATCAGGCAGTGTAGTATGCGGCGAAATATTTACACAGGCAGCATGGAATAAAAGATGCAGGTTTCAAGTAAGATATGTTTGCAAAAGATAAGACGAGAAGGAAACACGTCCAGTGCGGCTGTAAAGGGCTCCAGACATGTTTGGTGATACAACGAGAGTGCGTTAATTAAAGAACACACGATGTGTTATAAAAAAGAGAAAGTGCTCAAGGTAGTATGAGACAAATACAAAAAGACCTGACCAGACGCAGTACAGAATGGGAGCAGATACCAGAAGGTTTGTGCATTACTACGCCCGGCCTGCCGGACAGCAAAATCAATGCCGATGACGATGATGGCAGATTGCTGGGCGAAACAACACAACAATGGGCGCGCAGTTATAGAATGTTTTGTTGCTGGAGGTAGTGTCTATCGCCGACTGCCTGCGGGCGAGAGCTATCGAGCGATTAACGCGAGAGCTTTTGTGTCTGGCTGGGAGATACGACAGCTGTCGGGTTACTGCAAACAGTTTGTGCTGGCAGCGTCCGCAAAACATCCTCGCCTAACACCACACCACTGCACCAGGTAAACGCAACTAACGGCGGTCTAAAGCGTCTTCGTATGACCCATTCGTTGACGTTTTAGTTTTTTTTCGGGATCACTTCAGCTTGCTCTCGTTCTAAGCGCAGCTGCCCTGGACACGGGAAGAACGACGGTCCCGTGTTCGTATCCCGGGCCTGTCATATCTGCCGTCGTTGCTTCGGTTTTTAGACTGTTTTCCACAGTCTCATATGAGGAAGTTGGGTAGCTGTCCACTTTCCACCTCTAAAAGTACGCGTCACACAAACAGAACAGCCATGTCCGCAGGCTCCCTCACACAAGCTGTAGAGTGAAAAATATATACAAATAAAAATTCCTTCTGCTAATATTGAAAAATAAATTATGTCAAAACTTAACCAGAACCCTCAAAGACTAGTGCACAAACAAGTTAAATGAGTGTTTATTTTATTTTATTTTTTTCAAGTAAACCCATTTTCAAGAAGTATTGTTTTCACCCCACCCTGAAGCGAATCCTGGCTATGCCCTTTAGAACAGTACAGAAATTTATCTTATGGGCAATCCATAAAACACGTAGCCCCATTTTCGCCTCTGATCCCCCCTCTCCCCTCCCACATAGCTTGACGTAACTTTTGCCTCTACCCGCCCGCCCCCCCCCCCCCTCCTCCTCGTCTTGCGTAGCATGTATCTTTTTCCCTATTGATCCCAGAAGACATTTTGTATTGTTTTCTCTTGTCATACTATCGTACATAAAGAGATAATTAAATGACGGAAATAAATATTCACATGCTGTTGTGTGTTATTTTAAATGTAATAAATAATATGAATGAAAAGCTACGTGGCTTGACTGCAACCCCCCCTCTCCCCCACGTAGCCGAGTATAGCTTTCTACCCAAACCCTCCCCCTCCCCCAAAAAAATTGAGTCACGTATTTTATGGAAACTCCCTTACAGATGGCATACGTTCCTCCACAAATGGAGCTTTTATACGTCAGCCCAAACAATATTACTGTCATAATTCTGGGACATGTTGATGCACGCTAACAGCATGTAACCTTCCTTACCTCCATCTCTAACAATTCTTGCTAATTTCTATCTATCGGACTTCTTTTCTGGAATTTGACTGCATTCAGTTTATGAAAATCACTTATTAGTTGCAAGGTCGAAAATTGGGAACAATTACAATCAAATAATAAGTTGATTGATGAACCACACAGAATTCAAATTATATTCTGTTCTATTTTCAAACAAATTTGATACAGATATCGGTACTATAAACTGGAATACTGTGTCACGATGGGCATTTTTTAGAAAATTAATACACCTGACTTGTCCTGAAACCAACAGTTCTGGATAGCAACCATTTATTTTAGAAAAATAATCACATACAATTAATTAAATAAGTTCCTATTAAACTTCCAAACCAATAGTTCTAAATATAAACAATAAATCTTGGCATAATTACTTTCATTCACATAATCACATTTGAACAGAGAGGGATAATTGTCTTACATCATTATGCAGAGCAGGTTCCGATACAGACAGTAACAGCTATGGATCAAAACTGAGAACCCTACAGTGTTCTGAGGGGCTTGAAAATCCTTCGGGTAACTGTATATAAGATTGCGTTGTGTCTTTTTGAGATGGATACTGCCAACATTGGCCTTGTGAGTTCATACAGCTGTTTCCAACCCTCTGCTTTATGGCGGGGCATATAGGCTTAGACAGATAATACCTCCGCCAAGAGATGACCTTTACTTCCATGAACACGATACAGGGACCCGGTCGTTCGCGCCAAAACGTCAATAATAAAATATTCCTAATGCATCACTCCCGCTACAGCAAACTTTACATTCCTAATTAATTTCTCATCACCTGTTTAATACTACATCTTACAGACCTTACTTATAATTATTTCCACTTCTATTACGTTTATTTGTCTCGTTACACCACAAGTTACAAAAATCAATTACAGCAAATTCGGAAAATCTAGAAATGAGTAAGTCCTCTTTTTAAAAAAAAATTAAAAAAATATGAAAATTATATTCTCAAATCTTCTTAAATGACTATTCCGGAAGATGTTTGTTGAAATATACCCTCCAGTGAGGCTGCACGCGTTTAAAGCACCTCTGCACTGGATCGATGCGGTACAATCTAGGTTCAAATCCCGCACCTTGAGTTCCGGCCATTCCGATCGTGTTTTTAAGCGATTTCTCGCCAATGACCTAGTCGAATGGAAATCAAAGTGTCTTTGGTTTGAATCCAATTTTCGGTAGGAATTTGTACGAGCCTTCACCTCTGACAAAGTTTCACTTCGTTGTCTGAACTTAGGCAGCATGTTCCTTGAGTCGGGTAGATCCCCTTTGCACTGTAAATTATTGACCTAAGTTAGAACCTCTTTTACCAGGTCTTTAGAATCGACGGAATTATTTTCTCCAGAAGTATTCATTTTTCGCTCTATCTGTCAGCTCAATCTTCAGCGCGCGTTATACAATTCCAACCTGAAAATTTTTTCTTTCTGTAGTTCATCAAGTATTCAAGATCGATTCTGCGAAGTTCTTTTAAACTTTTATCTCCATGTCCAGTACTCGCAGTTTACTTGTTTTGAAGAAGAGTTTTTTTCGTTAGTGTTACTCTGTTTGTAATATCAAAGTTTTTTCAACCATCTGCTATAATTTTGTATCGTACATAACCGAATTCTCTTTCTATTTCTAGAACATACTTTTCATCTATAACACTCAGCCTGTTTCCGCTGTCTGCATCGTTTCTGATTAGCGAAGTTAACTAAAATCGTCAGCGAGAAATCGCCAAGACTGTCTGGGAAAGCAATTTTCCGCCCCAGCTCTTTCACTGTCTCCTGGCTGTTGGCCAGTGCTGCATTAGTCCGCACCGGCGCCTGGGTGCCCGGTTCGATCCCAGACAGCGTCTGTGATAAATCATACAGTTCAGAAAAACGTACATAAAGAGAGCTGGTCATTACAAACACATCATTTCCTAACGAAAGCAAGTAATCACAGTACAACACTACCTCAATAATTCCTGTTTTTTGTTGTTGTTTTTTGTTTTTGAAACCATCTTTTGGCACTCGGGTTTAGCAACAAAATCGATTTACAGGGTCTCACCGTGTCCCTAAAATTCCATCCGGTGGCCGGTAGCCAAAGCTTCCCATCGACATTCGAGACCTTTTTCCCAAGTAATTAGTCACATTACGTACAGCTCGCAAGGTCGTTAGTGTGAGAACTGTGTTATCTACAGTGTTATAAATCTGTGTGTCCACTTTTCCAAGCATCAAGTAAAAACTATAGAACCACTTTGGTTGGGGTTTTCACAGCTTGCAAACTTATGTTTTAGTTTAAAATCTGCATATCGTATGACTCAGGAATATGGAGCAAGATATTATAACTCGTCCGTACCGGGAAAAGACAGGCGCCACAGATCACCCTGCATCTCAGATGAATACTACTTTACGAAATAACCACCCTTAAAAAGACTGCAGACGGTAAGACTGCAACTCAGCTTAGCACTCCACCTTTTGGAATCTGTTGATATGGGTTTTGATTATGTAAATCTGGGTATTTGTTTCTCTAGGCTACTGAAATATAGTACGTAAGAATAGACGAAAAACATTCAACAGACCACTACAACAAAGACAAACACGGCAATAAGCGTAATGAAATTGTAAAATTTCTTGCTTCCTTCCTTTCTTACATAGAGAGATAAGATATACCGGAGATTTTAAGCTGAATCATAAGTTTTAAAACGGTAAAAACCTCATCTCAATTGGTTATGTTATTTTTGCATGATGCCTGGACAAAGATATAGACAGACACAACCCACTTACAGATTTATAATAGTATACATAACGCAATTATTTGGAATAAAAATATAGTTAAAACGTTATAGCTATTCAATGATTAAGTCTATTTAGAAGCAAGATCGGGCTTCATAAATATATTTTAGATCAAGTCATTATATTACGTATTTAGTATGTACTGATACACACGCAAATATTTTGACTTTAAATTTCTTGCGGGTATACCATCTCTGAATGCTACTCCGAAACTAAGCCTTCTGCAGTAAAAAGATTAAAGGCATATAAATCGTTATAATATTCATAGATTATAAATGGAAATGAAAACAGAGTACAATACCTAAAAAACTGAGACGACGCAATTCCGTCTGGAATGACAAACAATAAAGTTTCAACATATCCAATTAATATAAATGTTTGTGAAACAGAAAAAAAAAACAATTTTCGATAAAGTTATGCATTAGTCACTGAAAAGGGATAAAACTACTAAGTCTCAGTAAAAGATTGCAGATGGTAGGATTGGGAACGCAGTGGGTTCTTGTCGTCTTACAGCATGAGGTTAAGACTGTGATGAGACTTGAAACTCAAATGTAATCAACTTCCAGCGAAACTTTTATAAAAATCTGGACATTAGTATTCGATTTATTGCGCTAACAGACATTAGATCAATATAAATTTGAGATCGATGTTTCATAGGAACATTTTGTTATTATATATGGGGAACGTAGAAATATCCAACAGCCGCTAGACATGACGGGAAATAAAGACATCGTTGAATGAGACAATAGTACCAGCCGTTGCCGCCAGAGGCCACTGCCAGCGGCGCGAGACAGTCATTTGTTTGGCTGCGATGCGTATCTCTGACCCAAGGGGACAACTCGGCGAAAAATAAAACACGCACGGTAAGCAAAGAAAGCAATCGCGAAACAGCAGACAGCCGTTTTTATGGGACGGGCTTAATTACTAACGAAATTAAGCGGTGCTAGTAGCAAGACCTGTTTATCTTGATACACCGTCTGCTCTAAATTAATACGTCTCCTGCAGAGATGATATGAGCAACCTTCCTCCTCCGTCAAGTCCCAGAAAAACGATGAAAAAAGTTGGAAAGCCCTTTAGGAAAATTAAAACGTTATTTATCTGACTGTACAGGACAACAACAAACAAGTTGAACACAAGGAAACATTCAATATTGGATATAACGTAAAAACTGTATATTCTGACAAGAATTATCATCCGGCATTTTTACCTGTAACCGTAAATTAATTTTCAGAGCGCACCTCGTATCTCACAATAGTAATGTCTGATATACGGTATTCGCCTTCTGTGACGTGGGTTAAACCACATTTAAGTGAAAATAATATTCCAAAGCTGACATTATTTATCCTTTTAATCCATTAAATATCCCGCTATATATTTTACTGAAATGAAAAAGTACCAACTGTATACGATATGCAGACGTCATATTGTATTTTTACCCGTTATTATTGAAGTTTGCGCACACATATCGGATTAACTGCAATTTTATACACATAAGTTTTTGCTTTTTTAATATATAATCTATATGCAATGTTGTTGTAGGCCATTTTTCCGCAGTTGCTCAGTAAATTAATTAATAAAATGACGCCAATGCAACTGTATTATGTAGGTTTATTGCCGTACGCGTTTCGCCTCTCCTCGAGGCATCATCAGCGACGAATCTATTTTAAAATTTACATTGGATTTACAAACTTATTTGACATAACGCTAAATAGATAAATTTTCTTATTATTTACACTTACTATTTACATTAGTGGATTTCAGGATAGTAACCACACATCTTTGCTTTCTCTCCAAAGCATGTTTCCATTACAGCCATTTGTCTTTGCTGTTGTGTACAGGATATAAACATTGCGTATTCTACAATTCGCTTGTTTTCGGTGGCCATCTTATTTTCTTACTGTCAAAGGTGGTGATGCGCAGACGGCGACAGATTTTAAATTGCGTGGGAGATTATATTTCTAATTTTATGTAAGTGTGTGAGTGTATGTATTTATTAGGTTTATTTCTTTACTGTATGGTTATTGTATGTTTACCAGTTTGAACAGTGTTTGGTTTGTTAAGTTTAAGTACAGCAACCACTCCACATTCGCCGAACATCTAATAGAAAACGATCACTTACCAACAAACATTAACAAAGACATGCAAATACTCACAATCAACAATTACAGACACAATACCCTCCCTATACAAGAAAACTACCACATAAAAAAAGCAATAAAAATGGCAAGCAGGTACTGAATGACCACATAAACTTAACAAACCAAACACTGTTCAAACTGGTAAACATACAATTACCATACAGTAAGGAAATAAACCTAACAAATACATGCACTCACACACTTACATAAAATTAGAAATAAAATCTCCCACGCAATTTCAAATATGGCGCCGTCTGCGCATCACCACCTTTGACAGTAAGAAAATAAGATGGCCACCGAAAACAAGCGAATTGTAGAAGACGCAATGTTTATATCCTGTACACAACAGCAAAGACAAATGGCTGTAATGGAAACATGCTTTGGAGAGAAAGCAGAGATGTGTGGTTACTATCCTGAAATCCACTAATGTAGATAGTAAGTGTAAATAATAAGAAAATGTATCAATTTAGCGTTATGTCAAATAAGTTTGTAAATCCAATGTAAATTTTAAAATAGATTCGTCGCTGATGAGGCCTCGAGGAGAGGCGAAACGCGTACGGCACTAAACCTACATAATACAGTTGCATTGGCGTCATTTTATTAATTAATTTAATATAATCTATATATTTATTTCATCAGAGCATGGATACTTTACATTTTTAACCTTAATTCTATTACATAAAAGTAGGGTAATATATTTTTAGAACATGCGTTCTAAAATGATTGGAATTTTCAGTGAAGACAGAAAAAAAAATCAGTATACTTCATAGATTTTTCTTTTCCTACATCTCTACAAATTATTTGGACAGATATAACCTTTTGTAATATATGCAATGAACATATTAGTTATATAATTATGATTTGCTATATTAAATACATGTATTAAATTAATTATCTCGTATCGTTTATATAAAGGATTATTAAATCATAATAAATCAAAGATAACCAGCATGTCAGAATTTTGAGCGATAAGTTCATTCAAATGATTTTATTAATTTTTTTAAGCAGGGTACGAAAGTTTTGCATTTTGTAAAAATTTAATTTCCTCTATGCATTTTTGCTTGACCAGTACATATTATACAATAATTGCAAAGTAAAATAGCATTTAACATCTACACCATCAACGAAAAAAACTCATTTCATTACAATCAGTATGAAACTCCAGATATTATGTCACACGAGCAAAGAAGATAAAAAAACATCACTAGATAGATGACTGTTTTATGTTATTTTCGATTAAATATAAATTATATTTTGAAGAAACGTGTTTCGCCATCTTCACCTGCGTGGATCTCGTTTTTCGTGGTAATGCGGTTGCCTTTTCTCTTTCTTCTATTGAAGCATACGCTTCATGGTAATTAAATTAAATTAAAAAGCCCAAACGTTTGTAAAGTAGTACTCGTATCTTTGCAACTTCTACCGAAAATCAAATCTGATAGTATAGTTATGCTTTTTTCTGTTTTAATCTCTGACGCAGAGATTTGATTAACGTTTTACGCGTATTCTAACTAACTACGTTTTAGAAAATTGAAGAAGTAATTAACCATAGTGACATAATCATAAAAAATATTAACAGAAACCAAAGAGTGTAGCGTTTATGTTTATTGTCACGTGATCTTTGGTGGGAATCTCGTAAAGGAGTGTTCATCTGAAATGAAGTGTCATCTATGGCATCTATCCGATCTATTTGTACAAATAAGTTGTCACTTCTTGCTCCGTTCCCCTGGCACGTAGGGTTATAAGGATTATCGCAGATTTTGAACAATACCATAAGCTTGTAGATCGCATCGAAACTGGTTCTGTAGTTTTTGTTTGATGCCTAGACAAACGGACAGACAGATGAAGCCACATTACAGATTTATATAGATCTAGACTAGAGAGATGGTCTATGCGAATATTTCCTAGATATTATACCATGAATAGCGAGGTTTGTGGTTTGGAATAGGATGAAAGAGGAACCGCCTCATCTGTAGCAATTGTTTATTTGTTTAATGTTAGGTACGTAACAAAATCTTAAAACAAATTACGAAACAATTAATAAAAACTTTTGGAGGCGTAAAACATATGTATGACAAACTGTAACTGACCTTAACGGAATACAACTAAACTGAACCAAATACACACAACATATCCATGTGTCTGTAATATTTGTTACTGCGATCGTAGTCCGTGATAAAATTTCATGAATACCACGTTTACATTGGAAGTGAATAGTAAAACAAAAATGTAAAACAAAAATGTGTTCCGTAGCAGAAAAAAATATCCGTAGGGTTACTTACTGTGCAAAGTTAATTTTTTAAAAGTTATTAACGTCTCTTAACAGCGAGGTCTTTAGAGACGGGAAAGGATGGGAAGGAATTCGGCCATGGCCTTTTGATGGAAGCATCCCGGCATTTGCCTGGAGTGATTTGTGAAACCATGGAAAACCCAAATCGGATGCCCGGACGGGGATTCGAACCGCCGTCCTCCCGAATGCGAGACCAGAACGCTAACCGTTACACCACCACGCTCGGTGTAAAGTTAATTGATATCTTAGACAGACCATAATCTTTAAAATGATACCTCGTTTTTTTCGTTTTGGAGATAAATTGATCGTGAATAAAAAAAAAAAAAAAATAAAAAATAAAAAATAAAAAAAAGTTGTTGTAGAAAAATGTATATTTTTGTCCTTTTAAGAGCCGAATTCCGAAAAATTCATTTCTTAAAATATGATATGAGCAAAGCGCAGTCCTTAATCTTTAAACTGAAACTTCATTTCTAGATTTCGGTTAGGTATCAAATGAGATAAATGACTCGTGAGAAAATAACACGTTTTTAGTAATAACGATATTTGTTCCCTTTAAGAGCCGAAGGAAAAATTCCTTTCTTAAAATATGATGTGGCCAAAGCAGAGAACTTAATCTTCGAAATGATACCTCATTTATTTATATCGGTTACGTATGAAGGGAGATACTAGCTTGTGACAAAAATACAGCTTATTGAAATAATATATATGATAGATTAGAACGCTAGTGAGATTGGACTTGAGTTGTGGTACGGTTGGAAAAGTAAATTAGTTACAACGTATTACGTTTGAAGCCACTTTGAAGCGGGTTTAATAAGTGCAACGCGATGTTTTACAGGGCTCACGCTGGAAAATATTTTTAACCCTGGTGTTGTGCCAAATCGCCCTTCTATTAAACACAGATATATTAGCAGGCGCCTTTGGTGAATTTCGTGCAAGGTGTTTAACCTGATAATGTTGCGACACGTACGGACAGGTAGATATAAATTCCTCTCCCCCACGCCTCGTCAGCGACAAGCTGCGCGTGCCAAGTTTCGCCACGCTCTCTTTCTGCTAGACAACTTCCGCCAGATTCTACCTGCAGCGCCGAAATAGACCGCCTCTGTCCAGCTGGACACGTCGCGGCCATCACCCTCAGTCACACAGCAAGTGCGGCGTCAGCGGAGGTACTCCTAGCCAATCAGATTGATGAGATAGCATCAACACTGTAGCGTCCTGCGCTCGCCAGTTCATTAGGGAAAAATAAATACTCACTACAAACAAAAGTGAACCGCAAACACTAACAATGATATTAAACTGATATATTCAGTAAGCACTGGCCAAAAAAAAGGAAGTAATAAATGAATAACCAATTATTATTTTTTTATTTTTTTACTTATGGCTATACGCCTCGTTGACGTCGAGGTCATTAAAGGCGGGATGGGACTGGGGAAAAGGAACGGGAAGGAATTTTCCCATGCCCTTTTGAAGGAAGCATCCCGGCATTCGCCTGGAAAAATAATGGAAAACCCAAATCTGGATGCCCGGACGCGGATTCGAACCGGCGACCTCCCGAATGCGAGGCCAGAACGTTATACGCTCACCCACTGCGCTCGGTATGAATACTCAGAATTAACGAATAAGCCATATAATAATAATAATAATAAATTATCTGTTGACAGAGTTTCTATTCTTTCCATGTCGTAGCCGCCTTAACCTATCCCGGTTGTCCTACCGGGTACAGGGGACCTACAGTTTACCGTGGAATTCAACCACACAGTCGTTCTGGCGTGTCAGCAAGCTTGCCAGAGGTGTAGGTCGGCTTATGGGCCTTGGCCACGCCATGATCTAGGACTAGAATTAATACCATGTATGGGTCTGAGCGAGTAACCGTACTTTATACGGTCATCGGCTCCTCATCTGATGGAGGGCGCACTAGAGACCATTTTAGGTCAAGTCCGCGGTCGCGCAACATTGTTTGGTAACATTCTAAGCCCCTTACCATATTGGTTCATTCCCAGAGGTGTTCGAGAAGTATATAGGACAACCTAGCAGTAGGATAGTCGATGAGTTACTCAGTTAGCCAGTTGGTGAGTCAGTTGACGAGTCGGGAGTATTTTCGACCCGGGCTAGCTTGCTGACCGTCGAGATCAAGGACCGAACTGCCTGTGCACCCTGTGTCGCCGCGAAATGCAAGGTTACCATCCCGTTCTATTGTGAGGATCTATCTAGTAAACTTTCTGTTCATGTACCATTTGTTTCTATGAGAGAATTTGTAAATATACTTCCTTACGATCAACCCTCTGTATTACTAGCTCTAGCAGAAGCTCCACAGAAACGCTAAATCCTCTCGGGATGCTACCCGTTTCGAATAACAATATTCAAGTAAGCCAGGGGTGGTCAAACCGCGGCCCGGCTTGAACATTTTTTCCGGCCCGCGAGATTCATCACACGTTTACAAAAGTATTTATTTTATAATGGCCAAAGTAGTGAAAACCATTGTATTAAAAAAAAAAAACCTAATTTTTGCATCCATACTTTCAAAATGTATTTCATTTAAATCTATGTATACTTTATATATCATTTTTAGTATTATATATTTCTTTAAACTGTGGGTTTAGTATCATTATTATTATATTATCTATGTTTACCTTTAAGAATTATAGTAAACGCAATAATAACTCATTACGTTTAAATTTTTTACTCCAAAAAAATGTCTATAGTCGGTCTAAATCTAATATGGGATATATAATTTTATATGCATTTCCAAAGCGGCCCGCGAGATCATTTGGGTTGGCCTCTCCTGAAGTAAGCCAATCTGATCTATACCCGCATCATCCTATAACCGCTCCAGGATCTTGGGTCTATGTAGCCTGCTAGCTTCTAGCCTCGGGTCATTATTTAGGCGCGTCTTTCAGGGTTTGATCACCACGGTTATCATATTGTCAGCGGGGGAGTGCTAAGGCAAACCCGTTGGCCATAGTCCGTAGAGGTGGACTGAGATCCTATGCTGGAACAGGACCACAACAGGCCTATGAAATTCCGCGCAAAGACAATAATTCGAACCGGAAGCTTTCGATCCGCAGTCAAGACACCTTAATTACTGAGCCACGAGATGGCTCACATATCAGCCATTATATGGAATACTAAAAATAAAATTAGAACTGTAACCATCGAAAAATATAAGACACAGTTAAAGGGCGGTTTTCCTAGCGAAGCGTATTGTGCGACGTGTTACGCTCAGCGAGCTATGCCTCCTACTCCTTCTCCCTATATTTAATGGGACTGTTTTATATATATATATATATATATATGTGTGTGTGTGTGTGTGTGGCCTTCGGTTTTTGTAACCATTTAGCCAGCTCCAAATTGTTTTCGTATCAACTGTTGTATCAGGCTTTAATTATGATATTGTGAACACTACAGTGAGGACAGCACAAGACGAACAAAAAATTTGCAGAAAAGCTAGGAAAGTTCTGAGAACAGGAGTTTTTATTTAAAACGATTTTATTTAAATTTATTTCGTATAATAATTTCCTCAAACAATACATTACATTAAATGATTCTTAAGACTTCCGCGGCTGTCTTTTTACATGATTTATAGCTTTACGGGCTATGCCGCGTAGTTTATTGGATTATCTAAGCTTTCGGCTGTTATACTCCAGCCTTCTACAAACATGGCCAGTCATTATCCAGGGTAAAAGACAGATTACACCCACACCAGCTTACGGGTGTTTACGAAACACTGTGGCAGTGTATACATCTGCGAGACAGGTCACACAGTGGCGGAGGGACTTGAAGAACATATCCGCCACTACAAATATAACAACAGCGACAAATCCGCCGTCGTTCGCCATGCTATTAACACCGGGCATGAAATCAAATTTCAAAACACGAGGCTGAAGTGGAGAGAAGACCAGTGGTGGCGTCGACGAGTGAAAGAGAGTAGATGTCTAACGCCGGTGAGCGCCACTGGCCCCCTAGTGGCGATAGTGGAACTAATGTGTCGGCGCTAGTGTTCCCCATGTTTAATTAATGTTAATTGATTTTAATTAATGTTAATTGATTTTAATTGATTTTAATTGATTTTAATTGAGGCTAATTGATTTTAATTAATGTTAATTGAATTGCGGGGAGGGGGTCTCACATCTGTAACCTCAGATTGATCTTATTATTTCCTTATGGACCTGTGTGTGAGCCCACTTTTTCCCCATGTATTCTTATGGACGTATGTGTGAGCCCACTTTTTTCCCCCTCCCCCCCTCCCCGCCGCGCACGTGCCGCTAGGGTGTGGTGGCGCTAGTGTTCCCCATGTATTCTTATGGACGTATGTGTGAGCCCACTTTTTCCCCCTCCCCCCCCCCCTCCCCGCCGCGCACGTGCCGCTAGGGTGTGGTGGCGCTAGTGTTCCCCATGTATTCTTATGGACACCGGAGTGAGCCCACTTTCCCCCTCCTCGCCGCGCACGTGCCGGTAACTAATTGAATGCGGGTTCGTAATTGAACGCACACAGCTGCGCTACACCCGAATTATCGCTCCCCACGCAGCTGCAGGATGCGGGTCCGTAATTGAATGCGCCACACCCGGAAGCCCTTAATTATCGCTCCCCACGCAGCTGCAGGATGCGGGTTCGTAATTGAATGAGCACAGCTGCACCACACTCGAATTATCGCTCCCCTCGCAGCTGCATGATGCGGGTTCGTAATTGAATGAGCACAGCTGCACCACACTCGAATTATCGCTCCCCTCGAGCGACTGTGTGACTCATGTCTCCCACTATGACAGCTGCAACCGGAACACCCGGTATATTGACCGCCCATTTATGCGCTTCAGTATTTTTAGATCACAACAAATTAACGATATCTCTAACTACCTCCATTTTTACACCCACCATCTGAGACATTGGCGTTTTCATGCTTATTCATAATTGCTTCTGTCTTGCTACTAAATAAGATATTAGATTTGAACTGATATAAATGTCACCACCGAGGTTGGTGGTGTAACGGTTAGCGTTCTGGCCCGCCCGGGTATCCAGATTTGGGGTTTTCCATGGTTTCCCAAGTCACTCCATGAAAACGCCTGGATGCTTCCTTCAAAAGGCCGTGGCTGAATTCCTTCCCATTCCTTGCCCCCCATCATTTCCCGTCTCTAAAGACATCGCTGTTAAGAGACATTAAAAATAAAAAAACACAAGTTATCATTGTGTTATAGTCTAAATTACGAGATACCACTTCCTGAACTATCAATGGAAAATAACCTTCTGGTTTTTCCAATACCTTTCTTTTCTTCCACAATACCTGCAAAATGTGTTCTACAACAGCCGATTTAGTTGGTTGGCCTGGTCTTGCCTATCACTGATGTTCTTTATTTATTACTAGCTGAGGTACCCGGCTTCGCTCAGAGAGTTGATGTGAGATAGTGTAGTAATTGTAATAAAATGATAAACATTAAAATGTAAGAGGTAATTTTTTTTTTTATTGAAATCATTTTCTAACTTTTCGAATACTTGTTTATAAACACCATTTTTCATTTTGTTATCCGGGGTATATATGTACAAATTTTTATAATTTTCTATTCGATAGTATAGACCGCGAGAGAAGCAGGAGTCTTTGGGGTTGATGCCGCAATGTTTTAAAGTTTGTCTTTGCGCTGTGTTAATTGTAAAACTATAGGATAATTTGATTGGAAATTGCAGTCTTTTCAGTAAAGATCAGAGTTATTCTGAGGATTAATACTATGTGTTTCGATTCTGGAGTTTCCTCCGGTCATGTAATGTAGAACTTCCTGTGGAGGTGCTTCCAGTGGTGGTGATCGAATTTTTCCATTCATGCAACAGAATCCTGGTGTTTCTCCACTGAATTTTTTCGCGTTGCAAAATTGTTAGATGTTATCCATTTTTTCCGATTACGAAGTGGTTGTGTTTGTTATTTTGTTTTGTCGGGTCGTAGTGGAGTGCTTCATTTTTCAGGTTATACTGTTTACTTGTCCTCGTCCGCGCTTCTCGTAGGGTGATATTTTCATGGGTGGCTTGCGTCCGCAGTCTTCTATTATAAGATTGTGTCGCAATTCTTGATTCTTTAATTCGTTCATTTCGTTGTGCTTCTCATGGTGCTCATTCACGTTCGCTGAGAACATAAACGTGCCTCGCGCTCTTCGACTGTTTCGTTGATTCGCTGTTCTTTTTGTTTCGTTCGTTGGCAACGTAAACGTGCCTCGCGCTCTTCGATTGTTTCGTTTTTTCGCTGTTCTAGAGGGCGAAACTTTCACCCCCTTCTATCTTCAAAAATCACGCCCTTGAGGTAAAAATCAGAAACCTTCTTCATGTATAAAGGTTGAAGGTTACCACGCCATTTAACCCCCTTGATCGTACCGGGACTCGTTTTTTTTTAGTTTTAGCGGCACGCACATTGTACGCTTACTTTTATAATATATATTGATTTCGATATTATTTCGACCTGCCGAATTGTTTCCACTACGTACATCTTTCCACATTACCATAGAATTTTGTATACTCCCGGGCACAGTGGGTCTTTGACAGAGCAGATTATTTCATATTTGATTTCTACTGGCTTTTTTTTGTTTTCGTTGACAGTCAAATTGAGTCTTTTTGGCTTACAGATGACAAAAATTCTTCGGTTGTTCTGCCATGAGCGACGTTTAGTCAACAGGCTCTGTTGCCTTCATCAGGCGAAAAGGTCGAAGTTGACACTGCGACAGCAAGTCAAAATCGCCTGAATCCTTTAACGAACTACTTAGTTTCTCAGTCGTAACAGCCTTACCTAAGGACAGGACTGAACACGTGAAATGACTGCAGCAATAACTAGCATGATTCGTGAGATGCAATGTTGTGGATTCACATTCGGGAGGACGTGGGTTTGAATCCCTGCCCCGGCATTTGGGAGGGTGTGGGCTCGAATCCCCGTCCGGGCATCCAGATTTGAGTTTTCCATGGCTTCCCCAAATCACTCCAGGCGAATGATGGGATGATTTCTTCATTTGCCATGGCCGAATTCCACCCCGTTCCTCGTCCACTGTCCTTTTCCCCGCCTCTAAAGGCCTCGATGTCGACGAGGCGTAGAACCATTAAAAAAATAAATCCCCGACCACCAACTCCAGTTGAATGCCGAGTTATTCATTCAAAATACCATGCCTAAATTCCTTCCCAGTCCTTGCCGCCAGTCCTTTCTCGCGTCCAATGACCTCGTTGTTGACGAGACTTAAAAAAGAAAAAAAAATATCAAGAAGAATTGTGTTGGGGCGTGCAGAGGCTACCGTGAGTGTGTCTTGTTGCCTTCAGTTGAGGGCTATGCCTGCTTAATAAATTCAGCATTGGAGTGAGAGAGGATGCTCAATAATGAAGCCGACATGTTCCTTGGATATTCCAGTATGGTTTGCGATACGCTTTTTGAGTGATTCACCGGTCGAATCAAATTGTTGATGTATGCGATGATCATCGTTTTGCTGAAGTGATCGGACGTCGGCTGCATTTATCATCTACAATTATGGCCTTTACATTCTCGCAATCACCAAATTTTAGTGCCAATCGATTTACAGTATACCTATCAACGGCATTGCCGGTATAAACAGCATTGAAACGACGATGAATCGTAGTAGGAATCACTTTGTCAGCAGTTAAAAATTCGATAACAGCACGATGTTTAACTCGCGTTGGCACAACACTAGAACACTTCTCCATAATTCCGGACAACAAATCCTTACTTCTCAGTACTTTCAAATAAAATGTAATGTCGCTTGGTATGTATGGTCTGGCGTCAGAGTTTTTCAGTCGTAACAGCCTTACCTAAGGACAGGAATGAACACGTTTACCTCCACCACCACGGACTAGACCTGATTACTACCCAAATGGACTGCTAGTGCTGTGTATCAGCTCAATGCTGGTGATTCTAAGCGTTTGACGATAGGTTTATCGTCCAAACACGACGTCAAAATCGTTGCCTCCTTCAAAAAGGCGAAGGCTGAATACCTTCCCGTTCCTTGTCTCCATTCACATCCCGCCTCTAATGACCTCGACTTCGACAAGGCGTAAACCATAAGTTAAAAAAGAAAAAAAAAATCTTATCAGAGTTATTGCTTGTATGCCGGTCTGAATATCTACTCTGATGTGTGAGTTTTTAAAGCAAAGTAATGAATCAGCAGTTGTTGGAGATGTAGGTTATACTGAATGCGTAGAGACGTCTGGCTTATCACAACATCAGCAAAGTCAGTTCTGAACAAGGGAAGTTAGAGTAATATCTCCTCCACAAACCAGTCTAAAAACTTTACGAGACAAAGTTTTATATTCGTGCTGTAGTATCCCCCAAGATTAATACGAAAGATTTTACACAATTTCTAACAGTCTGAACGTTGGCTATATAAAAGTGACGATGTTATTATTATATCACCGAAAACGTGCATCGGATGTCGAAAGTCAAGAGGATCATAGAATACCGAGCCTGGTGGGTGAGCAGTAACGTTCGGATATATCGTTCGCGAGGATATGCAGCACGGTTTTAGAGTCAGATTTTCTTTCGTTTCCCCAAAAATCACTCGAGGCTAGTGTCGGGATCGCCCCGTGCAGTACTCCTTTGAGAGTATTTTTTTATATGCCGATAATATGCGGATAATATTATCGATGAAAGGTGTTGACAGTGTGTGTGTACAAACGCCGAAATCACCATAACAACTACAACCATCAGTAGGAAGGCAGAACTTATGTTAAGTCAGGTTAATACAGAATGTTAAAGTGTTTGTTATAGTTGGTTAGAGTAAATTCAGTTTAGGTTATTTCAACTCACATTCACATGGTGTCACTGATGCATGGCAATCCAAAAGTGTTTGCTGAGGCGGCTTGGGCCCCACCGCGGCCTAAGAGACCGGTATTTTGCACGACCTAAGAAGATCGGTATTTTGCGCGCCGGTTATCCGGATACAACGCGTTTGTATTTTTTCTACGCAGCAGCCGCTTACTGTGGGGCCCAAGCCGCCTCAGCAAACACTTTTGGATTGCCATGCATCAGTGACACCATGTGAATGTGAGTTGAATAACCTAAACTGAATTTACTCTAACCAACTATAACAAACACTTTAACATTCTGTATTAACCTGACTTAACATAAGTTCTGCCTTCCTACTGATGGTTGTAGTTGTTATGGTGATTTCGGCGTTTGTACACACACACTGTCAACACCTTTCATCGATAATATTATCCGGTAAGTGTGGTGAGCACTGAGCTGTATTGCAAAGACATGCTATCCTCTGCCTATCATGTAACACCTCAGTATGGACGTCGTGTGTGGAGTCCCTTTCCTTCAGTTGCTTGTATGTATGTGTTGACGTATGGAATTGTGGTATATGCATGGAAATATGTGTGTGTGCGTGTTCGTGTGTGTCTGATTATGGTGTCTACTCGAGATTTTTCCATCAGTGGCCACCTATGTAGATGTAATCAGTTGGGTGTGAAGAGCACTGAGCTGTGTGGCAAAGACATGTCACACTTCATACATCCTGTAACTATTCAGTCTGGACGTAGGGTGTTCAGTCACTTTCCTCCAGTTACGTGTACGTGTGTGTTGATGTATGGAACTATGTGTATGCGTGGATATGTGAGTGTGTGTGTATGTGTGTCTTCCGATGTCGTTGTGTGTCTATCACTATAGGATTCTACTCGACTTTGAGATTTCACAGTCACTGGCTACCTATAAGTTGATGATACATGCAATCTATTGGGTGTGATGAATAATCCGTATGGGATAAGCACTGATGTGTATGGTGAAAACATGTCATCCTTTGCACACACTCTAACGTCTGTCTGATGGTTTTTTAGTTAGTTATATTTTTGTGTGCTTGTGTGTGGTGACGTATGGATTTGTATGTGACACCTAGTATGAATATGGGAGTTATGATATCTGTCTGATGACCATATGTCTACCCTGATACTCGTGGTAAGTGGGCAAATATTACTGAATGGCAGAAAAGGCTTGTGGTGTGGGATAGAGGTGGTGCTGATGATGTGTACAGTTTTGTACCTAGTACCCACGATATTGAATGGCAGTGAGGTCTGTAGTGTGAGTTAAATGATACGACGTTGATGTGAAGAGTTTGGTACTTGGAACACATGTTACTGATGTTTTTGGTCAGTTATGAGCCATGGGGGGGTTCTACCCCACTTTTTCGTCGCCTGTCTCATGCATGAACTGTAATTAATGATGGTATCTGAAACAAACCCGCCCCTTGGATATAACAGTTTCGATAGAGTTAACGTCTAAGCATGATTTTGAACCGGTTGTGGTACTCAAAAATGTAGGACACAGTACCAGAGTTACACTGACTTATGAAGAATAAAACGTGCTAATCCAAGTTTGGACGTAGTGTCCGACTTATTCAACACCGCATGCCCCAGATCGTAGTTCCACGCGAGAAACACACAGTCACCTGCCGAACGGTTGCTGGGGTTAAAATAGTATCTTCTTACCCAAATACTGAGCCTAACAACCAACGGTGATTCATTTTTGGAGGAACCTCATCAGCGTGCAACTCGCAGTGACCGGCGCCTTGGCCGTTGCCCACGTCGAAACTCAATACCATAGACTTGTTAGCCGCGACATAGGCAGAGTGCACGGTAAGTCGAAACTCTGTTACTTTTGAATGTCCATAACTTATCGAGGACTCTTGGTCAAAAATACAAGAAAAAATTGTCTCAAATGGCTAGGAATAATAATAATAAAAAAAAACATCCCTTCCTACGGACAAAAACAACACTAGCCGTGTTTTTCGCTGTCGCAGCTACTATAGGCGATAAACGGCTATTTGCGTCTAAAGTGGTACTACAACAGATTCTAATGAACAGCCGGATCGGGAATTGAACTCTCCACCTCCACATGACAGTCCCAATCCTAAAAAACTCACCTACCGGGCACGGTAGTTATATCGGCATATAAAAAATTACTCTCAAAGGAGTACTGCACGGGGGCGATCCCGACACTAGCCTCGAGTGATTTTTGGGGAAACGAAAGAAAATCTGACTCTAAAACCGTGCTGCATATCCTCGCGAACGATATATCCGAACGTTACTGCTCACCCACCAGGCTCGGTATTCTATGATCCTCTTGACTTTCGACATCCGATGCACGTTTTCGGTGATAATAATAATAACATCGTCACTTTTATATAGCCAACGTTCAGACTGTTAGAAATTGTGTAAAATCTTTCGTATTAATCTTGGGGGATACTACAGCACGAATATAAAACTTTGTCTCGTAAAGTTTTTAGACTGGTTTGTGGAGGAGATATTACTCTAACTTCCCTTGTTCAGAACTGACTTTGCTGATGTTGTGATAAGCCAGACGTCTCTACGCATTCAGTATAACCTACATCTCCAACAACTGCTGATTCATTACTTTGCTTTAAAAACTCACACATCAGAGTAGATATTCAGACCGGCATACAAGCAATAACTCTGATAAGATTTTTTTTTTCTTTTTTAACTTATGGTTTACGCCTTGTCGAAGTCGAGGTCATTAGAGGCGGGATGTGATGGAGACAAGGAACGGGAAGGTATTCAGCCTTCGCCTTTTTGAAGGAGGCAACGATTTTGACGTCGTGT